>OX463845.1:10692346-11292346 GCA_949825065.1 Odontocerum albicorne
TTATCTCTGCATAATGTTACAGGGAAAGGGTGTGATGCTTTGTATGTGTCGATGGATGTAGTCTGACGGTTAGCATTCACGCCAATCAAGCGGAGCCCTAGGTTAGACTCCTGGCAAATTCACTTCCGGACTGGTTTTATTCATGGATTTATTTTTTTCTGCAGTTTATGGTGTGAGGCACACCTTTTAAATGTAGTTCATTTTCTTGCATAATTTTTCGTATGACAAGAAAACAAAGATATATTAACCTGCCACTGATGATTTTAAACTATTTCTTTAAGAAGCAATTTTTCATTAAAAAACTTTATTTCTCATGGCAAATTGAAAATTTAGAAAACTTAAAAGGAAGGGCGAAAAAATCAAATCCGCTCCAAACAAAAATAGAGTAGAAAAGAAAATACTAAGTTACATTAAAAGTCAATTATACGAGCATATGCTGTTTGTCAATTGAACATATAGTATTCCATATTTTTTTATGATCATGCTCTAAATTCCGTCCAATATTGCAAATAATCTTCCAATGAAATTTAACATATAATATAAAAAAATACTCGCGGTTGATTGGTTCAAACTTCAAACTGTTTAGCTAGACTTTTTTCATATTCCATTAATGTTTAAAACCAATATTCGATTTTTCTAACACGTCTCTCTCTTTCGTTCTTAAACTTGATTTCATTAAATTTAAATGCAAAAGTTTCATCCATGGTATACTGACTAGAAATTTACGTACATCGTTGTTTTCTTCCATCGTGTCATGTTGTCCATGACTGAGCATTGTGACTTCCATGATAGCCTCTGATGACTCCTCTCCATCCATCTCTGCCCTCCACGGCTCGAAGGGCAGTTGTTAAGGGTAGTCCTGTTGCATCTGTCACTTGGTAAATCCATCGCATTGGGGTTCTTCCTCTTATGCATCGTCTTTCCACGCTCCCAGTTACCACAAACCTCTCCAAAATATCTATTTGGCCACGAGTAATGTGCCCAAAAATCGGAAGACTTAACGAAAGCACGTTGTCGACAATCTGTTGGTGATTCTTACTTATTTGAGAGTGAAGAGGTTAGTTCGTCTGGCTGTCCATATAATTCGTAACATCCTACTCCATCACCACATTTCAAATGCATCTATTCTACGTCTGTCCTTTGCTCTCTGAGTCCAAGTCTCCGGGCCAAACATGAATATTGTGAAGACGAGATACTTTACTAGGGACACTTTCGCCGTGATGGTGATTGTTCTGCTTGTCCATTCTCACCAAATATGTTTTTCTTTACATATCTAAATGTGGAGAAAAGTACCCAAAATAATGGCCGCAATAAATGTTTTCCTGTCCTCACACTCAACTTGTTTTCTTTTTAATAATATTTACTTTCATAATAGAAAGTTTTAACATCTAGTGCTTTCGATTTCCAAACGTCTTTAAGGAGAGTACTCTCGTAATAGCGCTTTATGAATTGTCCCTTTATTATTCTTATTATAACGAAAATTTATATTTAAAAACATGTTTTTAACTATTAATAATAGTGATCCTGAATAAGAATGCCCTTAACAAGAGCCTGCTGTCGAAATGACATTATTTTTCATGAACTGTATTTTTATTATTATTAAATGTTACATTCTAATGAATATTCCTTTTTAACGATTGAAAATATTTGTAAACACTTTTAAATAATAATTGTTTTAATACACTTAATGTTGTGATAATTATTGTTTGTGTGTTGATTCTATTGATTATTATGTAGTCTTTAAACTGATGAAATATGTTGATATATATACACACATTCTTACCATCATATCATTATCCTGTGGGGGTAGGGAGAATGGAAAAGGTTCTCGACTTCTATCGCGACACATACCTTTGGTTTTTTCTACATCCGTACATTTTCTCATACAACTCCCATAATTTCTCTGTCTTTCACAGTATCATTCACTTGATTCAACCATATTTTCTTTGGTCTTCTTCAGCCACGCTTTCCACTCACATTTGTAATATATATTTGTTTCAAATTATCTCAGACATCTCTTCTTCATTTTACCAACCCAATCATATTTATTCCTTATCACTTCATTATATACTTTATTACACCGTATATTCTTCTCAGTACACGCATTTCTACAATACTATATTTATTCGCCTCCTTTAAATCTTCTTAAACGTCCATGTGTCACTCCCAAACATCAAAATTGGTATTAAAGTACCGTTGTGAACTATCACTGTAATAGATTTTTACACTTTCCGGTTCAAATATACATAGTTAAAAGCCTCATTAACTTTACTCCTTTCTTTTGTTTTCTTCCCTTTTATATCTTTAGAAATCACTATGCGCATTTCATCACATACTGTGTTCTCTTTAGCAAGTTAATTTAACTTAATCACATGCTACTAACACTTAAGTTTATTTTAAATTGTATCTATGATCTTGTGGTGAATAGAGCTATATGTTAAGTGACTTTACAAATGTGCTTTACTTTACTTTTTACTTTTTTCTCAAAAAAAACCATTTTGTCGAGTCTATACAAATGGTATTTATGGTCTTCTTGCGACTGTGTTCTCCATAAAACCATATACAACATATATTAATAATATAGTCTTAGTAACATATAACTCAATTAATAAATTCCCTCAGTTTTTGAACTGCGGTGCTATCGAAGAACGCTGACAGTGATATGGGTTGACAAAATCCATAATTATGACATCTTGAATCGAATAAAAACAGATAATGAAGTATTATTCACGATCAAAAAGAGAAAATTTGAGTATTTATGACATATAATTCGAGGGGAAAAATATGAAACCCTTAAATTGATATTGCAAAGAAAAATTCAAGATAGAAGAAGTGCAGGGAAGGGCATATCTACTGGTCAAAGGACTTCCGGGTTCGATTTCACTGTGGTACCATATATTTGTTCTGAGTTGCTGCCTCAAATAGCCATGATGATCACCAATCTCAGAAGAGAGGAGGAACTTTAAAAAAGAAGACGAACTCACCTGAGGACAAAGTGTGCGTTAATATGCACATAGTGATATGTTAAAAAATATGGTATAAGAAAATTGATTTTAAAGTTTTTCGTAGTATGTTTCATTAACTATAGATTTCTAGAAAGTTACGCTTAAATTTTTAAAACAAAATTCTTTGTTAAAATAATATTTTATCTTTGTTAGTTATTTGGTATTAAATATGAATTAGAAAAAAAAAACCTTGAATTCTCATTTTTAGCGTAGCAACCACTTTCGAGTATTTTGTGTTTTGAAAACGAATGATTTTGCGCAAAAGCCTAATATACTGTATCTTGTTCACAAAATTATGTATAGCAACTAGCTTTATTGGTATTCTTGCATAAAAGGTTTGTTTGAAAAAGATATCGGGAGTTTTCCTCGACACGGAATTCAAATATATCAGCAATTTCAGCTGAAAAATAGAGTTTTTGACAGAAACAAAGAAATACACATTCAGCAATATTGTTCTGTTGCAGTGGTTCTGAAACAAACATTTTAAAATTCGTTGTTTGATGATATTTTATAAAATTTTATGTCTTAATAATAATTAATATCGTCAATTTTGACTCGATCATGAAATTCATTTGAATTGTTAATTTATTTTATAAAAATCGGATTCGTTTTATCTTGGATAGCGAAACTGATTTAACAAAATGTTTTTCAGAGTTGTTACCGCGTTAAGTTAACATTAATAATGACCGACGTTTCGAAGGCACCACAGCCTTTATTCTCAGACCGATATTGGCCATCTTTAAATCCAACTCAATAAAGGAATTATTCCACAAAACAATTTAATCTACTAGAAAACAGCTGCGAATATCATCGTACTTTTTTAAATTGTCTTGAAAAATAAATAACTTAGTTTGCCTTTTGTTTAATAATCATCTTAGTTTTAGTATCCTCATAAGCGAGCTATTTTTTTCTAAAGATATGGTTGATGAAATACCTTTAATTTTAATAATTTAGGTGTATATGATGTGGTTTAGTTGGTAAGACGTCCGACTTTCAATCCGGAGATTCGGGAGGGTATTGAAACGCAGATTGTGACGTAGGCTTTCGATTTCGATGATCTGAGGGGATACAGCCGGTAAAATATGTCACTTTTACTCTCTTCATTATCTATTCAGACAATAGAGAGTTAATCTCAACTTTTATGCCATTATTTAGAAGTTTCAAGTCAACTTTTATGCCAGATGTTTTTGCGTGTGCAAAGTCTCTCGAGTCGTCAACTCTTACGCTTGTTGTATCCTATCAAACCCCGTTACCCTATCTTTGTAAGCCATCGATCAACATATTATTTGTGGAAATCTGAATGACTCTTTTAACGTTTGTGAAAAAATTGCCTTTTTCCATTTCTAGTTCATCGGTCTCCCTTCGTGTCGTTCTTTACTGTCACTGCCATGTGACTCTCATCTTCGCTAGCTTGATTCAAACAGTGACTTAAAAAAAATATTACATCTTTCTTAAATGTTAAAACTATGTTTCTCTATAACTCTTGTTTTCTTACGCCTTTCCATCTTTATTCAGTTTTCCCGATCATTACTGACATTTGCAAATGTTTTGTTTTTGTGTTTTTTTCTTATTTTTTAGTATGTTTACGTCTTTTTTTTTGGGTATGTACGAGTACATAAAAACATACGTACAATTACGCCATTTCTACAATATTTTCCTATTGCGTCACATATTCTTAGCCTCTTTTACATCCATACAACTTTTACTATTTCTGTGGACTAATAAAGCAAATATATAATACAAATGTGAGTAAAAGGCATGATTTAGCAAACCAAAGAAATAATGGTTGGATTGAAAGTAAATTATATTTTGAAAGATGGAAATGTAAACAAATCAGAAAAATGGTAGGAGCTTTATGATGAGGTGTATGTATGTAGAATAAGCGAATAATGTATTCCGAGGTAGAAAAGTTTGACACTGTCCTCTACGCCTCCTCTGACAGAAAAATTGCGTTAAAAGCATTAATTAACGCTGCGATTGTACCTTTCGATTGGTTGATTGGAAGAGACTGTCGTATAGCGGTAAGCTAACTATTTGTATATTTTACAATAAAGTGACTAAATAAATACACATCATATGTCGACTCGAATCTTTTCGATACTAAACGATATGCAGTTCTTTAAAGCAAATTTAAAACATTAGACAAATTACTTCTCATTTTATAATTTCGATGACCTCTGTGGCCTAGTTGGTAAGACACCTGTCTCTCAACTCGGAGATTACGGGTTCAAACCCTGTTTGACCCCAGATTTTTTTATAAAGAATTGCAGTCTAGTTTTCACTAAAGGTCTCTTTAACATCTTTCTGGTTTGTTGGAACATATTGCCACATGGCAATAAGCTCGCCAGGTTGTACTGTATACAACAAAATTTTAATTCTATACAATAACTGGTAGATTCATTGTAAATCGAGTTATTCTCATTTTGTTGTATTATTTTTATTATAATAAGATTATTTTATAACGCTTGAAAAAATAATATGAAAATTAATTTTGATTGAGCATCTTAATAAAATAGTTGTACAACCACAATTTTGAAGAGTATTCTGTACTAAACAAACGGAAAAATGTAAAAAAAACTTCCCAAGCGAGATTAAGAAATACGATTTTTTGCCTTTTACGCTGGCGAATGAATACAATTATTATTTTTCTGAAATTTCTGAAACCACGTCGAGAATATTAAAGGCGCCATTCTGTTTGTATGTATATTATATATTTCAAAAAAACATTTATGACGTCTTCTCAGAAAGAACTCAGATATTGGGGTAGGATGAATAAACCGAATTTACCATCGCCGTCATTTGGGGTGAAAAACACAGTTTTACGCCGGTTTAAGAATTTCCAATTTTTTTTAACAGGTTTTTCTGTGTATGAGAAAGTTTAATAACCATAAAATATATTTATGTAAACGACATTTGGGGAAATAAAGACCTCCGTGGTCTAGTTGATTTGACGTTTGTATTCGAATTCAGTGGTTGCGGGTTCAATTCCCGTTAGAATCCAGATTTTTTATGAGGTTACTGTTTGGTTTTCCATTAAGGCTTCTTGTTTCTGACTGGCTAGAAGAAATTACTACATACCAATATGCCGGGCAGGTTGTGTTGTATAAAACGAAAGCATAATACAATACAATTTGATTTTCATAAAGAAATTAATTCTTTTAAAATTTATATTTTTGTCAAGTTATCTGTTATGTTAATTTTTTTAAACGTAGCCCATGTTTAGAAAATGTTTGTTTTTCAACAGTGAGTTGTTGGTGATACTTGACGTTTATGTTACTTGACGTTAATGACGTTTATGTGATAGTTGGCGTTTATGTGTTTGATTACAGTAACATTCTCAACTGTTTAATTTTGATCACTAATGCATGGGCTGCTTGAAAACCTATAGAATGGTTTTATTATGTATTAATAATACTTGAATATATTTATTCAACTCACAATTATATCTGAAAGCAATATTCTTATTATTATTGAAAAAATAATAAAAAAAAAAAACAATTTAAATATAAGTAAAGGAAGGTAGGGGGCATGGCCATTAAATAAATCACTTCCATGCATCTGCATATATCTATAAAAAATGTTTTGTAAGACAACCGCAGAAAACTTCCCAATGGAATACGAACTACGAAGAAACCTTCGTAGATCTTCCGAAATATGATAGAAACTTTAGGTGTGGTTTAGTGTATTTGTGTAGTATTCATATATAATTATTAATTTTGATAAGACTCCCAAAAACGGGTGTCTTCCAGTGTTTAATATGCAGATGAATTTTAATTTCCATTTAGCATATTGTTAAATCTCTAAGTGTTTTGCCAAACGACAATTAATTATTAGTTTTTTTTCATATACCTAATTCAAAATAAAACGTGATCAGCGAGTGTTCTTAAGGAACACGGATATCCAACCCTTAACTGGTAGAATGAGAAATGTATATTTTGCATTACATTTTCACTATATACTGTAAAATCTGGCGGATTTATTGCGATTAGGTAATCGCATCCGATCAACCACAAAGATTTTATATTATATTCATTCAGGGAAAACTGAACTGGAAACTCGGATTTGAAAACACTTGTCATATCAAGTAGGCCATGGAGGAGGTATTTTGTCCTGATATTATTAATAACCAACACGAACTTAAGATTTGTGGAAGGAAAAGTAAATGCAATATATGGGGGACTAATGAAAGTTTAGGGTAAGTCAAGGAATTCTGCTATTTTGTTAGTTTCTTAGAAGATGGAAGAATTAGGATCAATATTCAATGACGTACAGTGATGGGAAACAAAGTCAATGAGGTACTAAAACATGTATATTTGAACCAGATAATTTCAAAATCTGCTAAGATGATTATCTTCAATAGTATTTTGGTGGTAACTTCATTGTGTGGAAGTGAAACGTTGGCCTGGAAAAATACTGTGAGAAGCCTAATAAATGCTGAAGAAATGCATGTTTTGAGCCGGATACACGAATACATGTTTTATGACACAATACAGAATGAGGTGATAAGGGATGAATGTGAACTTAAGACTAATGTGTTGAGTAAGATGAAGAATAGCACGCAGATATTGTTTGGACATGTAGAACAAATGAATGAAAAAAGACTAACAAAAATATATATAAAGTACAAATGTGAGCGGAAGACGTGCGAGAGGAAGACCAAGAAAAGTATAGTTAGATCAAGTGAATTCTGAAAGAAGGAATCGTAGAAAGTCAGAGAAATCGTAGAAGTTGTATAAGAAAGTTTTAGAATGTAGAAGAAACTAATAATGTGTGTGTTGAGATCTGGAGAAAGTTTGGAACTCCGTTATGTATGGCCTAACCCGACATGAAAATGGTGTGATGGTTTGTACTCGTATGTATGCATTTTTCACGTCCTTTTTTACTGTCCATGCTGTTAGACTTTAGAATTAGCTGCCATCTAATACAACAATCGCACTATCTTTGATGTATTTAAAAAATATTATCTAAAAACATTATATCTCTCTTCAGTGACATGGCGTGTTAGATGAAAAAGAGCACGCAGAGATGATTTTGAGTATATGGAACGAATTGATGAAGAAAGATTAACAAAATAAATGTATAGTGCAAATATAAGTGGAAGGCATGTGAAAGGAAGACCAAGGTAAAGATGGTTGGATTAACTGAATAGTATTCTGAAATAAGGAAATGTAGAAATTCAGAGACATTATGGATGTTGTATGCAAATTATTATACATAGATGTGGAAGATGTTAAGGAAGAATGCCGAGCTGGAAAAGTCTGGCGCTTTTACCTCTCTGCCTAATCCAACAAGGAAATGACGTGATAGTTTGTATTTATGTCACTCGAGATTTAATAACAAAAAAATATCAAGATATTTTCTTTGTTAAATGTATGGGGGATAATAACTACATCACTTACTCTAAAATATCTGGATAGATTCAAGAGAACGAGAAAGGTATAGAGCAAGATAGCAAAGGGGCTCGATAAACTTAGTTTATTTATATTGGCCATTATATAACGGCCGACATTAAATCATTTTTGTAATATTTATGACTCACATTTCGTGCTCAAAGATCGTAAAGCATCCTTTCTACGATGTGAATCGTATCGGAATCGCAAGATGAGATTTTACAAGTTACAACAATGATAATCCATTTATAGCTCAATAAATATTGTGAAAATAGATTTATTTTTGATCAGATTGATTACTGAGCGATACAAATATTTTTATCCATATGTACTTATAGTTTAATGCAAATTAATATCGTTTTTGATTACATTTTATTTTTGAATGACTTTTATGCCTTGAAATGTTTGTAGTTACGCTGTCAAACTTTATTTACCATTTATATTTCATTCAGAGATATCAACATAATACGAAATAAACATTTTTCTTACTCTATTATAAAAATAATAGCAAATTTAGTCGTGTTGTTTAGATAGCACTCTCCTCAATGTGCTCTTACTCTGTATTTAGTCTTGTTGTTTAGATAGTAGACTCTCCTCAAAGGTGCTTTTTCTCTGTATTTAGTCGTGTTGTTTAGATAGCCGACTCTCCTCAAAGGTGCTTTTACTCTGTATTTAATCGTGTTGTTTAGATAGCAGATTCTCCTCAAAGGTGCTCTTACTCTGTATTTGAACAACTTTAGTCGTGTTGTTTAGATATCAGACTCTCCTCAAAGGTGCCCTTACTCTGTATTCGAACAATTTTAGTCGTGTTGTTTAGATAGCAGACTCTCCTCAAAGCTGCTCTTACTCTGTATTTAGTCGTGATTAGATAGCAAACTCTTGTCAAAGGTGCTCTTACTCTGTATTCGAACCTATTTTATATGTAAGGATAGGAAAGAAATAACTGCGGTCATTAGATTAGATTCTTTCCCTCATCCTGTACTATATATGTTCAGAAAAAACATATTTGGTACTACAAAGAAACCTTTGTAGATCTTCCGATATATAATGGTAATACATTCGATTAGGTGTATATATGTGTATTGTTAATTTTCATCAACCCTTAATATGTGAAAAGCAATTTTCATCAACCCTTAATAATTTTCATCAACCCTTAATATTGAAAGAACATTTCTATTATTTTATTTCTCTCATATGTTAAAACTTTATGATCAATATGCACTCGCTAGACTCAGGGAACAGCGAGCTGTGCATACTTCAGTGGTTCTAAACTCGAAGGCTCGATTAATGGGGTAGAAGACAATATAGTTTCCCGGCATGAACTTCAACAATTAAAGAGAAAAAATAAGAGCCGCAGGCGTGGGCACGAAATTCGCAGTTCCTCGTCGCACTTGTTGCCAATATTACTGTAAGTGAAGATTGCAACAACACTAACACATACGTCAAAAACACTCACACACGTCAGGTGCCGAGGAAAGTTGTTACCAGAATATATATTTAACACCAAACTGGTACTCATTTTTTTATTTTTTTGGGGCCTATCGAGAAACGAACCCGAAACCCCTCTGTGTAAGTCCAGCGTCTTATCAACTTGAATACGAAGGTAACCAATATAAATAAATTACAATTATTGTTAATATAAAATATTTTTTTAACACTTATTTTAAAGTTTTCTAGTTCCGCTTTGACCGTATTGAAAAATCATTTTAGATTTTGATTAGACTTAAATATTATCAATATTATGTTTCATAATTATTTATATGGTCAGTCTATTTCTGTGTTCTGTTGGTTCTTCTGTGTATCAGTGAAATTGTGTTTTATAATTATCTATACAGCCAGTCTTCTAAGTGTTTTTAATATGATAAAAAATTCTGTGTACAGTTTCTTGAAAATATTGCTCTGCTTTCGTAAGCGAAAAAGCTGTAACTAAAAAAATATTGAATTTACATTTTGTTCGTTTAGTTTTGAATCTCTTCTTTTCCTTAAAAGAAAAATGCAAGATGTTCACTTTTTAAGTTAATACATTCAACAAAACTCAAATATATTTTTCTGTTTAGGTACAAGATTTAGCCAATGCAATCATTCAATGGCATATTAACTTGACATTATGACATATTCCCTGAATATTTTTTGCTATCAATATATCTTTATGTTTCCCTATTATTTTTCCTTTCATACAAAATTCATATTTCTTACTTTGAATCATATTCACAGAGAAACTAGATAGCTATCTCATACTTATGTAAAGATTTGATAAAATGTTTGTGTTGCGAGTTTCATGTCAGCAAAATAAGAGGACTCAAGATATTTCTGGTCAGCGATTTTGTTGATTGCTTCTGAGTCAATAATTTCTTTGTTATACATTATTTCCAAGGATGGTTAGACATATTAAAGTTTCATTAGATGCAATTAAGTTACGTTAATGATAACATGTAAAATATTTTAGTTTCTTACTCTTGATATTGTTTTGATTGCTCTTTTGATATTATCCCACACCACTGCTTCCGGTACTATCTCAGCCTCTGTAAAGAAAAATTATTTACTTACAAAATAAACGATACTTAAGTATCCCTTACGTAACAAATTATATACTTAAATAGATCGTCCAAAAAAATCTTAAAATTTAGGATACACACATCCTTTAAGATACGAGTATGATGCTTTAACATACCAACGCAACATTAAAGGTAATTAACAAGACAAGATTTACATAATTTGTCTTAAAAATAAAAAAAAACCTTTATCAAGAGGACATTATAGAATAAATTAGAAATTAAAAAAAACTTAAGTAAAAACACAACAGAATAGCAGTTCTTCAGACGCCAAACCTAAGATTGGGGAAATGCCGAAGACGGATTCTTCTGAGCTCAACAACCTTTATAATAAAAATATCGACAAAAACCTGTCATGAAATGGTTCAATTGTTGTTTCTCACGATTGATGTATTACAACGTGCAACTGTAGTTAAAAATTCGTTATTGGCACAATCGAATTGTAAAAGGTTTCGTGTGTTTCTAGCAGGAGTGTGAAAATCAATTTATGTCAATATGTTTCTATATAAGGGTATTCTCAATATCTTTGATAGCAATATATCGGGGCGTACAACAACATTGTAAATAGCCTTATATAGAAATATCAAATCAAATGAAAACCTTCTTTCAGAGAGGCGAGTGTAATTTAATGATAAATCGTAGTCAAACATGTGATGTGGAATGCTAAGAAGAAAATTTATATGCCTCAGAAAATTTTTTTCAACCCTTTCAATTATACCGGAATGAATAATTTATCGATTGATGATTCTTGGCAACACTAAATTTTGCCCAATTACCTAGGTTCAACTCAACTTCAAAGCTAACGTTTCTCAAGATGACCGTCGAGTTTATTAAATATATTGTGTGCTAAAAATATGAAGGGAGTCGCCCTTAAGGAAATAATTTATTTTTTATAATTACATACGCCACTTTACAGACTTATATAAAACATTTATAAAGCCAGTTGTTAACTAATCGAAATACAAAGTGACGAGGAAATTTGCTAGTTTTAACAAATACTGCAAGTCTTTGGGTGAATTCTCGTTGAAATAAAAAATATCAAGTCAACATATGTAAAAAAGAACTGGAAGTACTACTGCTTTTACAATACCATACATATGTGAGTCGGGGTTTGAACTCCAAGTATAATAAATACTAAAATGCAAAACTGACAGCAGCATTAAACATTAAGTGCACTCAATCTTATACAAAACCAAGGTTTGTCGAGTTTTTTAAATATTCGCATATTCAAAACCAAGGTACATATGTGTATTAATAAGATTTAATGTTGTTGCCAATGTAAGTATACACATACATACCATCATGCCATTTCCCTACCTTCTCGTACCACTAGTACGATTTCTTTATCTTTTTATATTTCTTTTATTTTTAAATACCACTCACTTGATCTAATCGCGCTTTCGTGGAAGCCTAGGTGTTACAGACATCAACAGTAAGATGGATGAGAAGCGATTGAGATGGTATGGGCACGTTGGACGCAGAGCACCCGATCACATTGTGAACCAGTCAATCTCCATGGATCTTTCTCGAATAACAACCAGAGGAAGACCAAAGAATTCATGGGTGGTGCAAAAAGATGGAGACGTAGTCCGGGACAGAAGAGTATACAACCTGAGGATGAGGAGAGCTGACCCCAACAGTCTTCGCAGACAATGAGTTGGGATGGAGCCAGGGAGTAGACTTCATCTAATCATACTTTCCTTGGTCTTCCTCTACGACGACTTTTACTCTCATTTGTACTGTATACTTGTTTTGTTAGCCTTTCTTCATTCATTTATTCTACATGCCAAACCATCTCAGAATGTTATTATTTGTCTTACTTAATACATCAACCTGAAGTTCACATTCATCCCTGATAGTTATATTTCATTTACTGTCATACATTGTTACCCTATGTATTATTCTTGGTGCATACATTACAACAACATTTAATCGGTTCTTTTCGGTCTTATTTCACGTCCATGTTTCACTCTCATACATCTAAAGTGCTAACATAAGTTATGTATTTTGTATTATCATTAAATGTCACCATTAGACTTTATAAGCCCACGTGACTCAGCATTTTTCGATAGCGCCACAATTCAAAAGATGAATGAGCTAATTAAATTGCAGTACATGTTCCATATACTCGTATTTTAATTTATACATGATGTTATCTATGATCTTATAGAGAATAGAAAAAACAGTGACTGTACACACTGTCTCTATAGTATTGTGGGGAAAATAGTAATACGTGGAGATGAGGACATTTGAATAGTCATTTAATACTCTATTCTCCATAATACTACAGAAATCATTAAGTATGAACTAAAGTGTAAGTAGCATATCGTTTATTTTAATAAACTGACCTGATAAATTAAAAGTATATGGTGAAATACGTATAGTGATATTCTGAAAGAAAAAGGGGTAGAAACGAAAGTTTTCAGCATTATTTGATAGTACCACATTTCAAAAGCGTCTAGATTCTTTGTTGTAACCTTAGTTAATGTCCAATATATTACAAGATAGATAATATGTAGCAACATAAAACTCGCATTTGTTAGTCGTACTAAACATCCTTGTTGAGAATATTCTGCACATTGTAACCTTAGTTAATGTCCAAGATATCACAAGATAGATAATATGTAGCAACACAAAACTCGCATTTGTTAGTCGTACTAAACATCCTGGTTGTGAATATTCTGCACATTGTAACCTTAGTTAATGCCCAAGATATTACAAGATAGATTATATGTAGCAACACAACACTCGCATTTGTTAGTCGTACTAAACATCCTTGTTGTAAATATTCTGCACATTGGAACCTTAGTTAATGTCCAAGATAGATAATATGTAGCAACACAAAACTCGCATTTGTTAGTCGTACTAAACATCCTTGTTGAGAATATTCTGCACATTGTAACCTTAGTTAATGTCCAAGATATTACAAGATAGATAATATGTAGCAACACAAAACTCGTATTTGTTAGTCGTACTAAACATCCTTGTTGTGAATATTCTGCACATTGTAACCTTAGTTAATGTCCAAGATAGATAATATGTAGCAACACAAAACTCGCATTTGTTAGTCGTACTAAACATCCTTGTTGACAATATTCTGCACATTGTAACCTTAGTTAATGTCCAAGATATTACAAGATATATAATACGTAGCAACACAAAACTCGCATCTGTTAGTCGTACTAAACATCCTTGTTGTGAATATTCTACACATTGTAACCTTAGTTAATGTCCAAGATAGATAATATGTAGCAACACAAATCTCGCATTTGTTAGTTGTACTAAACATCCTTGTTGAGAATATTCTGCACATTGAAGACCTAATTTTGTGCCCACTTCCCTCTGATTTTGATCTCTTTAGACATGTCCCATTGATCATTAATCTACAATTATTATTATGTGTGGATTAATGATCGATGAATCATTCATCCACATCCATGACCATGGACGATCTCCGTGACCTAGTTGGTAAGACGCTTGTCTCCTAACCCGGAGGTTGCGGGTTTGATTCTCGTTGGAACCCAGAGGGATTCCAATCTGATTTTCACTTAAGGCCTCTTTAACATCTTTCTGGTTGGTTTGAAGATATTGCCACACGGCAATAAGCCCACCAGGTTGTACTGTATACAACGAACGTTTTTGAATTTATCTCTCTAAAAATAACAATTATTATTTTGACTATTCGTCACAGTAAAATAATTATAGCCAGCCCGATTCTCTGAATTTTCAACACCACTTCCATAGTGTAATCATTATATATCTGAGAGTCCCATTATTCACATCTTTAACATAAAGCTGGGTGGATCCGAGAAAGCAGCAAATGAAATTTCCCTTTATTTTTAAAAGCGCTCCGGATTTTTGGCAAACCATTATGTTAGGCGAAGATCCGGGGACAAGAGCCATTAGAATATAATAAAGTTTTAAGCTTAATTTTTCTCAGGACTCTTAACGCGTTATTTAAATCTCCGTTTTTATTGTAACTTAGATCAGTGTTTCTTAACCTTTTTGTGACTGTATTTTTAACCGTGACCCAGCTTAAGGTATACATTTTGATTTGGTGAAACAAGTAAGGATTAATAAAATAAACTCAGGAATAAAAATTTAATCACGTTTATATTTTAACATTACAAAATACATAACTTATGTTAGCACCTTGGATGTATGGGAGTGAAATATGGATGTGAAATTAAGCTGAATGGAGCCGATTAAATGCTGCAGTAATGTATGCACCGAGAAAAATACGTGGGATAACAATGTATGACATTACATGAAATAAAATTATTAAAGTTGAATGTGAACTTAATGTTTATGTATTTAGTAAGACAAATAATAACATTCAGACATGGTTTGGCTTGTATAATAAATGAATGAAGAAAGGCTAACAAAACAAGTATACAGTACAAATCAGAGTAGAAATCACCGTAGAAGAAGACCAAAGAAAGTATGGCTGGTTCAAGTGAATGGTATTAAAAAAAATATATCAAAATATAGAGAAATTGATGGAGTTGTTCGAGAAGGTAGGGAAATGGCGTGATGGTAAGTATGTGTATACTTATATTAGCAACAACATTAAATCTTATTAATACACGTATATGACATATACCTTGGTTTTGAATATACGAATATTTTAAAAGCTTGTCAAACCTTGGTTTTATATTAGATTGATTGCATTTGAGGTTGTCATGCTGCTGTCTGTTTCGCATTTTAGTTTTTATTAAACTTTGAGTTGAAAATCCTGACTCACATATGTATGGTGTTGTAAAAGCAGCAGTTATTCCAGTTCTTTTTTACATGTGTTAACTTGATATTTTTTTATTTCATCGAGAATTTACCCAGAGTTTAAGTATAAGATAAATCTAGCGAATTTCTTCGTCACTTTTTTTTTTCGGTGAGTTAACGACCGGCTTATAAAATATATAATATTTTATAAGTCTGTACCGTGGCGTATGTTATTATGAAAAAAATATTTCTTGACCAGTTCAAAATGCCAACCGACTTCGTTTCGTGTCGCAGCCCACAGGTTAGGAAATTATGACTAAGAAGGATATAACATACGAAAATTAAAAAAGTTTTAATCTCTTCAATGTAATTAAAGCAGATTATTTTAAGAGAAAATTTATTACTTTTCAGAAACGTACGACCAAAAAAAGTGTGGAAGACATTATTATATTCAGCAATTATCTGTGCCAAATAGCGTACCACATAAAAAATTAAAAAGAGTTTTTGACAAATTAAAAATATACTATAAGGCATTTATTTATGAAGTGTAGAATAAAGAAACATTTGTTATTTTCGAAGTTTTTCGCGACTATATTCATTAGTTTAAATTTTTTTTAAATTTTGTAATTTGTTTTATCAAACACTGTTTATTCCACTTTTTGTAACGGTATAGCCTTACCGGTTTCAAGGCTTTCACCTCAGTCTTGTTTGTGCTTCCTGATGATGAGGTAAAATTCTTAAAATCGGCAGGGTTATACCGTTACAAAAAGTGGAATAAACATTGTTTGATAAAACAAATTACAATGTCTTTAAACCTGCACGGTTATGCCTTAACTGTAAATATATATGTTTTTTTAGTTGCCATTGCGAGTTGGCTTTAATGGTAGATGACATTTCAAAAGCGTTGCTGATTTTAAGGCGCTGCGCGCTGTACAAAAATATTACCGAATATTGTAAATAAATATAGATTTATTGATAGTGTACCTGCCTGTATACCTACCTAAATGAATTGTCAAAAATAACGAGTGAATTGTTAAAACACAAATAAATTAAATTAATTATTGTTGATTTAAACATACAGGGTCATTGACCGATCAAGAATTCAATGATTGTTACACACTACAAACAACGACAATATTTACTATTTACAGCGCGCAAATTGGCTAGCCATCTCCAAATATAAATAATTAACCTACCGCCCGTCCATGTGATAGAGCGAGGCAGATATATATATATCCCATGTATTCACTCACTGGTATAAATTGTCCGCACTATGCGAAATAAACATACTTTTTATTGTCATCATTCAACTGTCACGACGTATTATTTATTTACCTGCTGTCCACTTATCGATTTATATCCGCATTCCTGAGTCTATATTTACTGAAAACAAATCAAGATCATCATGACAAATAAAGACAAGCAATCCGCTATATTGATGATTCTGTACGAGAAGTAACGCAGAATCAGCTAAAACGAAGATAACGATGTCGATATCAAGATCATCAGCACGTCCTAATAGGACACATGCTACAAAGATAACGACCATCGTTACATTGGTGACCCCGAAAGAAAACAGAACACGTACATCGACGAACTACACCATCGTTACATTGCTGAACCCCGAAAGAAAACCGAACACGTACATCGACGAACTACACCACCGTTACATTGGTGACTCCGAACGAAAACCGAACATCGCCACATTGGTCATCGCCACATTGGTGAACCCGAACGAAAATCGAACATCGCTAAATTGAGCCCGCACGAAAACTGAACCCGCACGAAAACTGAACCCGCACGAAAACCGAACCGCACGAAAACTGAACATCGCTACGAATACATACCTCGACTATATCGAATATCGCCGACTCGACAGCAATGTCAAAACAATTGCAACTCGACACCGGCATCAGCAGCAACGCGATGAGCATCATGAACAATTTCGTCAACGAGATTTTCGAGTGCACCGCCGCCAACGCCAACCGCCTCGCCCACTACAACAAGATGAGCATCATCACCAGCAGAGAGATCCAGACAACCGTCAAGATTCTACTCCCTGGTGAACTGGCCAAGCACGCCATCAACAAGGACAGCAGAGCCGTCACTCAGATACAACACTACATCTGATTTGGACGAGCCCGACGCCAGCTCATGTGAGGTCAGTCCTGGCGATCAGCCACACGATTTACAGGATTGCCTCCCTCGACGAACTACTGACCGACAAAACGCTGGAGCAGACAAGCATCGCTACAACGTCGCTACAACCACGCTACAACCACGATATAACCACGCTACAACCATGCTACAACCACGCTGCAGCAACGAGCACCGCAGACTCCATCATCATCATCAAGCACCTGCAGATCAACCGTCCACCGCGGACGCCATCTGCAACTTGATCTCCGCCATCATCATCATCATCAAGCCACCGCAGATCAACCTTCCACATCGGATGCCATCTGCAACTTGATCTACATCATCACTATCACCATCAAGCCACCGCAGATCAACCTTCCACATCGGAAGCCATCTGCAACTTGATCTTCATCATCACCACCATCATCAAGCAACTGCAGATCCACCTTCCACCGCGGACGCCATCTGCAACTTGATCCACACAACCAATCATCGACGATCAACGCAACGACCAACCAAGCACCGCAGACAATTCAAATTTACTGAGAGACGACCAAGCCTACCCCCTGTTTCCGCATCACCCATCTGACCGACAGATCTGGGAAAAAACGCCACGCGCTGTTGTTATCCACGTACCTACTTCGACACAGGGAACGGACGACCAGCCCGACGTCAGATGCACCGGAACCTATCGTTCACGCAAGGCACGCGCCTTCTGCGTTCACTAGGAAGGGAGCTATGTACCTGCCTGTATACCTACCTAAATGAATTGTCAAAAATAACGAGTGAATTGTTAAAACACAAATAAATTAAATTAATTATTGTTGATTTAAACATACAGGGTCATTGACCGATCAAGAATTCAATGATTGTTACACACTACAAACAACGACAATATTTACTATTTACAGCGCGCAAATTGGCTAGCCATCTCCAAATATAAATAATTAACCTACCGCCCGTCCATGTGATAGAGCGAGGCAGATATATTAGGTCCTTACATATGAAATTGGCGTTTTGTTTGGGAGGAACATAAAGTTGATTTTTTTTTAATATAATATATTTATTTAATCAAAGTATGTACCATTGCTATCTATGCACTTTTGCCATCTCATAGGTAGTTCATCGATCCCTTTACTAAAAAAACCATTCGGACGGGAATCAATAAAATCTTTGAAGTCGGTTTGGACTGCCCCATCGGAGTTGAATTTTTTCCCTTGCAAGAAGTTATCCGAATTTCGAAAAAAATAGTAATCTGTTGGGGCAAGGTCCGGAGAGTATGGTGGATGTCTTAGACATTCCAATTGAAGCTCTTCTAATTTGGTAGCCGTCTGTTGTGCAGTGTGTGGTCTAGCGTTATCATGAAGCAGCAGTGGCCTAGAGCGATTAACCAGCCTCGGTTGTTTAGCAGCTAGCTTTTCCATCATGGTTTGCAGTTGCTGACAATAGACATCTGCCGTAATCGTCTGGCCAGATTTAAGAAAGCTGTAGTTAACGACACCAGCACTAGTCCACCAAACGCTCACAAGTAACTTTTTTGGAGTCAATTTTCGCTTGGGGCATGGTTTGGCTGGTTCGGCAGGGTTCAGCCATTGCGATGAGCGCTTCCGATTATCATACAGGATCCACTTTTCATCACAGGTAATGATTCGATTCAAAATCCCTTCATTATTGTGCCGGTTGAGTAATGCAACGCAGCAGTCAACGCGCGTTTGTTGATTTGCTTCACTCAATTCGTGAGGTACCCACCTTTCAAGCTTTTTCACCTTCCCAATTTGCTTCAAGTGGATTAAAACAGTTTTATCACTAGCACCGCAGCCTGCAGCTAACTCGGACGTGGTTTGCGATGGATCCGCTTCCACAATAGCCTTCAATTCTTCATATCAACTTTGGTCTCCGGCCGTCCACAGGGCTTGTTCTGCAGGTCGAAATTTCCAGAACGAAAACGTTGGAACCAAAAACGCACTGTGTTTTCTTTTGCGGCACCGTCGCCATACACATCATTAATCCTTCGAGCCGTTTCTGCAGCACTGGTGCCACGGTGGAACTCGTACTCGTAAATAACGCGATATTTCAAGTTTTCCATTTTGTAAACTGAGTGACGCAAAGAAAAAAAACAATTGAGGAAAAAACAAATGAATTATAATTTTCAAAACACAAATACTTGAGTAAATAGCTGTATAAATTTTAATTTGGAATTCCTAACCAAAGAGAAGATATTTGAGATCAAAGTTGCCAGTACGGCAAAACGCCAATTTCATATGTAAGGACCTAATATATATATCCCATGTATTCACTCACTGGTATAAATTGTCCGCACTATGCGAAATAAACATACTTTTTATTGTCATCATTCAACTGTCACGACGTATTATTTATTTACCTGCTGTCCACTTATCGATTTATATCCGCATTCCTGAGTCTGTATTTACTGAAAACAAATCAAGATCATCATGACAAATAAAGACAAGCAATCCGCTATATTGATGATTCTGTACGAGAAGTAACGCAGAATCAGCTAAAACGAAGATAACGATGTCGATATCAAGATCATCAGCACGTCCTAATAGGACACATGCTACAAAGATAACGACCATCGTTACAATAGCAACAAAGTTAGTACATATGTACAATATATAAATATGTTCCAAAATCGCACATACATATATCTCAAGATAAATAGCAGAAAATACATTTGAAAGAGAAGCTATTAAAAGGCCTGGGCTCATCCCACAACATCCCACCTGCCAAGATACACCCCACCAATATAGGGGAAGCCCGGCCGCGAGGATATCTTCAGCCCGCAATGTTGTACATACAGATTAAGACAAACAAATAGAAAATTAATGATGGCAGAAAAAAATAAAAAATTAAACCCATAAATACCAACTCAAATTTACTCAAATAACAAATAAATATAGGTTCTTTGATATCAACATAGTGTATATAGGTACATAGATGAATATGTGAATATTCCGAAATAGCACACATATCTCAAAATATACTGCAGAAAATGCATTTAAGAGACCATCCATCATTGTAATCACCCATCTAACCACTCGCGGCCGTAACGTGAACACACATTTAGTATTTTGAGCTACTTGCTTTTACCCTCATAATAAAGGAAATATTTTCAAAGCATTACACGTTATTGTTCGTTCCAGCAATGATTTTCTCGGTTCAGGAAGTCGTAACTAATACTAGATAATAGAAGATTTTGCACGATGAGATGTATAATTCTTGAAAAAACAAATGGATTAATCTTCCACAAGTCATTTCTATCGACCATGCAAGGGTCATGGCCTTATGGTAAGTCTATCTTTATTTGTTGATGAAATCGTGATTTACGTAAATGGTAAACTTTGTGATTTTTTTAATTTTCCGGTTTAAGGACAAATTCTTATGTTTTTTTTATATTTGGATTATTCAGAGCGATCATTTTCAATAATTTCAGTATATCGGCAGCATCTTGTGTCGTCGAGCGCTGGTTATTAATGATTAAAACGTTGATTTGGTTGTCATCAGTGACAATCGGCCGTAATAAAAAAAACCACCAAGCTACGAAAAAACCAACGATTTGGTTCCTCCTTGTGGAGTAACATTCCTATCATGTCAAAATGGAGAATGTTATGTGAGGAATAAATTATCTTTTTTTGCAGTTTATCTGCATTTAGGAATTATACATACATATGTTACGATCCCGTCATGCGACACTTGCTGCAGAGTCTAAGGATCTCGGTATTTTGCATCGATGAGGTGCATGGCCGTATGGTAACCCACTGGACTTCCGTGTAGAAGATCGTTGGTTCAAACACCGCGCTGTGATAATCCCTTAGAATGACACATGATTTTTTCCCACTTAATATTATCTTATGACTTTGGTCATACCTATTCTTTCAAAAAGGTTAAAAAAACATGCCAGTGTGCACCGATCGTCTCACTTCAGGTGTGCCATCGGATCCAGTACAAGGGTGTGGCCGGTGAGTTTGCTGGTATGCAACGGCTCTCACTTAAAACAAAACAAACTGCTCGGCACAGCTTCGCTTTCCAATTTATTTAATTGACGTTAGAATAGCGAAGGGATCCTCGACTACGAGGCTCAGCAACGATCGACGATTGATCTATCGCATCGATGAGGACTTGATTCTTGAAACATCCAGTGAAGTCCAGGTACTTAATTCTGGTTAAAAGTAGGGAAATTCCTTTAACATGAAAAGAAAAAGTAGTCGGAGAAATTTAAACTAAGATAAAGTCCAGCAACGAAAAATAATATTTTATTAAAGCTGTATTCGTTGATAGAAAAGTGTGGAAATCTGAGCACTCGGCTTACATGGCAGGATAGTATGTACGTATGAATTCTACATATTACGCTATTAAAATAAAATTTACTTTATCGATTAATTTGTTTTCTGTCATATATTTTGATTTTTTTAAATCTAGATAGATATACGGTAGTGTGGGCTGAAAGCCCCCCGATGTCCTTGCGGTTGGGCTCGCCCTACATTAGTGGGGTGTATCTCGGCCGGGGGAATGTTTATGGGATGAGCCCGGATCTTTTAATGTCTTCTCTCTTAAATGTATTTTCTGCAGTTTATTTTGAGATGTACTCGTATGTGCGATACTTGGAAGGAATTTACTATATATGATATATGTGCACATTGTGTTGCTGTCAAGGAACGTTTATTTGTTTGTTTGAATTGATCTGAGGCGGTATTTGTGGATTTGTTGATTTTTCTGCCATCTATTTATTTTGTGTTTTTTTTCTCTTCCTCTTATTCTACATGTGCAAGGGTGTGAGCTGAAAAACATCTGGTGTCCCCGTGGCTAGGCTCGACCTATGTTGGTGGGGTGTATCTTGGCCGGGGGGATGTTATTAGATGAGCTTTTTTATTTGAGAGTCACTAGTCACATGACTGTAAATCAGTAATGATGCGGTAAAGGAACCTTTGCTTGTGGCCATGCGTAGCTCGATGACGCACGAGCAAACCAGCAGAAATTGTCGAACGTTGATTTTTGTTGTTTTCACTCAAAACATGTGGAATCCAAGCGTCGAACTTCTGGACTTTTCCCATTGATTTAAGATGGCGGTATATGGTACAGTCATGTGACTACAATTCATCTGCGCAGCCAATTCTACGATGGTTTGAAGGGGATCTTCGTGAATAATATGGTTTAAGTGGTCCTCATCGAAGTCCACTGGTCGTCCGGAACGCTCCATGTCTTTCAGGTCGAAATTACCGTCTTTGAAACGCAAAAACCATCGACGAGCTGTCCTTTCATTCATAGCATCTTCACCGTACGTTTCGCAAATATCGCGAGCAAATATTCCCTCGATTGAACGTGAACAGAAGGAGGTTTCGAAAATACTCACTTTCGTGTACTTGACATTCCATTTTGAAGGCTTGTAATCAAATAAAATAATATATGTTACGATAAAGCAAACACAATAACATGTTTTGTAGAGCTGAAAATTTTATTTCGAATAACGTATGACTTTTACCATTTGGTTTTACTTTCGGTGCTCATTTTTAAATTGAAAAAAAAACGGACACAACTTATGTTAACACTTAATACATAATATAACATGGAGGGTTAATTGCCATGTAGCAATATTTTGTAACCAATTACAAACCTTATATAAAAACCAAACTGAAACCATTTAAAAAAATCTGGGTACCAACGAGAATTGAACTCACAACCCCTAAGGTGGATGCAGGCATCTTATCTACTTCTCCACAGAGAGCTTTCACTCGTGCATTGTCCTTATAATCTCCAGGAATAATAAAGTTTTTTAAACCTTTCACTTTGTCGCGAATGTGTCCAAAAAGTCTTTACTAGAAAAATATGATAACTTTTCTTAAAAAAAACTCTTGACATAAACTTTTTATTCATATTCCTCAAATATTCATGAGATTAATCAAAATTAAATACAATTTGAATAAATGTTAAATTCAATTTTCTAAACAGAAAGTTCGTTTATACTTTATCTTGAACAAAAATCTCTTGAAGTGTTTTTTTTTTCAGCTTTTCTGGATACGTATAAGATTTATTTAAAGCTTATGTTCAAAAGAAAAACAAAAGGTAATTAAAAAACACTTTATTCCGTGATTTTTTATTAATGTAGAAAAAAACTGGGATTTACTTAGGAACGAAAATTCAAGATACCAGAAATGCGTAGATGTTTCGTTTGACCTATTTCCGCTAAAATTTGTTACGCTTTACCCAGTTTAATCTGACAATAAATTTAGTCAAGTCACAAATGAGGAAAGAATGAAGAGGAAGAGCGAGAAAATAATAATCTGTGTTTTATCCCCCAATACTTCTTGGATATATAATGTCCCTGGATGCAGATATATTGCTAAAGCTGACACGGATGACAGAGCGAATAACTTTTTGATCGTAAACTTTAAATCTTACACTTTCATTGTGTTATATTTTCATACTATTTCACTTTCATAGTATTATGCTGGATGCTCATGTTTTGATAATTATCATTAACACCAAGTAAGTTGGTTTGATTTCTGTTTGCTTTACTTTCAGACTGGTTTATTTTCATCTTAGATCATTTAATATTTGAAATTATGTTTTTTGTAACTTATAAGCTGCCAATCATATTTTTTATTGCGCTTTATATAAAACCATCTCACTTATTAATTGAAAAAATACTATGAGCCAAACTATTTAGATCAGTACTACAGACACTGAGCGTAGCATTAAAGATAAAACAAGATTAAGTTTTTTTTATTTTCTCTATAATTTCTCAAAATACAATCGTGGTCTAACAGTTACCATTAACACTAAGCAAGCTGGCATCCTATATTCGATTACTGGTAGATTCACTTCCAGACTTGTTTAACTCTTAGACCATTTACTTCTGAATTATATATTTTTATAGCACTCTAAACCAAAATACAAATAGTGATATACAAAACTTTGCTTACAAAAAACAGCATCAGATTAAAACTCTCCATCGTCTAGTTAATTGAATTTTCTTACCGTCGTTACTTCGGGTTTGATCTGTCAAGGCTGTGCGCTTGCTGAAAATTAATAGATTCTACACAAAGTCCAACATACATACATACATGCATTGACCATCCACAAGATAGCCAATAATCATACTCGAGCACGAGGGATAACCTATCGTAGTATTATATGTTATCCTATGATCATCATCTTCACATCCATCATTTGAAATCTAATATGGAAAGCCACATTAGTAATTTCTTGGAAAAATTAAGGAATTTATTTTTTAGGGTAGTTTCGTCAATCCAAAAGATCCTGACTACTAAATATATATTTCCATGATCACCCGTTAATGTGAGAGTTTTCTTTCAGGGTCTCCAGATAAAATAAATAAGTTTATGTATTTATATTAAATTCGATTATTTAAACGTCGTTGTACGAGTGTATTGTTATTCACATATAATAGAGCCTTGTACAATTTTCTCCAAGTAACAATTATATTCTACCTACCAAGTTATTTAAAAATAAATGGTGGATAACGAAAAGATTAGATTTATTTACACAAAGAGAAAAAAATGATCATAAAATAAACGCAAAGTACAGAAAAAAGAAGAAAAAAACAAGTATCTATTTAACCATATATTTCAGTATAACCCATGGTTGAAAAATGTAAGCGAAGAAGATGAAAGAAAATTCAGGAAAAGAACACTTTATCACCGAATAGAGAGCTGTCGCTCTTTGAAGCACTCTGAAGATTGCATAAGTGGAAGAACAAAGCTATTATAAGCAATTGATAAAAATATTATCAAAGAAAACCGGCAATCTCGTCAGCATCAATCAATATCCTGCTTTTTTCACTTGCATGTTACCTCAACATATCCGGATAGAAAATAATAACATTTTAAAGGGCGTTGCAGGGAGACAAGATTATGTTCGTCCCTATTACTATTTTACATCCACTGCAGTAGACGCGGAACTCGGAGGCTGCATGTTGGTAATGCTACCACACTGTAAGAGGCAATAACACTTATCTTTACCGCGTCCAATGAATGTTAGTTTTTTTTTTCTTTGAGGAACTTTTCCCCTTATCGATTGTCAATTTTTAGAGGCTTAATCAGTTGAATTATCTAGAATTGTCATATTTTAAAATTGGTTTTACTATGTAGACTCATTTTAAATCGACTTATATCTACTCATATAGTCGCATAATTTGGTGAGACTATTTAAAGTCTATTTAAAAAAAAAACGCTTGAATACGTCTAGCGTACGCGAGTTCTGTAAAACGAATGCTACCAAATATAATCCTTTGTCTTGGATACCATCGGAATTGGACCCATAACTCCCGTGTAGAAGTCATGCGCTACACGGAAGTCAATATTCCCATTGGAAAAGGAAGATAAAGTAGACGTTTCGTTTCTGCCATGTCTACATACAGTGTCGTAATAAGTAAATAAGATTTCTATATTCTATTCTTCTAGTGTAGATTTTGTTAGATGAGGATTTATTTTGTCCCCCATAACAGCGTGAACATGTTTTATATACATCGATCTCCAACTCCTATTTGGTGATATGCATGGCTTCCATCAGCTGGTTCGAATGTCATAGGAATATTTTTAAAAAGGGTTTTGGTCTTGTTTCATGTATGATCTCTTTCATCATCATTGCCGGGCTTCGCTATCGAGGATCCTCTCGCCACTCCAACGTCAGTCCCAAACCGTTCTCCCACGTCGATCGTGTGATCTTCTGTGAGAGAACAGCCCGATCCTGGATGTGCACTACCTCCCGCAAATGCCACATACATATGGACCCTGCAGAGCCGCCTGGCCATATTGACGCATGTTCGCAGCGCGCAGACTGTTTCTCATACGTCTAGCCGCTGAGACGCCATCAACCCAAGAACATACGGCTCTCCACCCCTCACGGTCCCGAGCCACCTGCTCCCAGTCCTCAGGCGTCCTGCACAAAGTAAGCAACTCTCGTAGACTGTCCTTATAGCGTTTCCTCTGCCCACCAACTCTTCGCTTGCCCACCACTTCCCCGTACAAGACGCGTTTTGTGAGTCTGTGATCGCCCATGCGTATCACATGCCCGGTAGATCATATGATCTTTTTAACGTTTAAATGGTTGGTTGGGTTGGTACATTTGCTCATAAATAAAAAAATATAAAAGGATATATATAATATTTGTAATGGTTAACAGGGGTATAGCATTATCAAGATCTCAGAAGCCAAGCATTTATCCAGTATTTGGACAGTTTTAAAAATGAGCATTTAAATTTAATTTCATAAAATATAATTTTTGAAGTCTGTTTAAAGTTTCACAAAGAGTTGTTTTTTATGTTCAATAATGATTTGGTGTAAAATTTAGATCGATAATTAAAATTTAAACTTCCAATTTCGCCAATATTTTTTCTAGGCCTTTATAGTGTGATTAACAATAAATTTCTCAGAATAATTATTAAAAACGGTTTTATTATTTTCCATTATTTGGGAATCCAGAGTTTTGTTTATTTCTCTAACTCTTTTTTATCTCAGATGGGTGGCGATATTCGTAATGTGAGAAAAGTATGCAAATCAAGCCACGTTTTTCAAGGTTATCCCAAATTTACAGTACTTTCATGTACATTCTTCGTAAATATTTAATCTTTCATTCTTTTTATGTGGGTTCTTATCTGTTTTCTGTTGTGGCTCGACACTTTCATTACAGATGCCACTCGCGGCCCTCAAGTAATAAAATATCTATTCATCAGGATAAAGAACATTTCTTTGGCCTGTGTTGGCATTGTCAACAAGGGGTAAAATAATACAAAAATATCAAAAGAACTTTCAGGATAAAGTATTCAACGGATAGGGTATATTTAACAAGTCGTGCCAGAAACACCAATATTCAATGAAATATTTAAATATTATACATTTTTTGACTCCACATATATGATATACACTTAGGTCAAGTTTTATGCATTGTAAATCGGTTAAACCAATGAGTTGTATCTCTGGAATCTGCTTTTAATAAAGCCCTCAGTATTTTTCAAACTTTTTATCGCCGTACAATACTAACTTTTATCAAAACGTAATTTTATCAACAAAAGGGATGGAATTAAACCAACTCGTACAGTTATATAATTTTTTTTTGAATTCATTGTTTTTTTTTCAAATAATTGGTTAGTTTCTTTATTAAATGAAAAAATGTTTTGTACTTATTTTCATCTTAATAATTGAAGTCTATTATTTTACATCCGAAAACTACTGATATTTACTTTACTTTAATTATAATTTTAACATTACATTTCAACAAAATATTTCTTTAACTTATGATTATATGTTTTACAAAACATATATACAACGACAAATTTGAATGATTTTAGCTTTTTTAATACTGTTTCGAATTTCGTTTAAAAGTTTGGAAGCTTTGAAGTAATTATTTTCAATTTTTGTCATTTTGGTTTTTAGAAGTTTTTTTGTTTAAGAACGAAAAAAAAAATTTATTACCTTAATTTATTAAACAAAATTTATGTAAATTTTTATTTATGAAAACAACCTTTTTGTTTACAAAAAAAATTGAAAGTCAACGAAATAAACTATTCATGAAAAAACTGTTCAGTAGCATTCTATTTCAGTGTATAGCATTCTAATTACAATTAGTAGATCCGAATTCAGTTTGGGCAAAAACTTTCTCCTTTCTAGGATATATGTGAGAGTGAGAAAGGTCGTGGATCGCCGGAAAAAGTCTTATTTAACAAGTGAACCGGACCAACTTTTGATTTACCTAACTGTGTATACTTGGAACTACCTAACTGTGTTTCGAAAACTCCTTAAATGGAAAAGTGTAAGAAAAGGTAGTTTGTAGGAATATTTAGGAAATAAATTGGAGACTCTAATTCGATATTTTTTTTCAATGTGTAAAAGTTTTAAACATATAAAATAAAATCTAGTTTTATGTAGCTTCAGGCTACAACGCGTGAGATAACATATATCCTGAGATTTCAGGTAAAATAATAAAAAATCCTTCATAACAGTCTTCCATAAAATTGTATTAGAAAGCTACTAAAATATAAAAAGTCTCATTATCTTTCTCGTATTTAAGCTGCATAATATTTTTTTGTTAATTTTATATAGTTTCGTAGTTTTTGTATATTAATAATGTATTAGCAAGGGTTAAAATATCTTGAATACTGCATATTGAAAAATTGTATTAGGAATCTACTAAAATATAAAAGGTCTTATTACCTTTCTCGTATTTAAGCTGCATAACATTATTTTGTTAATTTTACAAAGTTTCGTAGTATTTGTTTATTAATAATATATTAGCAAGGGTTAAAATATCTGAAATACTGCGTATTGAAAAATCTTGCGTAAAAGGAATGTTTTTTTTCTAGTTTGTCTTTCCTAAATCTTCCCTACTTAATACTTATACCTCAAATCTTTAAATTATAGCGGGTAAAACATTTTTGTTCTTTATTTTTTGTTTAAATTGGTTCGACAATCTTTCGTACCCAGCGATTTGATATATGTACTTGTATCACCCTAAGGTTGGTATTTAGAAATTCTTCTCTTATCTCATTTACGGCTGATACATGGTTGACCCATTTTATTTAAGTCCTGAATCGACTTATATCTAATCCTCAATCTCTATTGTAAAAGTTTCTGAAGAGAAATTTATAAATTAGTTTTTATTCTTAAATCAAGTGGTTTTCGAAATTTCCAATTTCACAGATTCCTTAGTGAAAAAAAAAATTTATGACACTTTAAAAAAACTTACTAATTATTGGGATGGGTGAACCTGTTTCTCATATCTTGAAATAATACATATGCAATTATACTCAACTAGTTTCATTTCGATAAATTTTGTTTTTAATCTATCAAAACGCCGTGGCAGGGAAAAAAAACCCTCCGTTCTCATAAATCGAGCCTTCGGATTTAGAACCTTCAGAATACTATAATAGATAAACCAAATTTAAAGAAAAATAACGAATTAATGTTTATTTGTTACTTATGGTTAACGAGAGGTTTGTAAACTATTGCTTTGGTAATAAATATCATATTTTAGATGAAAATATTTTTTAAAAGTAGAATTGCTCAAATATATACGAGTATTTTAACAATGACCAATTATTTTTTCAATTAAAATATTCCAGCAGTGTTAATTTCATGGCTAAAAGAAAATGAAGATAGGTATCGAGTATTGTTACCAGATAAACATTTTCGCTAGACTTAGACACATGTTTTTTCGGTTACTGTCGGGAATAGAACCCGAAACTTTCGGGGAGATGTCAATCGTTTTACCATATCGACCATGAAGTTTAATTATTCAGTCAAAGAATTATAAAAGCGGGTTTATTATTATGTTGACTAACTATACTTTTTTTAGCAATTGAAAGCATTTTTAAGAAAAAAAAATCATGAAAAAGCTTTCAGTTACGATTACTAAAAAAATATTCAAGTATAAGATCAATAGATATATGTGTTTTTTGCTAAAGAAATACAATAAAACTATTTCGAATTATATTGACTTGAAGATATTTATTATTCTGTGAATTGAAGAGCATTTATACTTTTCGAAGGTATTTACATTTTAAACGGAATTCTACAATGATTACATTATTACTAGTTAAAAATGTTAATATTAGCGAAGTTAAAGTGAAAATCTTTTGAATTTTTGGTTTTTCCATACTGATTTTTTACAATTTGCACTAGAAATGCCATTAACAAATTAAATACGAGTATATACCTTAATTATTCTATATTAAAGTTATTTAATTGTTTCTCGAATCATAAAAAATATATATTTTCTTTGTGGTATCTGTTAATTAACTTTTTTATGAAATAAATTAAAACCTTTTTTTTTATAAAAACCACTAGCAATATTTGTTAAGATTTTAAACTCGGTCATCTTAATCAAGATGAAGAATTAAAAAACATGTTCATAATTATTGATTAGAGGTAGTTGGAAAAGAAAGATAGGGGTTAGTGCATAGTAAAGGAAAAGGTTTATATAAACGGATCGAAGAAGTTGGTGTTTAAATAGGAAACATATTGATGAGAGAACTATTACTGAATTTTTGATTGGTTAAACTAGCGCCTTCCTTAAATGGTAAATTGTGAATAAATAAAACTATGGCATATTCTAATAAATTCACAATCTAATAAATTCACAATGTTTCGAAAAGTATTTAAAACAGGAATTATTTGAATAACCTTCAAATTTACTAGAGCTACTTTCCATATTATAATAATTTTTGCAGTATCACCAAGTATTCTCCGTGTACCTAGTTGTTTCTGGAAAACTAGTTTTTGTTTCAGATGATACGCATGAGAGATAAATTCAGTGCCCCAGTCCCTGAAAAAGTTTTCAGGGTAGGTTTCAGGATTTACAATTATCACAACTTCCTGTACGAAACACGAGAGAGAAATTAAAGTGTCTTATTGCAGTGAGGGCTTAAGGGCAAGCTTAGGCTGACAACGTTTCCTGTATATAAAACCACTAGAGCGTCCTAGAGAAAGAACAAATATAAATTTTATTAAATTAGATATTTTTCCACGAAGTCATGATGTTTAACTTGATAAAAAAAACTCTCCTGATAGAGAAATGCGCAGGATCAGAGAAATATTAATTTAAAAAAGCTGTTTTATTTGTTGGGAAACCGGAAACAATTTGGACAAACGGTGGATGTGTCTGTGGTTTCAGATGGTAGAAACAATATCCAGATTTTGTGTATTACATCATAATACGAAGAAGAATAGACAAAAAAAACACCGATTAAACCATTAAAATATGTATTTGATTCAAGTTTATCAACAAAATGATATGAAAAAATAATGAAACAATTGAAAATCATACATGTATCATTTCCTACACGTAAATTGATTAAAAAATGTGCTTTCCAAGTATTCTCAGTTTGAAAAAATTGAAAAAAAAAACGGATTTGTAGGTTTATCCCAAATTAAATAAAAATACGAGTATATCGACAATTTATTTTGAGAGGCTAATCAACTTTAAGTTTTTAAGTGATAACTAAATTATTGCGATACCTAGGTTTGATTAAGTGATAACTAAATTATTGCGATACCTAGGTTTGATTAAGTGATAACTAAATTATTGCGATACCTAGGTTTGATAAAGTGATAACTAAATTATTGCGATACCTAGGTTTGATTAAGTGATAACTAAATTATTGCGATACCTAGGTTTGATTAAGTGATCACTAAATTATTGCGATACCTAGGTTTGATTAAGTGATAACTAAATTATTGCGATACCTAGGTTTGATTAAGTGATCACTAAATTATTGCGATACCTAGGTTTGATTAATACTGAAAATATAAGATTTTGTAGCTTATAACAATTAATGATATAAGCGTATAACAATTACCAATAGAAAATTGTATGAAATTAAAACTGGTTGTGAAATATAATTATTTCCATAATAGATATTAAATATAGTTGCTTTATCAAAAAAGCTCATCAGATTCGATAAATAAGGAACGTAGAGTAAGGGTACAGTACTGGTTTAAATTTGTTGACATTATTAGGCTCTTTGATACTATAATATAACTAGAATAATTTTAACAAAAAGATAATTATAAATGTCAAATCAAAATCGTTAAAGGTGTGTGACGTAAGTGATTTAGTAAAACTATGATATAATAATCTCTTAAGTTTATTTTCAAGCTCTTTAATGTATTTTTAGTTTGTTAGAAAAGCCTTGAGCCAATTGTATCGTTATGAAAAAAAATGGTATCTTTTATAAATAAATGATAAGAAAAATCATAAATATATATTTAAATAATTTAGGTACATACGTAGGTATGACAATAAGGAACATCAATACACGAATTTAAAAAAAAACTTTTCAGACCAATAGAAACACATTTTTCTAGAACTCGATTAATTGATAATTAATTATACGTTTTCTCATCCAAAAAACGAAAAAATTCTACACAAAATAAAATATTTAGGAACCATGAAAATCATAAAGCAACAGAATAAGGCAAAAAATAATTAAATTTATTCTCTTTTTTACTTCTTAAATTTTATACCATAGTCAACATTTAGTGTTAATTATAGAGTAACAAGTAGTTTAGTTTAATTAACCCACCAAAGGATGACACAGTGTATGTTGAAATACTCATAATTTAATTATCATATTCAATAAAAAATAGATGATCTGATATTTCTATTACGAATGAATATAATATAAAATAACTGAATGATTATATTTGTTTTTGTTTTAAATTTTACATTAACTAACCAAAAATAAATTTTACAAATAAATAAAAATAATTTCTTGTTACACAGTATTTTCTAAAAAAATTGCCATCTTGTATAGTATATTTGAAATGCAATGTGAATAGAATATTCTTTACAAAACGCTTAATTGAGTGCAACGTTCAGAGGACAAATTAAAATCCCTGGTCTCAAATCCCTTCGACTAGCTCTGAATAATTTATACGTTTTCTAACCACTAGAAGCGAGACAGCTTCCAAGTTCTCCCAGGAGAGATATATTCAAGTGTACTCTATATACAGCCATATTATCACATCATCTGTGACAAAGTAGGTTGACAAATCAAATCTCAACCAGTTGCTTACTACTCCTTAGAGGATATGCAACATTTAAACAATACAATAAAAATTGTTGCTGGGAAAATAATAGTTTTCATCATTATTATTACTATCCCTGTTGAAGTGGACAATACATATTCGTTTAATTGTATCCTGATACAGTTATTTCATACACGTTTTTCAGTGTTTCTTCTTTCAGAATTTTATTAATTTGGTCATGTCACGTTTTTTCAAAATCTCTCCAAACTTGTCGTACCTTCAATATTACTCGCATAATTATTTTTGTGAATCTTTAATCACCCATTCTTTTTGTGTGACTGAATCATCCCAATACACATCTTTTCACTATAAGTACTGTACTCGTCATAATAAAACTAAAACGTCACTATAAGAGATCCTTTAAATTCACATTATTTTCTTACGTCATTGTCCTTATTGCGTAATGCATCGTTTTTCTATATATTCTACGCAAAGCCCAACTTATAATCTTTTAACTAAAAATCTTCGTGGCCTGGTTTTTATAACGATTGTCTTCCAGCCCAAACATTTCGAATATAAAACATCGGTTTCTATCTAGTTTTTTATCATAATTTGCATTCTTTTTATATCTTAGACCTATATCTATCCATACAACACATTGTTTGAAAATTGGACTGAGAAAATGACTGAAAGTAGACGACTGTTTGCTGTAGCAAGTCGTGCAATGAGAAGAATACTTGAGGACATAAAATACAACATTTGAAATAAATTTATTAAGGATGAAAGTAAAGTAAATACAAATGCATTTAAGTAGGGTGAAGAATAGAATTTTGATATGGTTCAGCATGCTGAATAAATCAATGACGAAATACCGAAAAAAAGTTGAATTTGAATGAAAGGCGTAGTAAAGTAGGCTCAAAAAACGTATGGTTGACCCAAAAGAAGACAACTGTCACAGTGTAATGTCGCGTTTTTAAAGATAATTTATTTGATCTCGCTCAACAATTTAATTATTTATATTAAAGAGGGTCCCTTGTCCGTATTTGCCTGTTAATGATAATCATAAATTTTGTCTTTGATACATTCATTCTCAATCTCTTTTCATTATAGGCTGTGTTAATTCTTTCCAGTTAGATATTTTAAATTGAAATAGAAAAAGCGTTGTCATTAGCATAGCGAATGTTAGTAATGATTTGACCGTTTATGATAATTTCTTCTTCTAATGCATCCATGAAACTTAATAATTAACATTCAAAATAATGGGACAGAGTATGCCTGTAGAAATTCACGACTTTTTTATGTTAAGTCTTAATAATCTATATACTCTGAGGTAGGGCTACCCAACCTTTTTGTATACGTGAGCTCCTTTTTTGCAGGAAAAATTACAATAAATTTCAAATACATTAATTTAATATTTATTATGAACAAAACAAAAGTCATACAGTATCAAATTTACAAATGAATCATATTATGAAGAAAAAATATACTATAAATGCATGTGTAAGTAAAAGTAATCTAGCCGAGATCTTTGTCAATGTTCAGATTTGGCATTTTTTTCAAAATTGAGATTAAACGATGCAAGAGATAATTTCAAACACTGATAAAGAGATAATTTCAAACACTGATCAATTTAAGAATTTCTTATTTCTGATTTTAAAATGTTCATATCAGAAAAGGCAGATTCCGTTGAACATGTCAAGTCAAACCAATTTTTTGTGCTAAATTTGTCAAAGTTGGATACTTTTATTTTGTGTATTTTCAAACACAGACTTTGGATTCCAAATATAAACAATTTTGAATAAGATCAACTTTCGAATTTATGATGTATCTATTGCCAATTAAAGAACTAAAATCTGGCAGTCGGTAATGTAGATTTCCTTATATTTCACGTTTAAACTAAACTCATTTATTTTTTTCCGTTCGTCGTGTTTCTTATTAGAATCGACTAAAATAATATATTTTAGTATATGCAATGGAACAAAAAGTAAAGATCTCCATAAAAGTATGGCACGATCGGTTTATAGATCACGATTGACTGATTAGGTACCTCTACTCTAAGGTATTTTAAGTAATAAGAGGTCGCTAACGTTAGTTTGTTGTCTAATTTTTAGTTCTTAAGCACGATTGTAAAAAAATTGCCATCACTATTTGCTTTACACAATTAATTGTTCTAAGCCTGTAACTAATCTTGTAAATTAAATTTAATACGGGATATGCTACCGATGGGCATTGGATTGGAATAAAACTGGTGTAAATTAGGGCTCTAGATAAAAATTAATCTACCAATTTATCCCTTTAAAACAATGAACGGGATGGAAATGGCAGCCATGTGCCGGTTATGGAAGGGCCGTCATATGGTAGCTAGTACACCTTTACAAAATGGGGTTTGTGGAGGATCCCGGCTGCAAGGTTGATGAGACTATAAATCTAGGTAATGAGAATATAAATTATGCGTTTTTGGTTTTCCGTTACGTGACAGATTGAATTTATTGAATGACATATCTTTGCCGCCCTTTACATGTTGCTTTTCTTATTTATTTGAAGAGCTTTTGCACTTATATATCGATTGTTAAATTTTTGAAATTTAATCTGTTGAAACTTTAAATGTCTAAAATTAACAGTAAACCGAAAACCGTATTAATAACTCAAAAGAAAATACTTTGATTTGAGTTATTAATACTGTTTTCAGCGAAGATGTTTCATTAATTTATCATACAAATACTTTTCGTTTTACCTCGTACATATATATAAATAGCTCGAATTTATTAAGGTATATGTTTAAAATATGACAAAAAAGATTTCAAAGAAAACGTCACTTCTAAAAATAAATTATACTAGATTTTTTCAAAATATTACCTTAAAATTTACGTTAAATTCAATACTGCAAGCATAATTAAGCTCCACGTTCTCGTCAAGTGTCTACAGGGCCGGCGCTTTTATTTGAATAATGTGTGCAGTGCACGCATACGGCCAATAATAAGAACGATCCTCCTACGATTTATTTTAATTCTTACTTTTCTTTCATTAAAAATGTCATTCACATTATCTAACCGTATTTTCCTTGGTCTTCCTTTACCACACCTTCCACTCACATTTGCATGTTGATTTGTTTTAAGAGTATTTATCCATTCGTTCGTTCTATATGTCCATACTATCTCAGAATATATTATTTATAGTTAAGACATTAGCACTGCGAATGTTTAAAGATATTATAATTAATAAACTTAATTTTTTACGTAAAAGTTTAATAAGTAAATTAAACACTTATTTTATATTTTTGTGTTCACCACTGGTTTATTTTTAGGTTTACTACTGGTTTTGAAGACAATCGTCTTCATCGTCAGGTGAAGATAAACTAAATTGCTAAAAATACATTTCCTGTACAAGTGTATATACAATAATATAAGAGGAATGAGGTAGGGGGAGATAAGTGGGGAGAGATGTGATTCAATGTTAAATGGGGCGGGGAAAAAATTAAAATGAATCTTTCGGGCAGGCCAGGGTTTGGACATCCAAGGAAGGTGGAGTTTAAATAGGAAACATATTAAGCAGAGGGCTATTATTAAAATTGGTTTGGTTGTTGATGATATTAAGACTTAATTTTATACATTTTTTAATCTCGAGAATTTCCAAATTGTCAAGCTGCAATCCCTCTCGGCTTATGTGTGGAATCCGCAAACCACGATTGATTTCGAAAGAATGGTTATTTTCAATTAGGTGGTTAGCGAACTCTGAAAAATTATTGTTGTTCAGCCATCTTAAATTTTCCTTAACTCGTTTCTCAAAATTTATTTTTGATTTGCCAATATATTTTTACATAAAACATGGCACCACAAAGTGAAACTATAATCTTTTCGAAGATTCAAATTGTTACCGTTAGAAACGTGTATGTCGGTACTAGTTCGAACATAATTCAGTCTTGTTTGTGCTCCCCTGATGATGAGGTAAAAACCTTTCAACCAATAGGATTATACCGTTATATAAAGTGGAAAAAACGGTGTTTGATGAAACAAATTACAATATCTCAGAATATTATTATTTGTCTTTCTTAATATATCAAGCCTTAAGTTCACATTCAACCCTAATATTTTCATTCCATGTTCTGTCATGCATTGTCGACCCACGTGTTCTTCTAAATGAATACATTTACACAGCATTTTTCGGTTCGTTTCAGTCTTTATCTGGGTTCGCGTTTCAGTCTTTATCTGGGTTCACGTTTCACTAGTAGACACTTGTGATTTGTCATCTTAACCGATCATTTTTTAAGAGCATAAAAAAATATTTTGAAGTGGGTCATGATAATTGTGTATCTGAAGTCACCACACCATACAGATGCAGTTCTTAGTGTTAGTGTGTGAGTATGTGTATATTTTTAAGACCTTTCAAGTGGATGCAGTTTATTAAAAATTAAAAGAAGTTATAAAAATCAAATAAAAAATGTAGATATTTATTTTTTTATTTTCATATAAAGACAATATCCATTACTAGTCCTAGCTCTGAGAATTTTATATCGGGATATGTTCAACCCCTGTGTACGTACTGCTAAGGGATGTTTTAATGATGGTGCGCCCTCACCGCGATTAGCATACTCGTATTAAAGGACCGTGTGCGCGGAACCTAAAAATAATTCGTCATTCTGTATATGACGTGTTTATATTATTACACGAGTCTAAATTTAATTTAACATTCACATTTTTTATAGCTATAAAAATAAATGTGAAAATATTTGCCAAATGACTTTCGAAAAAATATATAAAAATTTCCGAAATATGTTTTTAACGAGCATAATGTCGCGTTTCACAAAATAGTAGGTATGTGTTTTTAATTTCACACAAGTTGAAATTTATCGAAAGATATTTTTAGAATATAAGTAGTCTAGAATATTTATTTTATTTATTATTTTATGTATATGGTGGTCCATCAATCTGGCTACAGTTTCAAATATCATTTTTTTAATTCATTCTTTTTAAATTTTCTAAAGATAATTTAAAACGCAACCTACAGCTTTATTACGAAAATTTTAATAACAAAGAAACTAAAGAAAATTGTGGAATTCTATTTCGCAAATGAAAACTCATATCAACGTCCTTTTACTAATGGAGATGGTCTAGCAAGATTGACGACAAAAATATTTTTTACACGTTTTCTATATTAGCCGGAAGATTGCGGACTATCCAGATATTAGCATTCAAAGCCTACAAGAAAGTGTTGCTGATAATCAAGCAACTTCAAACAGACAACTTTCAGTTTAGCTTAGAATATCTCGAACGACAATGCAAGCGATTTTTAAAAGCAATTTACACTTCTTTCCGTATAAAATTCGGTTAGTGCAAGAATTGAAAATACATTCCACAATAACCTCTTTAATAGGTGCATTGGAACGGGATTTATGAGTATATTGCTTTAACCTTATTGATGATCTTCGTGGTCTAGCTATTAAGATGCTTAACTTACAATCGAGGGTTCTAGGTTCAATTCTCGATGGATACCTAAAAAAATATACCAGTCTGGCTCGAGTTCGTCAGGTAACAATGTAGTCTCTTCACGTGAAGTAGTGTTCTCAATACATATAATAAAGAAGTGCGAGTTTCGTGCCTACTCCAGTTGTCTTAAACGCGAAGGTTCGGTTACATGTGTCAAAGATAACGTTGTTTCTCGGCTTCGTTCTTTGATATGTTCGAATCACTAATCGGTTAGTATATGAAAGAAAGAAAAATATTTCTTACAGCCAATCAACTTATCAAAGCGTTGAATTTTGATTTCCCTTATTAAAAATTGAGTTCTATGAATTGAATATCGACACCATAAATAATATTAATTCTTCACGACCTATTGTAAATGCTAATATTCTTTTCATAATTTCATAATTCAATCCAAAACGGATAATAACTTGTATTACAATTTCGAGATTTTGGTATATCACTTTATTTTTTTACTAAATCTCTCTCTAAATGTAAAAATATTTTTCCATTTCCAGTAAATTTTCTGTTACCGTATGAATGTCATGCAATTATTTTTACGTGAGTTATATTTTTAGTTCTGACTTTGCCAATACCACTTTATTCAAAATTTCATTTAATAAGAACTCTATTATATCTACATCGTTCCTAATTTAACCTATTTTATTACTCCCACCGGAGTTGTGTCGCAGATTCCAGGAAAAATGTGGCGAAATACCACGCGCGTTGTATTTTACAGCGAGTTAAACTCTGCAGTAGTCAGTGTAAAACTTTTACATGCATACATATCATCTCGCCATGTTACTTGCGTAGAGATAAAAGATTTCTATATTTTTTTATCCAAGCATACTTCTTTCGTTTCCTTTACAATAATATATCTCAGTATACTATCTTCTTTCATTAGTGCTTTACACTTCACTTACTCTATTTTAAAGCTAGGTAATTATATTAATAAAATGATAATTTATATATCGCCGTTTAGAGAGCAGTTTCTCCTTAAGGGCACTCTAACTCGGGATTCGATGAATAAAAAAAGTCAAGTGTAAGGATTGGAAGGTGGTGGTCCAATTAATTATGCCACACCTTTGATATATCTATTTAACGTGCATCATACACTTGTGTCTTGTATATTGATGTAAACATTATTTCCTCATACGTTACATTCACTGGTTCCAATTATAATATACGAGTATTAAGGTTCCGTATTAAGGTTCCGTATTAAGGTTCCGTATTAAGGTTCCATATTGCATCTGGCTGACCACATTTACTTCAGATAACATATATACATTTCTTAATTTCTTACATAAATACTGCAAAAAACTTCTTATGTACGCCAATTATGAGTCCAATAAGAAGTAATTTAGATTTTGTGGTTCGTGGCAGCTTTATAAACTTTTCCTCTGATGAACGGGTTTTTATTAACAAATATGCTCACACTAAAGGCTCATTTAGGCAACGCATTGACGATATTATCACGTGAACTTACATATTTCTCTATATTTACTGACCAAAACAGTTATTATTATCACGTGAACTTACTTATCTGTCTATATTTACTGACTAAAACAGTTATTATTATCACGTGAACTTACTTATCTGTCTATATTTAGACGATATTATCACGTGAACTTACTTATCTGTCTATATTTACTGACCAAAACAGTTATTATTATCACGTGAACTTACTTATCTGTCTATATTTACTGACCAAAATATTTACTGACCAAAACATATGTGTATGTTATGTCAGGATGCAATAATTTAATATATAAAGCGGTTTCAATGATCAGACCCAAATGTTAGTAAATTACAATTAGTAAGCAAATGTTAATAAAAGGTTATTATACTATTTAAATTTATGCGGGATAAAGACATTATAATTTGTTTACGAAAATGTTGTTTATTTCACTTAATAAAACGGGTTGACTCTACCGGTTTCAAGGTCTTTATCTCATCATCAGGGGAGCACAAATAATAGAAACGGTAATAAATAAATAAAGAGAGGTCCTGAAAATATACGAGTGCATTAGGCTGAACGCCTGTTAAATACATACATTTCAAAGATCTTATACCGCTGCTTTTATCTTTTGCAGCGGAGAGTTTTGTGATTGTATTTATTTAAGAGATATTCATCCTGTCCGCTGAAGTTATCTTTCTACCCACAATTCCTTACCCGAGTTTTTACCGTTAGATGCGTGTGTACCGTGTATCGGTACCAGTTTGAATATAATTCAGTCTTGTTTGTATTACCCTGAGATAAGGCGTAAACCTTGAAACCGGTAGGGTTATTATTTACATCAGTGGAGCGCAAACAAAACTTTTTTTATGCCTTGTTTGTACTCCCCTGATGAAGAAGTGAAAACCTCGAAACCAGTAGGGTTATGCCATTATCTTAAGTAGAAAAAAACAGTGTTTTATTAAACAAATGACAAAAAATCAAAAGTTAATTAAATAATAACCAAAATGAGAAAAGTTTAGAATGTAAAGTTTACGATATTTAATATTAAGAGCCCCTCGTCTATAGTAAGTGATAAATTAATAGATATTGTACGACAAAACACGGTTGTGAAGTTTTGACGAGACTTGTAACGTCACAACCTATGTGTGTTTGAAATTTGATTATTTATATATTTTTGCCTGGAAGGGAATAATAAGAAATAGAAATAGTTATGTTTCAAAGGTTAGGCTTTATTATTTTTATAAAAAAAACGTGAAATCATCCCATTTTATAACTAAAAAAACGTTTATACTTAAAGTATTGAATACTCCAATACTTCTTTTTGCTTACTCGTGAAAGAAATAAAAAAGCGTGAAATGTAATTTTTCAATGAATTGAATTTGACTCTCTCAGTAATGAAGTTTCTTCATTTTCTTTTACTGAAAGAATCGAGTAGAAATGTTGTTTATTAATGGAACTCTGTTTGCCAATTTCCTACTGCGAACGAGGGTTGGTTCTTAAGTTAGTTAAGGAAAAGAATACCTACACAGTTGAATTGCTTTTTTGAACCATATATGTTATATATTTTTGTTTTTAAAGAATAAATCTTATATCGAAAAAAAGCATATATAGTAGATTTCAATTAATTGTAAATAAACGACAGTGATATTTTTTATATACTTGTAGTTTGATGAAAGTTAGTTATTTCACGCGTCGTATGTGTTTTGAGTTGAGCTTTTTTTAAAGTTGTTGATATTTTATTTAGGAAATGTTGCTATGCATTGTAAAGAACACTTAACAGTCGAATTTTATCTAGTAAATATAAAGTGGCGCAACAAGAACTACAATATTAAATCAATGAAGAAAAAAAAACTTTTTTTAAATGTTCATATTTATTGATATCAACATAATAGGTGTACATAGGAATTATGTGCGAAAAATGATATCGGCCAAATGGTTACCTTGGCTCCTATTACAGATGACGACTTTTTGAGTAAAAAATTTAATAACGGATTCATATGAATGGATACGTATATCTGCAATGACATGGGTGATATTGGATTTAAGGTCATCGATTGTTTTTAGTTTCTTGATGTGCACTTGAGATTTAATATAATCCCAGATAAAAAAGTAAAGGGGTTAAATCACACTATCATGGCAGCCAATTCACATTTCCACGACGAGAAATCACACGGTCGATTTTCCTGCAATAAAGCCTTTGTTTCATCAGTAGTATAAGTAGCCCCATCCTGCTGGAACAACATGCTTTCCAAGTCTAAATCGTTCGATTGATGCTAAAAAAAGTTTGAATTATGTCACGATATCGATTTTCATTGACCGAAGGTATTATTTCATAGGATGGGTGTCACAACAAGAACTACAATTTTAAATTTGCCGCCATTTTTCAGCTGTCAAACGTATAACATTTATAATGCACATATGTCATCTAAATAACCTATGAATTATATGCAGTGCTACACGATTGCAGAGCTTAATTTAAATAAAAATATGCAGTTCTTGTTGCGCCACCCTATAGGTATATGCCTCTAACGTTGATTTTACTATTTTTAATACTATGCAAAATCCAACGCGTACCGCTTGCTTGAAAAACAAAGTACAGTATCGCTTAGCTGGAAATAAAGCACAGTATCACTTAGCTGGAAAACAAGAGAAAAACAAAGTACAGTATCGCTTAGCTGGAAAACAAGAGAAAAACAAAGTACAGTATCGCTTGGTTTAAATAAAAATTAAAAAGTATTATAAATATTTATTAACACATATTATTACCTAACAGTGATATATTTTTTTAGTAAAACCTTTGCTTGAACTAGGTTTTTTTACGATCTTAAAAAAACACTGTTACTTAAACAAAAAGCAAGGAGCAATATATTGTTTATATCATGCGACAAAAAGTTGAACTGAATTTCCAATAAAAACATGCTTGAATTAGCTTTCATCCCTTAAGATGTCAGATTTTAATTTCTCTAGACAGAAACTAAATACAAGCGGAGAATGTAAATACCAAAAAAATTGTCTTCTTCAAAGTAGAGCGTCAAGTCGATGCAAACACAAAGTATAAACGGTTTCGAAATAATTATCATGGAATTTAATTTTTTTCCATTAAAATCTTATTTTCATGGAAGATAAAAAATATTTTAATAAGGAATGTCTGAAAATAATGACATGGACTTTTTCTTAATAAAAATTATAAATTTGTTTTACTAGATAGACGCCCATCTTATAATAATAATATGAAAAATTAGAAAGCGCCTTTTAGAGAGCAGACTCCCTCCAAGGGCGCTCGAATTCGTTAATCTAACCTGCTTATATAAAAAGATCAAAAATATTTCGAAAAACAAAAGAAAAGAGTGTAACAGTTGGTAGGTACTCGTAGGTAGGGGCCAATGGATTAGGTACTTCCCTGCATAAGTTTCAAAAAACATATTTAAGGTAAACCACATAAAACTTACCAAGGGAAGACGAACTGTGATGAATCCATTGTAACTCTTCCGATATACGATATTAACACATTTAACTGAAGGTGGAATGTATTATTCATATGCATTAATATAATCATAAACTTTTATAAGAACTCTCAAAAAGGGTTGTCTTCAAGTACTTTTAAAGCTCCACACGCCATCCATATCTCGGACACTTAGAAGCAGACCATTCCACGTCACGGGACCGGCTAAAGCCTTCTTATTATATAATAATCCCTGTTCTAATAAAATTTTATTTTATTTGAGGCTACTAGCCGTTTGTGCTTGCAGAATTCTACCCCATTCTAAGATACAATACTACACCTTTATTTTGAATATCTTTACTAACTGACAAACCTATGTAGCACTTTTAAAGAATATAGATACTCGTACATGTTTAATTATAATTGAAATTTAAAATAATTTTATTTGTTTATTGAATGCTTTATTTACCCGTCATATTTACAATGTACAATGTGGTGAGATTTTTGATCTCTTTAAATTTAAACCATCAATGTTTAAATTTAAAGTTGGAGGATTTACAATGTGATGCTGAGAAAAAAACTATGCAATACAACAGAACAATAAAACCAAACAAGTATTAATTATAACTAGGTCAACGATAGCCAGGAGAATGATTGGATAGATTAGAAATAAGGGCGATATACCACCAAGAAAAACACGCCATGTCACTGAAGGAAGATATAATGTTTTAATATTATATTTTTTAAATACGAGTACATCAACGATAGTGCGAGTATTGTATTAGCTGGTAGCTATGTTAATTCTAGAGTCTAACAGTATGAACAGTAAAAAAGTACATACAAACCGTCACGCCATTTTTCTGTCGGAGTAGGCATACATAAAGGAGCGCCAGACTTTCTCCAGATCTCGACACACATATCCTTAGTTTCTTCTACATTCATAAACCTTTTCATACAGCTTCTATGATTTATCTGACTATACAATTCCTTCTTTCAGAATTCAATTGATCCAACTATACTTTCCTTGGTCTTCCTCTCACATGCCTTCTACTCACATTTGCGCTTTACATATTCTATTGTTAGTATTTTTTCATTAATTTGTTTTACATGTCCAAACAATCTCAGTGTGCTTTTCTTCATCTTACTCAGCAGATTAGCCTTAAGTTTATATTCATCCCTTATTACTTGATTCGATATTCTGGCATACAGTATTATCACTACATTTATTCGTCTCAAGGCACGCTTTAGTCAGTTCCTCTCAGTCTTTTACAGGCTCACATTTCAGTCCTATACATCAGAGTTGGCACCAAAATACTATTGTGGACTCATTTTAGCAGATCTTGACACTGTCCGGTTCGAGTTTATATATTTTAGTGCCCCAATTGAAAAATAAAGAGCTGTAAATAGGAAAAACTAAAAGATAATATCTGCTAATATATTTAATGAAATGGAATTGATTAATAATATTTTCTGCGTCGTTATACTTTTGTTCATATTCATTTTTGTTAATATTCATGACGTTTGTATCGAGAAGGTTTATGTGACAATCTTAATATTTTGTTATTTTAGCGCTGTTAAATTACTAAAGTAACTTGCCTTGAGTAGCTTAAATTATTATAAAAACTCTATGGAAAGATAAAAAAATGTTTAATTTCAAAATAAAGTTTAAAAATAACGTTGTCAAATTTACACATAGCTTTATTTAGATTAAGTATGATTTACGATTATCAAAACGACCCAATATTATTTGTTAAATAAAATTTAAGTGCATACATACATAACATTTCGTCGTTTCCCTATCGGGGTAGGTAGAAAGGAGAAAATAAACATACTACTATCACGACACACACATCTTTCGTCTCATCCACATCCATACATCTTCTCATACAACTTGCACGATTTTTTTCACTTTTTACGTTTCCTTCTTTCAATGCATCATTCACTTGATTAAACCATTATTTCCTTGTTATTTATCTATCACGCCTTCCACTCATATTTGCACTGAATATTTGTCTTTTTAGTCTTTCTTCATTCATTCGTTACACGTACACAAACCACCTAAGAGTGGTCTTCTTCATCTTACTAAACACTACAGCCTTAAATTCACACAAATATAATACATAATTCCGTATTCTGTCATACATTGTCGCATCAAGTATTCTTCTAAGTGGTTATTTTCAGTTTTGTTCCACGTCTACATTTAACAAACATACATCAAAGTTACTAAAAAGTACTAAAATACTTTTGTGGAATAAAGTTAAGTAAAAGGGGCAAAAGCAAAAAGATAATTCTATTTTGTTATTGGTACTGTTATCCGAACCAGATTCATAACCAACTCAATTAAGTTGTTGACTCAACAAACCGAGTAGAAATATCATCAAGGGTAGGAGATGTAATGTGATTGTTTTAATTAATGCTAATGGACAAAAAGTGTAAATATTGTTCCCTAGTCAGTATCCGTCTATCGCAGGGGTAGGTAATCTTTTCTGATACCGAATCTCATGTTTCTCCAATGAATATATTGATCATAGATTTTTCATACATAATTTTTATCTCTTGATAAAAAATAAGGGTTATCATCAACGTGCGAAAACAGAATATATAAAAATACACGAGCTTTTCATAATTCTTTCAATTTATCAGAGATTTTGGCTTTAACTTTCTAGAACATTATATTAGAATATTAAATAATGAATTTTTACATTTATGAATATATATTTTCATAAATGTAGAATTTGTTTTACTTCCGTGAATATTTCACGGGTTGCAACTAGTATAAATTAATTCCCGGCAAATAGTTGTAAAAGGCATGATCATTTTTAAATGGTTTCCACTTTTAAGAGTATCTTGCTCATCTTCATTTGTTCTCTCCTTTACCCGTTTCAGAAGGGATGGCAGCACTGCTTGTGTGTTTATCCAGACAAACTTATTATGAGTCTTATTAGGAACGATATACCAATCAAACTTATGTCATTTCCAGTATAATATTTTCATCTGGTGATTCCGGATATTTTTTACCTTCCCGCCAAATAACACTTTAAAAATATTACATTTTTTAAATTCAAAATTAAAACGTTTGTTACAGCTTTCTCATGTTGTAACAAAGGAGGTGGTTTGGGCTTGAACTACGGGTGCGGTCGGCGTAATTAGCGTAGGCCTGGGAGTGCGTGCTCGTTGTGCTTAAAAAGTAGGGTTACCAAATAAAAAATTGCTTCGACATTTAAATTGAAGTATGATAAATCTCGGCTTCAGACTGCGACTTGACGTGTTTAAAGAATTGTACGTACGAGTCATTAAATGATAAGCTATGGTGATTATGTTTCAGTAATTTACAAACTTTAGATTTTTTGAAGTAAAAAAATAATAAAAGCGAAATATGACTTCCATGACCAAGTGGGTAGAACCCGTGCCTTCAAATTTATTAAAAATATAATGTTATACTTCTAGTCTTATTTTCACTTAGGGCCGCTTTCAAACCTTTCTGATTGGCTAGAAGGTATTACACATACCACATGGCATACTACAGCTGAGATGGTACGGGCACATAAGACGGAGACCACCAGACCATAATGTAAATCAGGCAATTTCTGTGGATCTTCCTCGACAGCCGCCCAGAGGAAGACCAAAGAACTCCTGGATGACTCAATGCTCCGAAATCAGATGAAAGTGACACCCAGAACCGAAGAATATGCAGCCTGAGAACGACAAGAGCCAACCCCAACAGCCTACCTAGGCAGTGAGTTGGGACAGTGTGAAGAAGAAGAAGAAGACATGGCATACTAGATTGTACAAAAAAAATGTCGTCTCTGTCGCACAATGCGCTAACAGTGCGGTCCAGATTGTATTTCCGGTAACGACTGACAAATCGCGACGGAACACGTGTATAAATGACAGAGACGACGCTCTACAAAGCCGAAGTTAGCCGATTATGGTCGACAGTCTCTTTCTTAAGCCCGATGTGTATTACTTACCGCCGGGTACTGTACTTGATATGATGAAGCGTAACAAAAATATTAACTGAAAAAAATCTTTATATGCTACATTTTGTTTTTAGTCAATTGTATTGTATTACACTTTCATTTTATACAATACAATCTAGCGACCTAAGTGCCAATAAGAAATAGGATAATGAGGGCTTAAATAAAAAAAACAGGCTAGGTTCTTTTTTTTAAATATCTAGGTTCCATTCAAATGTATATCACATTACTGAAAATTACTATTCATACTAATTTTCCTTTGTTTTCCTTCATTATCCTTTTAAAAGTTCCTTCCCTGTAGTAATGAAGAAATATTTTTTTTGTAAAATCTGTAATGGATTAAAATAATTTAACGTATTCAAGATAAGCAGCTTGGTTGCGAGAAATTGATTTATAGTAACACGCCTGCCGGATGCCCCGTGTATAATCGTGTTCACAAAAAAAAAATACTCATCACCTTAAATAATGGGCAACCATTTAATAGGTTATCCGAAGACGAATTTCGTGTTTTTAGGTCAAATTCATTTTTAAAAATTTAAATATAACTTTATTATGTAAATATATTTTTCGATATTATAGATTGTCAACAATATGCCTTCGACGAGTTCTTCGATTCTTTGAGCACATTGCTCGTGGCCATGGAGACAATCAAGAGAGGTTTGTGGTTACTGGAGGCGTGGAAGGACTACACTTTAGTGGAAGAATCTCAATGTTTTGGACTGACCACGTGAGTGACTCAATTAAACTACCCTTAACAACTGCCCTTCAAGCAGCCGAGTGCAGCGATGGATAGAGCGGAGTTGTCAGAGGCTATCATGGGAGTCACGATGCTCAGTCAATGATGATGATATTTTTGACATAATACATAAATACCTTAACAATCTATCGTGTCATAGAACGCTGGTTGTTCTTGATCATAACCTTGATTTTTTCGTCATTAGTAGTATTTTTTTAGAACAGACGCTGTAATTGAGTGAGGTATCAGTATTCATAATCTTTTAAATCGCATTTGACACACATGATTACCTATTCTATCTTTACCATGCACTATATACGTATATACGTACATATTACACGTATACACTATATACGTATATATAATAGACGCCAAATTCACATACTGTATCTATTGTATAATATCCTTAACTGTTCCGCCGCACCCTCTTATCTTGCCGAAAATTTTCAGCGTCTTTCCAATCATGGATTAGCGCTACGCTCAAACAGAGATTGTTTATTGGCCTTTCCAGTTCATCGCTCTTCTTTCTTTACGTCGTCCTTTACTGTCAATGCAGTGAGACTCTGGAATCAGTTACAAACCAATATAAGACTCGCTCCGTCCTTGGCATGCTTTAAGAAGCGACTGAAAAACCTCTTAATTTCTAGTCGTGTTTCATTCCTGATTTTTATTTTCCTTTCCTCTCAACCATCCCTTCCTTTCCTTTTGATTGATGATATCTCACTTTATACGAAAAATAATGTTCGGGTGATTGTCCGTCTTTGTGGGATTCGTAGGCATGTTCTCGCGTATATGTTTATGGATTTCGTGGGGATGGATAGTCATTTGAATGATTTATGCGACCACGTAACTTCCTTCATTTACTTTTGTCTGGTTGGTTGGAAGAGATTGCCACCTGGCAATAAGCCCGCCAGATTGTATTGCAATAAAAGTGTTAAATAAATAAATAAATATATACTCGTATATATATCTTTATTTTTGGTTTGTTTAACATTTCTCCTTAGCGGAAGTAAAAAAACATCAAGCAGTGAAAAATATCAAGCACTAATATTTTCCATCTTCAAAATAACGCAAATAACGACTCAAGTAATTAAGGCAAACAGTGGCTGAAAAATTACTAAAATTTTTCATAATAGTATAAATTCAGCATGTTTGGAATGAAATAAGCAACGAAACTGTCGTTCTAACGACATCTGTCCGAGAAATATGAAACTACTTTGCGACAACCCAATAAAATAAGGGAACAAAATCAAATTTCTCCTTTTTAATTCTTCGTTTCTAAAGATAAATAAGAATTTCTAGCGATGAATGATAATTTTAACCCGGGGAAATTGTTTTTCGTTTAAATTTATCAAAACAACAGCTCTATGTATAATATAATATTTAGCATACGACTATGTCTTCGAACGAGATTACAAAAATATTTCAATGAAGACTCCTGTCTCATTTACGATTTTCTTCGTTGATCCAGGCAAATAAATGCTTTCCATATTTTATCATTTTGTTGGGGGAAAATTTTTCGAATATCAAGAAAATATTTTATTTCTCTACTTCCTTTGAGATACGAGTATATCACTTACAACATTCCATTCTAAATTCACTTCACATTTTGATGAATCTTCACATTTTGAAGAATCAAATTGAAATTATTTAGCTTTTGTAAAATTATCCTTAACTGAAGAAGCATCTGGTTTTTTAATACAATTATGTCATATTGTATAGAAAAATGATAATTGAAATATGTGAAAGTGGCTCGCTTTATCTGTTTTAGATCTAACGTGTCATATAAGTATAATTTAGGAGTCGGAACACGCTGTTTGTTGCACCAATAATTTGCAATTGTTTGTTGCACCAATGTTTTTTGACAGGATACGAGCAAAAAGTTAGAAGCTTATGATGCACTCCTCATGAGTGTGATTGACGCAAATGTGGAAGATGTGATGACCGCATGATTTGGCTTATGGTGTCAACGTTTCGAAAAAGTTGCATTTTTCATCTTTAGAACTAGTTTGTTGTCAATTTCGCCATAACTACAAATTACAAAAGAGTTCTGAAATCAAAACTGCAACGTTTCTGAAACGTTTTTATTTTTTATTAATAGGTAACCCACCCGAACTAGGATGATTTCTGCCATCGAATTCAAGTTGGCTACTTAGCAATTATATGAGTCAATATGATAGATCAATTTTTTTTAAATGACAATTCTAGACAATTTAAAGTTTCAGCTGATTAAGTTAATTTTTTTTAACAATAAGTGGAAAAGTTCCACGAAGAAAGAAGAAACGCAACATTCATTGGACGCGACAACGATACGGCTTTTAGTAAACCAAATCTGTCTCGCAGAGGACAACCGAAAAACACACGGTCTATAATTTTATAATCCAGACCACACTCGCAACCGGGATTCTCCATAACACCCATTCTGTTAAGATTTTGATGAATCTTCGCATTACGCCACGCAGTGATCCGTCCGCAAATGACACATGACAGACACTTCCATCTTGTTCATTCTTATTATAAACTAGCTGTAGCCGGCCACGCCTTACTGTGGCTCAGTCTGGTTAAATGGAAAAGAAAGAAAAGAGAAAGCACAAGTTTCTAATATGTTTAATTTCACAATGCTTGTGGGTATACAATATTTTTTTATGTATTTGAGCTGCTCTCAGTTTGTCGCGTTCACTCTCAGTCTGTAGCGTTCATCGCCGTGCTCGCAAATGATCGCGTCACTCCAAGAGGTCAATTCACGATATGATTTGAATTCAAATGAAAGATCTATTAATAAATTAATTAATTACATAATTAGCATTTACCCTACGTATATCCAACAGTTCGTTCGATATTTTTTTTATTTAATAAATAATCTATAATAATCTAATTTATACGAGTATATTACTCGTATAACTATGAAATCACTGAATTTAATTTCCTACGTGTGATTTTATTTTTAACTAGCTGTACCCGGCCACGCGTTGCTGTGGCGCAGTCTGGTTGAATGGAAAAGAAAGAAAAGAGAAAGGACACGTTTCTAATATGTTTAATTTAACAATGCTGGTGGGTATACAATATTTTTGATGTCTTTCAGCCACTCTGTCTGTCGCGTTCACTCTCAGTCTGTCGCGTTCATCGCCGTGCTCGCAAATGATCGCGTCATTCACGATATGATTTGAATTCAAATGAAAGATCGATTGCACTGAAAAAGAAGAAAGAAAGTTATAACAAAAACATATAAAATTGCGAAACATTAAAAAAGGAACTGAATAATATTGTTAAGTTCGTAGACGTCTTAGTTCTTGGCGGCAAGAATAGCTCGTTCACTCAGCCAATCGTGATTCTTATAATTGATTTGAATATTGGGAAATACTTTTTCAACCAATTCTTCTTTTGACGTCACTAAATTGCAGACAAATTTGCCCCAATACTTTTAATATTTGTAACGACGTTCAATAATTTTAATTATTTTATCGACTTTAATATAAGGCTCGATTCTAATAAATAGCAAGTTATTTAGGTAAATACGTTACAAAAAACCAACAATAATGACAAATTAATACATCTTGTTACAAATTAGCAAAAATTTGGTAGTTCGTTTAAATTAAATATGACGTTTGTCAAAAATGTACATACCAACATCACGCCGTCTCTCTGAAGCATATGATCGCGTCACTCCAAGAGTGACCTCTTATTCACGATATGATTTGAATTCAAATGAAAGATCGATTGCACTGAAAAAGAAGAAAAAAAGTTATAACAGAAACATATAAAATTGCGAAACATTAAAAAAGGAACTGAATAATATTGTTAAGTTCGTGGACGTTTTTGTTCTTGGCGGCAAGAATAGCTCGTTCACTCAGCCAATCGTGATTCTTATAATTGATTTGAATGTTGGGAAATACTTTTTCAACCAATTCTTCTTTTGACGTCACTAAATTGCAGACAAATTTGTCCCAATACTTTTAATATTTGTAACGACGTTCAGTTATTTTATCGACTTTAATATAAGGCTCGATTTTAATAAATAGCAAGTTATTTAGGTAAATACGTTACAAAAAACCAACAATAATGACAAATTAATACATCTTGCTACAAATTAGCAAAAATTTGGCAGTTCGTTTAAATTAAATATGACGTTTGTCAAAAATGTACATACCAACATCACGCCGTCTCTCTGAAGCAAATGATCGCGTCACTCCAAGAGGTTAATCCACGATATGATTTGAATTCAAACGAAAATCAATCAACACAATTCAATTTCACCGCTAATTGAACTGAAAAATAAGAAAATAAGTTAAAAAAACTAAGTGAAACAGATCATTTTTAGAGCTACATGTCAACGACGTACATTACGAAATGAAAATGACGCATACACTATTTAGTTAAGCGAGTGTTTTTACGCCCAGGCAGATGGCGCTATTTTTCAATAAAAGTATTTGAAAATTTAATATTTATTATTTAAATATTTAATATTTATTATTAAACATTTAATATTTAATTATTTTAAATTTTATTATTTAAAATTTAATATTCAAAATCAAAATGGAACTCAAAATGTCAAAGCAATGTGAATTATTTTCGGAGATTTTTAAGTAACAAGCATTTACATTTTTAGTTATATAGATACTTAATATTTCATATTTAATTATTTAATATTAATTCCGAAACGTCGAAAATGCAATGTGACATAACTGTCAAGTTTAGTTTGCCTGTGTCGCTGCAGGAGGCGCAAACGTTATTTCGTCTGATTTATAAACTTTTTTAAATACAATTGAATAAAAATAAAAATATACAAACATTCGTATACGAAGGAATCAGTGAAGAACCTTCGGAGATTAGAGATTTTTAATATACGAACATTTATATTTTTATTTATATACATTAAATCATGGTTTCAAAGGGATAGATTGTTGGTTTATTTATATTTAGAGCCCTTACATACCAGTCCTGTTCCAATCCAACGCCCATTGGAACCAAGTATCATGTTTAATTATATTCGAAAGAACAGCCACTGACTGAAAAATTAGATAGGGGATAAAGGGCAGAACATGATTCCCTTGTCAAGGAATCAGCTCAACCACGCAACACAATACGCTGAAAGACTTATAAAAAGAACCTCAAAGGCATCAGAATAATTGTGAAGTGGCTGGAATTGTGTTTGCGATAACTTGGAATTTTAGTAAATGTTTGTTTCTGTTTAAATTATTTTAATTGTTAATGTTGTATTTTTTATATGAAAAACATGTAAAAAACAATAATAAAAAAAATCTCGAATACATTACTAGACTAGGCAACTAGGTTAATTTTTTTTATTCTACTTCCAAATATATTTTATTACAAAATAGAAAAGATACCATCGCTTTATTGAGACATTGAAATTTAAAGGTTTAAATATTTATGTTGAACGCGTTTGATAAAAATGTATACTTGCATAAACAATAATAATTGGTGTAATAAATAACTATTATTATTAAATAAATTTCGCTTTATTTTCATGGGCCTCCTTAATAGAAGATATTTCCATAAAAAGTTATCTCACACAAGACGCCGTTTTGAAAATGTATCTCCTATAGCCACTTCCTGAAAGTACTTTATCTAAATTTTATTTCTATATTTATAAAATATAACAATGTTTGTAATGAGCTACTCAACTAATAATTTATAAAAATGGATTGATATTTGATGAAATTGAAAATGAAGAGGTCAAATAAAATCCAATTTCAACTTTTAAGGAGTAAGTGATCATTTTTGTCTTCTTCGTAATATTCCATTTATGAAAATAGTTCATGATCTTCTTTACTCACCATAGTAATCCACTTCATTATTTACAAAATGTCTTGTTCATTATTTACCACTTGCCGTCTCATATCGTCTCTTACCACATTTTCACACCGTTCTTTACCACTTCCACCCACCAACGTTTCAGTGTTCTTCTGAATCAATGATACTCGTAAGTTGATATTAAATGCTAAATTTCTGATAAATATATCATTAAACCTTAATAATAGAGGATTTCTTTAAACATGTCCAAACCGATTTATCTTACTACTCTCTTGAACTTTATCAGCCATATAAAAAGCGATATAAAATTTTTACGATTAACATGGTCGATCATATAGGGGCCGTATCGAGTATGCTGTCCGCACCTCACCACACCAATTCGACGTTAATGCGAAAATAATAGAACAGTACAAATTCAGACTACTTTAATAGCTCTGCCTACGATTTATAGCTCGAAAAACTGTGATAAAATATATCAGCAATCTCAATAAATTGATTTGCCTAAAGGTGCATTCCTATGTAAAGGAGAGTTTAGTTAGTAATTAGAGGTATTTCGTTTATAATAGAAAGAATTTTATATATACTGCCACACAGGTATTTATTATAAACTTTATTTGGTCTTGTATCATCGGGCATACACCTAAACATCTTAATTTAAGTCGTTTTAAGTGAGCCAATGTAGGAAAAAAATATGAAATTCTATAACATTTAATTTAATTTTTTTTAAATTGGCATACAATGGTTCATATTTCTTAATATTAATAACTTAACTATGCGGTACGGCTTAGGTGGTTTTTATCAATGTGGCATTGTTTTCAGATCAAAACGAAAGTTTTTAAATAGGCCTTCACTGAAAAGACCTGAACCGTTTTTAAATATATACATATATGGTATAAGTACCCAATCCGCCAACCGGTGGGAAGAAAAGCGTCGTACCATTTTAGCTATCATCCACGTAATCCACACAAGTATGATTTTAGCCTTAACGTTTTTATTCTGTTTTTATTATAATTTAAGTAAACGCTTGAATTAACAAAATATCATCTTTCGATCCACAAAAAATAAATAAATAATTTATTTCTGTATCATCCTGTACATTTATAAAAGTGCCACGAAAGTCACGAATACCCATTCATGAATATTGTTAACTAACGTGCATTTCTTGGATTATTTCTTCTTGTTTATGGTGACTTCAATTTTTATCACTAAATTTGCATAATAATTAGGGACGTCAAATGTTTACGTGTTTTTTTTTAGTAAACTGAACATTTCTTAAACAAAGCCTTGTTGACAACGTTTTCCTTCAAATGACAGCTAGTTAATAAAATATAAATTAAAGTTGTGCAGCCAATAACTGTCAAAGATCATTGCATCATCTATGTGATTGAATAAAGAAATGAGATATGATGATAGAACTCTTTTTATGTAATTCGTTATGGGAGATACAGAAGAAGGTTGATTTTAATGTAATAAGCCAACTGTAACTACTTATTTATTAATAATGGTTTACGTGTACATAGGTGTGGGTAGAAAATCACCTGACGTGATCGCGACCGTTCTCGGCCTCCTATTGGTAGGGACGTATCTCGAATACGAAGATTTTATGAGTTGAGCCCAGGTCTTTGATAACTTATCTCTACCAAGTATGTTTTTTTTCACTGTCTTAGTTTTTTTTTGTGTTATAACAGGATATATATTAACATACTAAATTGCTATCAATAAGCTAAATATTTCTTAAAAACGGAAGGAGGTTTTTTCAGGTTACTAAAAATTATATTGTAATATATATTAAAACGTGTGAACTTCTCACATCGATTTTATTTTTCAGGAATCGTCTAAATTTATGATGAATTCTGTGCGTTCCTGAGGGTTAACCGGGACATTGCTGCAAAGCAGATCCTGAGAAGTTCATTGCAAAACACACAGTTTCCTGAGAATAATAAATAAACAAATTTAATTTATAACACAAATGTGAATGCAAAGCGTAGTAGAGGAACAGCATGAAAAACATAGAAAGTCCGAGAAATTGTAGGAGTTATGTGAGAAGGTGTATGGATTTGGAAGAGGCGAAAGAGACGTGTTGAGATGGGAAAGTTTGGCGTTCTTTCTCTCTGCCTATCCAGTAAGGAAATAGCGTGAAGGTATGCATGTGTGTAAAAAGTATCATGATTGTTTATTTATTAGAAAAAAATAATTCATATTTTTCTTATTTTTTCATTTTCCTCTAACGTACTATATATATGAAATATTCAATGAGGCTAAGAAAATAATTGTCACTTAAGCCTTGATATTTGAAATACCATGATAATATTGAAATTGTAGTCATACAATATTATCCACTACTATGTGACAAGGGTCTTATATTTTTGAACTCGCCATACGCATGGTCAAAGGGTTTTAGTGCTTCCGCTACCACATATGGCTTTTAGCGTCGATAAATAAGTTTTGACATTTAACACGATTTCCTCATATCGGATATTTACACAACAGCGTGAAAAGGGCAGAATATAATATTATACAAGCGTGTTTTACAAGTTTGAATAGAAACGCACGAAACACGAGTATATAGTGAACTACAGAGGTGGATCGAGTGTATTCTTCTAGATTCGCCAAGAAAATTTTGTCTGCAATTTACATAAAGCACATTAGCAACCGGTTAAATAAGCGATATTTGAGATTCGAAGTTTAAATTATCATATACTCTAAGGGACTTTAGATCTTGTTACTTAATTTAAAATCTTGCAAAATAAAATTTATGACCATATGAAATTCACTCAATTTCACACCACTGGCCAGGAGTAAATTTTTTACCTTTCGATCTGTTTGCACGCCATTGTAACCTATCACTAAAGACCATTTTAACTTATTTTGGTTAGTTGGGAGAGATTGCTAGATGCGAATAAATCCGCTAGATATACACCGTAAGTATAATAAAAAAAAATATAAATTAAAAATAATATTGCTCGGAGAAGCTTCTACGGAGAAGAGTTGATTTTTCCAATCCAAATGATTAATTTATCATTTTACACCAATTACTGTTTTCTATTTTGTATTAATTCATTCAAAGCAAATAATATTCTCAAGTTGACAGTGAACATCTTATCATCATTCCCATAAAACTGACAGGCGCAATCATCATAAAAAATAAGAATCCACCCCTGTGTATCCGGCTAGCAAATAGTCGATTATAAGAGCGAGGCCCACTCGCGCTGTGTGATCAATATTCATTTTCCAATATAGCCAAGGCGTCACCGAGTCGGCTTCTGCTACTCGCCTATTATTGGTAGGCGCTCCATGATAAATGTCCGAAGGAATGGAAACCATTTTTAGACGCCTAAGTATACCTTTATCGTCACTTAAGAAATGAATATTAATGGTGTGACTTAGAGCTATTATTGCATAACCTCACCTAATGTAACTTTCTTTATTAAAACCTATTGAATACCATCGATTGTATTTGGTAGTTTAAAAATAAGTTTTAATAGATTTGAAGTATCGTATTGTATTACACTTTCCTTACACGAAGCTGCAATATAAAGATACTTAAAATATACTAAACAGCAGGATCGGACTGAATAGAATGAGAGCAAATCAAACTTTTTATTTTATTTTATCAGCGGTCAAATAACCCCTTTGAGGAGAAAGATTGTAAAAAAATTAACACTGACATGTAAGCAGTGGTTATACTGTAACATGTAAGCAGTGGTTATACTGTAACATTTAAGCAGTGATTATACTGTAACATGTAAGCAGTGGTTATACAGTAGCATGTAAGCAGTGGTTATACTGTAACATGTAAGCAGTGGTTAGACGACCTTCGTGGCCTAGCTGATAAGACGCCCGTTTTCCCACCCGGAGGTCGCAGGTTCGATGATAGCTGACTGATAGATTAATTGATTTTCGCTTAACACGTTAAAAACCCGACCAACATCAAGACAACCATTCCCAAAACCAGCTTGTTTTTTAAGAATTCTAATTATTATGAGGAGCTTACTAATATTGCCACATCTAAATAAATATTATAATAATACCCTGTATATTTCATTAAAATTCTGGCCACATTCTCCTTTGTAAAGGGTAAAATCACACTTCGTACCAATGCACTGGGTCTCATTTCTTTTTCGATAGCTTGCAAGCTCTGCAGGGTTTTTCTAATTTGTCAGTTGATCAAATACTTATCAACACAAGTTAAGACATGTTCTTTGAAAACCTGTTTGAAGAATCTTGCAAATGTCTTATCCTATTTAGACCCGGAGACTGTGGTTGGTCTCCAGATTCAGATTTCCAAACATTCAACAATCTAATACTTTACTGCACACTGATGACGTGATGTCAAAATCTCTATCGTAAATCAATTAATCCATATTCTTATTATCTAGGATATTGTTTATGTTAGAAACGGGGGATTAGAAATTAGAAAACTATCGTTTAAAGGTTGAATTGTTTATAAAAAAATATCTGATAGAAACCAGTCATGTCTTTTTTTGGAAGAGGTATCGATCATGTAAAACACGAGACCAGGACTCAACGCAAATCTAATTATCACGTGAAACACTGGATCAGGATACAAAGTGTTTAAAAACCCTTTTCGTTAAAATTCCCGATAAGATAATCCAGGAGTTGGAATTTCCTCATCCGTTTAAGTACTGTGTTGGTGATTTAGGGTCGCGATCATAAAATGAATGATTCAAACGGATTCAGGTTTCGGGTAAAGTCGAGTACCCTAAGTCCGCTTCTATTCCATACTCAAAAGTGCTCCACTTTTTTAATTCGCTAAATAAACAAGGGTTTCTGAGTTCTCGGAAACTCAAAAATGTTTGTTTATAAAAAAATGCGGAAACTTATCGATACTGTCATTATAATTGGTTAATTAGGCATTCCATACCATAAAGAGGATGATTTGTGTCAATAACAATTTGAAGGAGAGAAGGCAGTTTTAGAATATGTAAGAACTACTGTAGTTCTAAATATTCAGAGTTTAGGACAATAAATTCAGATATGTCACTATAAATGAATGGAAAATTGAATGCTAGTGGGTGAAACATATGGATACGGTTACAGCAATGTACAAGCTTAGATCGAGGTCGTTTTACTTTATTTTGTTCATTTTATATCTGATGTATTTTTTTAAGAAATGTGATTTTTAAATAATTTAGTTTGTTGTTCATTAGGATAATTATGAGCAATAAAATATACGTTTATTAATATATACCAAAATACGAATGTACAAAAATTATCAAGAAAGAAAAGTGAACATTTTTTTGGTTACACTTTAGATGAAAACAATGTAACCTAATGAATTATTTGCCAAGAAGCAATATCTGCTAACTAATCAGAAACATGTTAAAGAGACCTAAAACAAAATCCAAACCAGAATCTTTTTTAATAGAATTGGGTATTAAAAGGAATCGATCTAGAAACCTTCGGGCTGGAAGACAAATGTTTTACCAACTAGGCTACGGAAGTCGTTAAAAAATCGTCATCAATAATATATATATTTTTTTAAATAAAAAAAATATTCGAAATTAATTAGGTACCTGATTTAAAATCTAGCATAAATGAAAACTCTCTAGTTTCAAAGTGGTGATGGCTGCAAAAAAAATCTATACGAGTTGTGATGGCACAAGATGTCTGAAGATTTATAAGGTAAAATGAATCTAAATCTGAAAAAAAAGTGTAAAAAGCATTAATATTAGGAGACTTCGTATCATAGAATGAGGAAATCTGTGTTTTGTTCCTACCCCAATAGAGGCATGACCTGATGGTATTGATGATGATAAAATCACTGTACTCTGATTATCAGAAACACTAACAAATTCTCAGAATTCAAACTAGAAAATGTGTTTTTTACAATAGGAATTGTGCAGATAAAATTGTACTATTGTATTACACTTTTGTTATATACAGTATAACCTGACGGGCTTATTGCCATTTGACAATATTTTCCAATCGACCAGAAAGATGTTAATAAGGCCTTGTGTGTAAACCAGAGTGGAATCCTTTTTAAAAACATTGGATTCCAACGGGAATCGAATTCGCAGCCTCTAGGCTGGGACACGAGCATATTACCAAGAAGACCACAAAGTTATCTTGTTAGATAATAAAATACTTGAGCAACATTTAATAGAGTTGTTAAGTTTCAACTATTTGAGAGATGTTAGTTTTTAATGTTATCTTTGGTCTGTAAACAGACGCAGAATAAATGCATTGATATGAATTTAGATAATAAACTACGTTTATTTAAAAAAAATGTCTGTGGGCAGTATGTTATTTCAAGAAAGGAGAGCAGAAGTTGCTAGAAATACCAGGGGAAGAATTTGAAAGGCGAATCTATGTACGTGGTGTTACAGAATACAGAAGATTACAGAGATTTGACCAAGTTTCTCGCCAAAGTTAGAGTCAGCATTACAATTAATCATACCCCTTAGTCACGAATAAGAAAAAGAAAGAAGTTTATGAAGATTATTTGCTAAAAATATGTTGGAATAAGCTGCTTAATAAAGATGATGATATCCAAGGCTTAATCGGTAAAATGCTTGACTTACAATCCGGAGATGTAGGTTCAATTCGTGACGAAACCAAAAAAAGGTCCGACAGTGGTTTCTCACATAAAGCCTTTTAATATGTTTCTGGTCGGTTAAATGAAATCTTCGAGTAAAAATACGCCCGCCAAGCTGTAACTTTATTTGACGGAAGTGAAATGCAATACAATGTCGGTTGCCAAGAATATTTGATGCGATGCAATATAACACATGACTAACTTTCTTCGACGTCAAACTTGGAGAATCGATGTTTTTTTAAATCCTATTTATATGTAAATAAAAATAAAACCAGTGGTTTTCAAACTTTTTCACTTTATGGCACCCATAGTGTGTATATTTTAAAGTATGCTCTAAAATAACTTACCAAGTATTGAAATGGACTAACCAGTTGTTCACCACACCGTTTCTCAAATCTTGGAATATAAATATATGCGACTACCCTTATCCACGTTGAGCTTTGAGCGAAATTTGCTCATTTGTTCAGCTACCACCGAAAATCCAGATTTGCAGAGATAAACTTTTTCGAACGGAACCAGGACATTTATTTTGGTTCCATATACGAATCTTAGTCTAATTTAGTGATTAACCCATTAGGTACCAAATTTTTTTAAGACTTTCACCAGCTTTAAGTGAAAGCTTAGACTTTATAAAGAATTTAAAAATAATAAAAAAAATATATTACGAAAGAAATTGTTTTTTTTTCAGTTTTATATTTGTTCCCAAATGGGAACATTGGTACTTCAGACTTATGATAATTTGTAAAACAATCCATATGCATTCTGCGGTCGCAGCCAACACATTGTTTTCTGGAGTTCTTCTTACATACAGCACATCTTTTTTGTTTATTATTGGGATTTTATCCATGGTTTGTAATAACACGATGTTCTTTTAATATACGAGGTAGCCTGTCTACCTGGAAGTTTCAGATCCGAAAGTTCAGAAGATACATGCAAATATGTTGGAGAAACTCTGCGCACATAAATCCAAATACGGTAATTTCTCGTGTGATAAAGAGTACAGCACATACATACATACAGCACCTATATACATTGCAACATCAATAGAATTTGTAAAAAGTCTGAAGTACCACTTTTTGCCTCGAATTTTTATGTTGTATTTATTTACATGCCAGTCCAGTTTATCCACTCCTCCCATGTACTTATTATATTGAGCTATGGCATATTGTTCCAGAACATCCATTTTTTTCTTTTCTGTTTTATCATATTTCTGAACAGTTTCCATTGGATGAATCTTTTGCTCAGAATCGTCACACAATTGTTGTTTGTCTATGTAAGAGCAAGTATTTAATTTTCTTTGTCAAACCTGTAATCAAAGGAACCTTAACTTTCCTTTTTCATAACATCATCACTTTTGATTGAACATTTATTCAGACGATTAATCCTGGCTGTTCTTGTGGTACGCGTGTTCATTTGACTGAGCACACTCATTACTCTAAAACTTGAAAAAACATTGTCGAAATAGAGTTCATGGTCTTCTGGAAATTCCAAAATACCTACCATGGACGTAATTACTTTCTCTTCTAGACTCCTGAGGTCTTTTGGTAATAGATCTTTTTTTCCTTGATGCAACTCCATATGATAACAATATCCGGTTACTGTACAAGCCATCACCCACTGTTTCAATCCAAATCGAATGGGTCTTCTCCGAATGAATTGTTTTAAAAAATGACTGCCGTAGTAACGAACCAATTGTTCATCTATGGATAATTATTTGGAAAAAAATAATAACTTTCAAAGAATTCTCGTTAAGCTTGTTGATTAACGGTGATATCTTGAATGCTTTATCCGTGCACGAGTTTTTTTATTTTATCATTGTCATTGAAGTATAAGAATCATTTTATCTCCAAATATCTATTACGAGGCATACAATTTCTTATTCGCCGCCAGTTTATATCGTCATCTTCGGACCACGACATCTTCTCTTGTGGTAAAGTATGGTAACCAGTGAATAACAGAATTCCGAAGAATTTTCGAATGCAGTTAAGAGGAAGAGAAAACCATGGTAGTTTTTTTGTTGTATATATCGCATACTTTCTTAAACAATATTATCAAAAACAGACTCATCAAAGAAATACTCAAATATCTCACGAGGTTCAGGTTATGGAACAGATTTTTCAAATCATCCTTTATAATATCATATCGCTTATTTTCTTCTGCCAACGAGATGTTTGAAAATTGTATGTACTTGGAAGCTACAACTGGTTTCCGTACGCAAACGTTTGTCTTGAGATGGTGTTGGGTGTATGAACTTAGAGTCTTCCGTGTTCTATTTCTTCTGAAAAGTCTTTGGGAAATTCATTATCTTCTAGAATATCATTGCTCATATCTTCACAATCTGTCAACTCATCGAGGTCTGGAGGCAGTTGAACAATGTCAATTGGCTCGTTATCCTGAAGATCCTCATTTTGCAATACTTCTTTCAAACATGCTTCTATCCCCTGCATTGGCAAACCTCGCAGTGTAAACATTATGGACTTTTGTATCTACAAAAATAAAATAAGAAAGTTTGACAAGATCAGTACCAGTACCCATATGATATACTGAAGTGTCAAAGGGACAATGTTCCCATTTGAGAACATCAGTAAATAACTAATATTTCCGTGAAAACCCCATATTTCAATGATTTTTTTAATGAATTCATACAAACAAAAAACCAATAATATAATATTTTAGAAAAAATGCAATACCTACGTTTTGGTTTTAAAATGGATTCAATCGTAAATTTGTGATCTCTGGTTTAACGCGACGCGACCACTCGATCCGGCGTTATTCTCAGAACTGACAACTAGTGATGAGTAATCACAATTAAGTAGATATAGGATGTCAAGCCGCAAATAAAGATATGCCACACTAAATACTTTTAACACAATTCTAATAAAATATTCAATAAAAAGTCGAGTTCGGTATCAGTGTCCCAAATGGGACCATTGATACCGAATCGGTTAAGGATGGATGTGAACTTGAGGCTGAAATGTTGAGTAAGATGAAGATGAGCACACTGAGATATGGTTTAGGCATGTGGAATGAATGAATGAATAAATACTAACAAAACAGATATACACACATAGTGAGTGGGATCTGGGAATGTATAATTGGATCAAGGGAATGATATTCTGAAAGAAGGAAACGTAGAAAGTCAGAGAAATCGTAGAAGTTGTATGGATATAGAGAAGAATAATGATGTCTGTCAGATAGAAAGTCTGGCGATTTGTACTTTCTGCCTACCCCGACAGGGAAAATGGCGTGATGATGTATATATTTATCCTTTACTGATACGGACCAGGTTGAGCTTTACTCAAATGGACAACATTTGTTTTTAATGTTCTGTCGCAAGATAAGTCAGTATTTTTCTTCTATCTACCATATGCACTGTCAAATAAAAATAAATGGGCCCTAAATGTGTCTTTAATCCATGTGAACTTCTCCATATTATCAACTTGAAAGTTTTTCAAATATTCTGCAGCACCCCAGGGCATTGAAGCGCACGCTTTGAAAGCATCTGGATTTGGACAAAAATATAAAAGCGTCGAAAAGAATTTGAATAAAATTGTTCAACAAAATAAAGTAGAGCTTTATGAGACGTGCGGATGTGAAGAAAGCGAAGGAGGTATATCGTTATAGAAGTTTATCACTTTGGCCTCTTTGCCTATCCTATTAGTGAAATAACGCGATGGTATATATGTATGTAAATATGAAACTAGGCAACTCTCTCCAGCGTCGAACCAGGATAATTTATGTTTTTTCCATATCAGTTTTATGTACAACGGGACGACAATGAAATAAATGGACGAAAAGATAGATCATTATTTGAAAAAGTTACTGGATTTTTTTCCGATGGAGTTAGCTAAAACATATTTCGCTGGCACCTGTGCACCCGTATAACATTTTCAAATGAGAACATAGATAATTTCATTGTCACAGAAATAGGGGTTGTGGCAAGCAAACTACTATATTAATATACGAGTATATTGAGAAACTTAGTTTTATACTACAACCGCTTATTCTTTTCGATGGACTTAGCCAAATTTGATTTACACCGACCCATGACCTACAATATTACATTTATAAGCGTAATACTTAACAAAGATTTCGAAATAAAAATAAATAATTTCACTGTCACAAAAAAGGGGTTGTGGCAAGTATAATGTGATACTGTTGTGTATTGAGTAATTAACTGTTATATCACAACCGCTAATTCTATACAATTAATTACGCACGCCGGAGTTGCTCGTTGCTTATTCGTAATTCGTGACGCACTCGGTACGGCTACAAGGCTATATGGCTACATGGCTATATGGCTACACTGATACACCGCTACACCGGTAGGCCGCCTTGGCGAATTATTGATTTTGTGTTGATTCTATATTTGTTTAGGCATGCCGCTCGTTTTTCAAAAAAAATCTATACTTTTTGTTCACCTGTAAAATTGAAATTAAAGCAACAATAAATTAAATTAATGTTTATACATACCCCTTGTACGGTTCAAAAGTTTCAAGCCTGAACAAGTAAGAGCATATATATGTATACAGATTTCACGCAGGCCACGCTTATTACATGGTCAGGTGATTATACCGTTCAAATTTGATATATATATATATATATATATATATATATATATATATATATATATATATATATATATATATATATATATATATATATATATATATATATATATATATATATATATATATATATATATATATATATATATATATATATATATATATATATATATATATATATATATATATATATATATATATATATATATATATATATATATATATAAATATATATATATGTGTATTTTAGGTTTTCAGTTACTTCGCGAACTGTAAATATTGGATTCTGACATCAGATCTACCTGGAGATCCCTCAGCAGCTTCCTTACAGCATTTTTTATTTTTTGGCCTGGATGACTCTTTAGTAACATTGTTCTCTGTTTTGGATATACAGGACACGTTATCTATTTTAATTGGTATTTTGTGAGCTTATGACCACCTTTGAAGGCTGAGTTAAGTGCTGACTTTATGCCTAGGCAACATTCCTCATTATACCATAGATTCATCTCTATACATCATTTAAATGTTTTTATTCTTACATCATTTAAATGTTTACAGTTCGCGAAGTAACTGAAAACCTAAAATACATATATATAACCCTTCGCTAAAACCAAACAAAAAATCACATATTACCTCTACAGAAGTGTATGGGCTTTGTCAAAAGCCAAAAAATATCCGGCTTGTATAACAAACAATGATGAGGTATTGACAGAATAAAGAGGTTTCCTCAACATCTGTTAATAAAAAATCTTACCATTGTTCGTCAACAAATGGCATAAAGACTAAAAACCATCTTGTCTGCACTAAGAATAAAAACATTTAAATGATGTATAGAGATGAATCTATGGTATAATGAGGAATGTTGCCTAGGCATAAAGTGAGCACTTAACTCAGCCTTCAAAGGTGGTCATAAGCCCACAAAATACCAATTAAAATAGATAACGTCTCCTGTATATCCAAAACAGAGAACAATGTTACTAAAGAGTCATCCAGGCCAAAAAATGCTGTAAGGAAGCTGCTGAGGGATCTCCAGGTAGATCTGATGTCAGAATCCAATATTTACAGTTCGCGAAGTAACTGAAAACCTAAAATACACATATATAACCCTTCGCTAAAACCAAACAAAAAATCATATATATATATATATATATATATATATATATATATATATATATATATATATATATATATATATATATATATATATATATATATATATATATATATATATATATATATATATATATATATATATATATATATATATATATATATATATATATATATATATATATATATATATATATATATATATATATATATATATATATATATATATATATATATATCCTCAGAAATATGTCAAGTAGAGCCGATAGAGAACGTGTGGTTTCGTTGTATTCTGAAATATTAAAAATTTAACATCTCGTGGTTAACAAGTTTCTTTCAAAAGAATGGGAAGCCCGGCAAAAATAAAGCAGCATTTAGATGCTGTCCACGGAAAAAATTCTCCGTTAACATGTCATTGTGCTTCGATCGTTTCAGTATGCCATCGGTTCTAGTACAGTGATGTGGTCGGTGAGTTTGCTGGTGTGCAACGGTTCACTAAAAAAAAATAATACATGGGGCAGCTTCGCTTCCAAATGAATTGATGTTGGCATGGCGAAGGGATCTTCGATTACGAGGCCCAGTAAAGAGGATGATCTATCATATGGTGTATTTCATTTTCATTTTAAGCTAACACTATCATGTCGTCAGCATATAGCAGTACACACATGTTTCTGTATATGGACTGCTTTAAATTATAATAATTTGAAATATCGTTTTCTTTAAACATTTAAAATATTATTTTCATATCAAATTTGTCCTTATAAAGGGTTTTTCAAATTGAGCGTTTTTTTTAAATTCTTGGATAAAACGCAGATGGCGTCGCGAACTTGCCTGAGTTTTGTGACATTTGAAAAGTGTAATGTATGACATTTATAAAAATGGAGTATACAATACAACATCGCGTTCAAGTTGTTGAATTATTTTATGAATCGTAATCTCCAGAAACGGTGATGTTAATTGGCCACCAAGATCGTGTGATCTGACACCGTTAGACTATTTTCTCTGTGGTAACGTAAATAACCAGGACTATAAAAATGACCTCCAATCAATTACTGAGCTGAAGGACGAAATTATTCGCGTTATTGGTGAGTAAGAACCGCAATTATGCCAAAATGTCATCGAAAATTTTGACAAAAGAGTGGACATCTGTGGAGCTGCAAGAGGTGAACATTTGGCGAATATTATTTTTTGTGTTTAAATGTCATACATTATACTCCAATGACCAATTAAAAGTTTTTTTTAAATCAAAACAAATTGTGTGTTTTATTCAAGAATTAATAAAAATAGAATTAAAAAAACCGCTCAATTTGAAAGACCCTTTACATAATAGAGATTAAGATAAGTAGCAAAAACACAGACTGCATCAGTAATTTTTATATTCTCACTTTACCTACGTGACGATAAATACTAACATAGTATACACAGTAAATGTAGCGAAAATTCTTAATAACGAGTCGTCTCAAAAGTGCTGATATGATTAGAAATTTTTATATATTGAGAAATTTCCCATAAATACACTAAAAACCTCTTAGTGCAGGCGATAATATTTTCCATTCTAAGTGGTGAGTAACACAGAATGTCCTCTTTATAGTCGCTGGTCTGCCAACAAAAGAAAGCTCGGAAAGACTGTTTTGAAATGTTAACATATATTAGATATCACTGTGAGCTTTCATTCAATGAAGTCAGCAATGAATATTGAAACAGCTTCATAAATTGTCAAAAATACATTATAAGTATTATTTTAAAGACACCGTAACGAATGGAGTCAATCTTATATGATGGAAGTAATACTGGCGAATTAAAAGCTTAATATTTCACGCTAGCGGCTGCGTTGAAAACGGATTGCAAAATGTGTCGTTGTATTTGTCGTAAGTCGAAAGGCCAACATGACAGCCGTTCTACAGACAGTTAATAAGTCTTGGGTCGCTTTGTTCTAGTTGGCAACACCGTCACTCGTCACGTTCTTTATTCTCACACTTCAAATAAATTGGAAATATTTTTTTCTTTTTCTCAAAAGTAATTATTAATATATTTTTTTTATTAATAATATTTTTTCTTCATTAAACATGAAACAAGTCTTATAAAATATAAAACATACATATCAAGCGCTTTTAAAGAAAGAATGATTGTTTTATAAACAGCGCTTAAGAAACCGTTTACTCAATTATAATACCGTTAAACGTAAAAAAATGTTTAAATACGAAACCGGTTTAAACCGGCGTTGTATACACCGTCGATTTAATTTTCGTTAATGACTCATATATCTCATTTTCAGCGCTTGTGCTATAATCTAAGGGCGTCCCGATTTGTATTTCAGATAAAAAAAACACACCTGTATTTTTAGCAGTGTTATTATTTATCTTATGAATACAAATGATGTTTGACTGGTAGATATAATTGCAAATATATTTTTTACATTTTTATTCATGCGGCATCTTTATAATATTAAATATAATTTCAACTTAAACTGAAATTCCTGAAAAATAACAAAAAAAAACATCAAAAGCAGTCTGAAAACCGGCTGAAACAAAATGTCTCGCTTGGAGCAGTAGTGGCTATTAAGTGCCAGCCGCCCTAAAAGCCTATTAAATATTGGATGTATCGGATATCAAAAGGCAACGCAGTAGGCCATTGACATTTGATAGTCTGGCAGCGCTTGTTCAAAATCTAAAATTAATGTAAAATATATATTTTATTACATTATAACGTCGTGCAAAGCGCAAACAAGATAAACTCAGTTTTTTCTTAAATGGGAAATTATTTGAAATCAACATGGTTGAGTCAATATGTATGTATTACTACTAAGGGGAATTCGTCAAATCCAATTACTTTGCCCATTGTGAAAAAATAATATCTAATATACCTTACTTAAGGGGTTTATATTAAAGAAGTAAATAATGTTTTAATAACACTCGCTCATTCAATCAAAGTACACCAATTACTATAGGACAGAAAAAAATAAGAGAGCTCCGCAGTTGAGTTGACCGACAATAAAATATTTTTTTTAAGCCAATGTTTTTTATCTTTATTTATAAAAGCAAAATGATAATACGTTTCCCTTATTTTAACATTAGGAATTGCTCCTTAAATTGGCTTTTTCCTATGAAAGCCAAAATTAAATGCCTTGATAGTTATATAACCATAATAAGTGACAACTGTTTCGTCATACAATGGCAAAAAAAATGACATAACATACGTGTTATTGTAGATTTATGTGATTGTAGTTCTTTTTATCTTACTATAGTTCGGAAAATGTAGAATGAGTCCTGTGACAGCTCACAAATTGGCCCCAATACAACCTTATGTAATGTATTTACCTAAATAACTTGCTATTTATTAGAATTGAGGCTTATATTTAAGTTAATAAAATAATTAAAATTACTGAACATCGTTACAAGGTTGTATTGGGGCGAATTTGTGAGCTGTCACAGGACTCATCCTACATTTTCTGAACTATAGTAGAATTAGATGTTTGTATAGTGTATAAGGTGGCCCATGGTGTTGGAATATCAATCGTTTATTTAATATGTAATGATTTGTCAATGATATAAGTTCAGTTGTTAGTTTTATTTTCAAAATTTGTGGACTATTGTCAGAATATGGCTTAAGGTCTGACTAAGGAAGAATGTTTGATAAATTTGTGGGCTATTGTCAGAATATGGCTTAAGGTCTGACTAAGGAAGAATGTTTGATAAATTATGATTTCTCTAAAAATATAAACTTTTCCAGCTTTTCATTTCAACATTTCATTTTTAGTTAATCCCCTTTATACCATACAATACATGTCATGCATTGGATAAGCAAACATTTTATAGAGTTTTACATTAATAATAATTTATGCATAATTCAATACATTTGTTATAAATATATTATACATTTTTGCGTAAGTTTTTGTATTGAAATGAAACTAATTCGACATTTTTACCAAACTACTGGTATTGGTTAGGCTGTTCCTCATATTTAGAAGATATTTATTTATTTAACGCTTCATTATATAAAAATCCAGCTGACTTACCAAGTAGCTTTATTTTATTACTAATCAGGTAAAAGGAAATAAATTAGTTATAATTTGTTTTATCAAACACTATTTATTCCACTTGATGTAAAAGTATAACCCTACCGGTTTCAAGGTTTTCACCTCATCATCAAGGGAGTACAAACAAGTGTTGTCTGTGCTCCCCTGATGATGAGATTCAAACCTTAACACCGGTAGGGATAAACCGTTACATAAAGTGGAATAAACAGTGTTTGATAAAATAAATCACCATTTATTTAAACCTCAACAATGTAAATAATATATAAATAAAAGAATTAACATATATTAAAATATTAAAAAAATACCATCTAAAAAGTCTGGCACTTTGTCCTTTCTGCATACCCTATCAGGTAATGACATGATAAAATATATGTATTTAAAAATCCTTTAGTATGACCATGCAGATCATTTAATAAAATCCTGAGTTTAAATTTAAATACCATTTTATCTAATTAGCGACTGAATATAAATGTTCCATTTTTTCTTGGTCAAGTCGTATCGGTAAAAGTAGAGCGCATCCATCAATCTTGAAATAATGGAATGCAAACGCTATAAATACTCGTACAGAACGAAGACAGACCGAGTCACGGCACTGAGGTTAATCTTGAAAAGGTTAATCGAGTGACCGACAGTGGTTCAGTGCTGTGGGGATTACAGAATCAGGTCATCCCTGTAGGGCACGTAGAGCACGGTACGAAGGCGACAAATACAATGCAATAAAATGTAATGTATATATTTCTTTAGTTTTGTTATTTATACAGGGTTGAGTTAAGTGTTTTTTTATAATAGGCAATCCACACTTGGGATGCTTTGTGCCACCAAATTTAAGTCATTATACAATAATACTAATTAAAAAAAAATGACAATTCTAGACAATTTAAAATTTTTGCTAAGATAAACATTTAACATTTATAGATCAATTGTTAAATTTTTAAAGTTTCAACAACGCTTTAAAAATTTAGCAATATATCTATAAATGGAAAAGTTCCACGAAGAAAGAAGAAACGTAACATTCATTGGATGTGGTAAAGATATGGATTTTAGTAAATCAAAACTGTCTCGTAAAGAACAACCGAAAAATACGTGATCTATAGTTACATCATCCAGACCACGCTCGCAGCCGGGATTCTTTAAAATAACCGTTTTGTAAAGGTAACTAGTCACCACGCAGTGGTCCGTTTGCAAACGACATATGACAGACATTTCCACCTTGTTAATTCTTATTATATTAAATCATGATTTCAAAGGGATAGATTGTGGGATTGATTTATATCCAGAGCCCTTATTTACACCAGTTTCATTCCAATCCAACGCTTATCGGTGCCAAGTATCAAGTTGAATTTTATTTAACAAAATTAGTCACTGTAGAACGTGCTTCCTTTGCCAAGGAATCGACATATTCATTACCAGTGATATCAAATATGCATATGAACGAATCGAATCGTTGTTTGTTTCTAAGGCTAAGTGGCCCTAGTAAAACTGTGTCTAAACTTTAGCCTAGGGGCTGGAGCCTACTGATTATTTTAATTTTATTTATTTTACACATGACAAGAAATATACATAATTTGCGAAAAAACAACAGATAATTTTATAACCGAAAGTAAAGTCAGGATATATAAGACATACGTCCGCCCCATCATGACATATGGGATAGAAGGGAGAGCCGATACCAACAGGACAAAAAACCTTCTCAGAGTGGCAGAAATGAGAACCCTACACTCCACAGCAGGCAGAACTCTTAGAGATCGGATCAGAAATGAGACGATAAGGTCTGTTTGTGGTGTTGAAGACATAGTGAGGTGGAGAAGAAGCAGAAGGCGCTTCTGAAGAGATCATGTGGATCGCATGGAGGATATAAGACTGCCAAAAATCGCTAAGACTGAAAACCCTTACAACAAGAGATTACTAGGAAGGCCACCGAAAAAGTGGAAGGACAGCTGGATGTCATCATCCCAGGACAGCCCACCGTCATAAACACCTTGCATTTAATTTGTCGTGTCCCCAGTAAACTAGGCTTTTGCCTGTATCTCACTAAGAACATTATGCAAAGGATGTTTGGAATCTTTTAATTGATTGAATCTCTCAGCACTACTTCTAATGTTTCCTGATTTTGAGAGGAGAAATCCCAGCGAGGGTTAATACCGTATTTAGTGCGGTTTGTTTTATACAACTCGTGATTAGACAGCATGCCTCATCCACTTCATCAACGTGACTCGATCTACTCAAGACAGAGTAAACTTACTTATCTGCTGTGTAGCACAAGGTTTATTTTCGACTACCTATATGTATAGTATTCACTTTTCGAGTCTGACAACGATCTAGCTTTAAAAGGTGACCCCATTTCAGCATTTGCTGAGTCGAGTCATCGCTGCCAATCAGTAGCTAATGTACTGTTACTAATCTATCGACACGTTATTTATAACGAAATTCTAATTTTTTCCATACGGTGTGACATTTCTATCCATATGGCATACCATTTATATCCAATTTATAATAAAACTCGTAATGCTTTACCATATACCATTTTATTCATATGCCATGCCATTTCTATCTAATTTAAAACAAAAATCTTAATCCATTTTCATATGGTATGCCATTTCTGTCCGTAACTCTTTTCAAGAGAGTCATAAAACATTTGCCCCAAAACTAAGCTAAACAAAAAATAAATTTTATTTTGAACTTCAGTAAATATGTACTCGTAATATTAACTTGAACAAATATCCAGTTTACAATTCTCTTTTTTGTGTATTTTGTACGCAGAACACGCTTAATTCTCCTTTCAACAGGTTATACAGTTAAAAATTTGCGGAATGGTTTTTTTCACGATTCATTTAACAAGTCTGTGTGTTGCCACTGGAAAAAAAGAAAGCTAGCCGCTACTTGGTTGTAAAATAAACATTGAGAAAGGGGAGCGGTTAAGTTCACATTACACGGAATGTGCTTGAAAAACCTTATTCACTGTATCGATTGAATTCTGAAATAATGTTTTAACAGGGAAAACGTAATGATTTCGATTTTTTATATACGAGTATACGAGTATGTATATGAAATCATCGATATTTATTGACTCAACAGCGTCATACGAGCTTTTTTTTTACTAGTTATTTCCCATCAATAAAATCACTAGCAAAGATAACGAACCACAAGTCTCAAATTTCTACAAAACCTATAGACCTTTTTGTAAAACAACATTATCCACTTGAACACCCTTTGTTACCTTAATCTAATATATTGTGAAAGGTTTGAAAAATACACAGTTATTTTTACTTTTTGTATCCAAACTAATCCTTTTTTTCCCCTGCCGAGAATTTTGCCGTATGTGCTATCAAAATTATGTGAGAGGAAACGTATCAGAATGTTGAGTTTATTTGTTGAATTAATATGACTGAAATAATAAGTTAGTTTGTTTTCTCAACACAAAATAAGTAGAATAAATGCCACTGATATTCAAGAACTATAGCACACCGAGGGTTTCGATCGAGGTAATGAATTCAATCTCAAATTGTTGGAACCGTGCATACTCGGTTTATCTTACTTCTCAGCATACTCGGTTCTATTTACTTCTTAGCATTTATCAATACACTCGGTTAATCTTGTTTCTGAGTACTTCTCAACATACTCAGTTTATCTTATTTCTTAGCATACTCAATTTATCTTGCTTCTCAGCATAATCGGATTATCTTGCTTCTGAATACTTCCCAGCATACTCCGTTTATGTTCTTCTCATCACTTCTTAGCTTATTCGGTTTATCTCACTTCCCAACATTTCATAGCACACTCAGTTTATTTTGCTTCTGAGCATTTTCAGCATACTCGGTTTATTTTACTTCTCAACATATTCTGTTTGTCTGACTTCTCAACACGTCAAGCGTGCTCAGTTAGTCTTCCTTCTCAGCATACTCAGTTTATCTTGTTTGTCAGCACTTCTTACTTTACTCGGTTTATCTTGCTTCTCGATATTTCTCAGCCACTCTGTCTAATTTCTCAACACTTGTCAGCGTTATTGGTTAATCTTGCTTCTCAGCATAATCGGCTTGTCTTGCTTATCAACATATTGGATTTGTCTTAATTTTTAGTACTCTAGAGCATTGTCGGTTTGTCTTGCTTTTTAGCAAGAAATGTTTATAAATTAAATGAAAGATTTATTTCAATTGTTGTTTTTGATTGATTTTTTTTCAGCAAAACTTAAACAACAAAAAAATCAATTATATAAAACATCTGGTGAATATAAATACATTTTATTAGGTAAAGGTATGATTATAAGTGAAATAAATCTTATCATAAGAGTGAAGCAGTTTTGTGGAAGCAATTTTCGTCAACACGAAAACGATTGCCAATTTAAATAATAAATTACAAGGAAAAAAAACTGTATCGCAAATACTTATATTGTTTATAACTTCGTTAAAAGAGTAAATGGAGCTCATTTTTCTCTCAGGCATTTCACATAAGATTTACCTCATTCGAGTTGTTGAAAAGTTGACAAATCTGACAATCAACTTCAGTAATGCCTACCTATTAGTCTTTACTGACTTAAACATAAAAAAGGAAATTCAGGTTATTTAGAAATCCACTGAAATTTATCGTTTTTTGTACATACACTTTTTTTTTATCCACTTTGCACGGATTTCTCCTGTTACACAAATAGGGTATGTTTCTAGCGTTAGCTTATTCGTTAGGAATAATATCAGCCAGGATTCTTCTCATACTGCTAGGCGGTACCGAGAATACTATATATCAACAGTGTCATTCCGTTGGTTCAATATCTCTATACCACGCGTGACTGAGTGTATAGCCATGATATTCGTCCTGTAAGATGGTATGTAGAACAGAGGGTGATTCCTTGCACGGCTATATTTATTGGGTACATATAAACTTAGTGCTCCTAGAATCGCGGGGCAGTTAAAGTAACCTTGGAAACCCTTTATTAGGAATAAATTAAGCATACTTTATAGGTTTAACATTTCTTATCAACATAATGTAAAGCACCAACATTATACATTATGAGATTAGGTATAGAACGAAAATTTATTTTCTCATTAAAAATGAGCAAATATTTCGACATGTTTTTAAAAAAAATATGTAAATTCCCTACGATCTGGTGACAGCTGAATCTTTTTCACCAACGCATCACACATAATATTTTGTGGTTCACTTGGCTCGACTTTGAATGAACTTCCTGGTTCGATCAAATATGTTACATCCTTAGATATTAAAGAATAAAACTAAAAAAGCATTATTTACCTCAAAATATTGCTCTTTCATGGCACTCATACAATTCCCACCATTAACGCTATTTCCGTGTATTTATCACAGTGTTTAAAAACACTGTGTTTAAGACACGACCATGAATACCAATAATAATTATAAAAGAAAAGCTGGTTGATTGGAAGAAATTACTTTGAAACAATAAATTCACCAGATATATAAACGTTAATGTATTAATGAATAAAGAATTCATCAACGAATGATCGTTTTTCACAACATGGGTTGTGATCGTTAGATATTGAAATATTTTGGATAAATTTATTTATCTTACGACTTCTTGTCTATTTTCTAAGGTACACCAATACTCTTCTTGATATTTTTTTTTCTTCAGGTCTCCTTTTTTTACTTATGAATTCGCCATCATCATGAAAATCTATGCTTTGATGACTGCAGCTCAAAACAACGGTTATGTTATAATGTCTCCTGCCTCTTATTACGTAATCGAGGTATAGCAACATGCGAACCTACTAAGTTCGAAGCAATTCTCCTCCATTACCATAGTATCTTTAACATTTACATTATCTTTTAAAACGAATACTACCAAATTTTCTATCTCTGTATCATTTATTTTATATCACACTAAACCCCTTGAAAACTGTTTTGCTATTTTCCCTCCTTTTGTTCGAACGAGATATTAAACAGTGTAGCTGGAAGACAACAATGTCTTTCACCGCAACAATCAAGCCTACGGGTTTAAAATCACTGGAGTAGGAACGGAGCTCGCGGTTCGTAATTGCACGTGTTGGCAACACTACTGCACGTGAAGAGGCAACAACTCTCGCACACGTACTCGGCGCGTGCGAATATTGTTACCAGACTAACTCTCGTCCCAGGATGGAATCCTTTTTTTCTTATTTATTTTCACTATCATCAAGAATTGAACTCCAGACTCCCTGGTTGAAATCAAGCGTCTTAATAGCCACGGAGGTTGTCAATATATTCAATGTAATATAAATGTTGTTCCCATGGGTTAATTAAGTTTTTCAAATAAGAATGTAGAATTTTCTAAAAGTAGTTTCGTTACTCTAACACTTTAGTATAGACTTATACTTACACGTATTTGATAAAGAAAATTGTGCTATGTAACAGAACAATACATATCTTCCCTCCCTTATTATATAAATGGAGGAGTTCATGAGTTGGTAAAGTGTTTTTCTCTCCTTTCCAGTTACTTGGTTTATATTACAAAATACTGTCATTTTGCTTTCAATAAAAAGTAATGTTATATCTTGTTTCAGCTTTTTGCATATATTGCATTAAATAAATTGACGTATAAAATGAACTGTTGGCCAAGAATAAGATGAGATTTTTTCGATGAATTTTTCTATTCACATGGTGTGACTATTCATTCATATTTTTTTATTGGTTTTGTGAGATTTCTTGTAAAACATAATATTTTACACGTTGAAAGCAAAATTGAGAAAAAAAAATAACTTGTTACTTTTAATCTTCCAATAAATATTATTACACGTTATAAATAATTATACACAATAAATACACACAAAAAGAATTGCTCCTATCATAGGACGTTTCTGAATCTGTGAATTTGTTAAACATTGACTCTGGGGGTTAGTTGTGGTTATTTATTGTTCACAACATGTAAATAAATTAATAAATATAAGTTTATATAGGATATTATCTTCTTTACAGTTAAGGCATTAATAATGTGGAGGTTTAAAGGTACAAACAAATTACAAAGCTTATATATTATTTATAGTTAAGGCATTTACGTTGTGGAGATTTTTAGAACAAAAATATAAAACAATATACAAGTGGAATAAACAGTGATCGATTAATCAAATAACAAAATATAAGTATATTGATAGCAACCATAGTATGTACATATATTAATACATTAAAAAATCGCACATCTATTGCAAAATAGTCTGCTGAACAAGTTACTACTCCTTAAAATAAAATATCATAATAGTCATATATTGCCTGGAGACAGACTTGGCTACGAATTCAAAGAGCGTGAAGTGCCAGGCTGTGGAATAACTTGGATGTGGGCGTTTTAATCATCTCTCTGCTCTTGGTGGAAAATACAAGGTGATAATGAATGAATTGAAATTAATCACTTGGATAAAAAATGTATTTGAATTGATGTACTCAAAGAAATTTCAATATATTTTTATTTTTGAGTGTATTTCATTAAAAGCACCCCTTAACTTCACGCATCCCTTAATTTGTCATGGTGATAGAAAATTGTGAAATGAAAAGTCAATTATGGTGTATGAGTGAACAATGTAAGAATGGAGCAAATTGAGGAATTCTCCTATTTCGGTATTATTTTCTAAGATGATGGAAGAGTTACGAGAGGTATCGATCGGCGTGTAGCGATAGAAAAGTTAATGGGGCCCTAAAGATATATACTCGAACCAGACAGTATCCAAATCTAGGACGCTAAGTCTTCAACAGTTTTTTAGTACCAACTTTGATACACGGGAGTGAAACGTTGACGTGGAACAAAACTGAAAAGAGCCGAATAAATGTTGTGGAAATTCGTGAAGAATATATGGGATGACAACGCCTGACAGAAAAATGGAATTAAGTGATTTAAGATGAATGTGAACTTAAAGTTGATGTGTTGAGTAAGATGAAGAAGAGCACTTTGACATTGTTTAGGAATATAAAACGAATTAATGAAAAAACAAAACCAATATTTAGTTCAAATTTCTGTGGTAGACATGATAGAGAAGAAACAAAGAAAGTGCTGTTGGATCAAGTGAGTGATATTTTGAAAGAAGGAAACATAAAAGTCAGAGAAATCGTAGAATTTTAATGAGACGATATATGAATATGTTAGATATATGAATGTAATAAAACCAAGGATATGTGTGAGATAGGAAAGTCTGGCGTTCTATCTTTCCTGCCTTCCCCGACTTTTCTTTGTTTCAACCTCTTTCGATAAAACTTCTTCCAATTAAAATTTTTGATACTACGAGTACATTGGTAAAATGTCGAGTTTTCACTTAACAATAATCAAATAATACTAATACTAAATTAATAGAAAATAAATTTTAAAAAAACTACTTGTTGCCAGGTTTCTTATAAATTTGTAAGACGATGAACTTCCATAAACTTTCTTAACACGTGGCAATTTATAAATCGTAAATTTAATACGAGGTGGACTTAAGGTGGTGATTTTTTAGACTTTTTAAGTTAAAATGTTCGTGATTTTGAAAATGTCGACACGCTAGTGCGTGTGATGTCGTACGAATAGTATCTAATCACGAAATATTTGATTTATTATGAATCTAATGGACTACATTTACTAGAAAAAAAAGGTAAATTTAAATGTTTACATTAAACAGTCAAAATTTGTTAGTCGATATTTTTTCTAAATATTAAGAGATGTTTTTTCGTTTCCGTTGAAAGTCAATGTGAATAAAATGAGTTAGTTAATTAGCGATCGAAATTTCATTTTCATCATCACACTACATATATCCCTATTGCATAGGCAGAGAGAACAGATCTTCACTGCATTATATCCTACAATACCTCTTTTGCTTTTGCCACGTCATGGTACTCTCCTATTATAAGGATTCTTTACTCTTCCCTCTTTTAGAATTTGATTCATTTTATCGTACCACATTTTTTAGGTCTAGCAAATTTTATTGTACCTTCTATACATTATTTTTGTTAATCTTTCATCATTATTTTTTTTACGTGGCTGAACCATGTCAGTGCTCTTTGCTCTATCTTAAGTACTGAATTTTCTTTCGATCCGCAATATTTCTTTATATCGTCATTCCTTATTCAACTATATATTATTTTTTCACACTTTCTATATCAGTATTACTCAAACTTTCTTATGATGTGAACCGGGTTTTATATTTTTAGTTTCACCTAAAGACCGCCTCATTTTTTTTATGGGGTGTGTATTGGAAAAAAGTTTTTGTAAATACAGTTTTATGACTAGTTACCGTGAACCAGCGGAGCGGCATCGGTGCACGAATCATAATTTAATTAGCACTTTTATACGTGTAGGACACCTACCTAGTAAATAAATAATTGTCAAAATAATAAGTGAATTGTTAAACACAATTAAATTAAATTAATTATTGTTAATAGTAAACATACAGGGTCAATGACCGATGAAGCATTCATATATTGTTACACGCTACGAGCAACAACAATGTTTACTATTTACAGTGTCTGCGACTTGGCTAGCCATCTCCAAATACAAATAATTAATCTACCGCCAATTCATGCGCTAGAGCAAGGCAGATATGTATCGCGAATGTATTCACTCATTTGTATAAATTGTCCGCGCGCCGAGAAATAAACATATTATTATTGTCATTCATTCAACTGTCAAGACTTGTTATTTATTAACCCGCTGTCCACTTATCGTTTTATATCCGTATTCCTGAGTCTATATTCATTGAATACAAATCAAGATCATCATGACTTATAGAGATAAGCAATCCGCTATATTGATGACTCTGAACGAGAAGTAACGCAGATCGACTAAAACGAAGATAGCTATGTCGATATCAAAATCATCAGCACGTTCTAATAGGACACACGCTACATTGATAACGACCATCGTTACATACGTAACGCTCTCATTTGAATCTTACTTTTATAACGTTTTGGTATTTCCATGTTTCTCTTAAATATCTTTATGATGGGTTCCAGATCCCATCATAAGCAGCCTTTATTACTTCTCTTGAAATGATCTGGTTCACAAACACACTGTTTAGCTAACCATTGACTCTATTGCCTGAACCTACTCTTCTTGAAAGTATTCATTTCTACTTAAGAAATAATTTAATTTTAATGTGTTTATATGGTTATAAACCTCATAAAATATCTTTGCGATAATTTCCAGTTCCGTTTAAGAACACGGACGTTCAATTCAATCAAGCGACGAGGGATTACTTTGACCAAAACATTTTAAACATCTTTATTTGTGAATCACATGACGTGACTGTAAAGCAAACTTTCATGATTGATCAGATATGCTCCATCCTTATTTACATTTAACAGATAATTGATTACGTCACTCGAAATACTCTTTCATTCTAATTTTCCTTTATGCCCCTTACTTATCCTTGAACAAATTCCTTTCAATCGGTTCCATCACTGATAGACATTAGTCATTAATTGGTTTTTTTCTTCATTTAAATTAGAACGCTTTTTTTGTAAAATCTGTCACGAATAAAACAGTTAAATGCAACGACGATGAGCTGGTTGGCTGGAAGACATAGATATATAACAATAAGCCCGCCAGATGCATCATCTTTAACGATGTACACGAAACAATGAAAATAAAATGTTGAAAGGATATTACTATGGGAATTTCGAATACATAACCCAGATATGTATATATTTCACTGACGTATCATATCACTTTGTAACATGTAAAGTAACATGTTACACAAAGTGACAAGCTTAAAAATATTTCGCCAGTGGTTATCAATTGACATATATTTTGCGCGTTCTTTAGGTAAAGTTAACATAGATATAATAATATACAATATATATACAATAATAGAGAAATTATCCAATGTGTCCGTCTTTTGTTGGGATTTTGACAATTCAGGATTTTGATTTTCGGGATTTCGACTCTCGCGATTTTTTTTTATTGTTGAGATTACGATCTAAACTCCTCGAGTCGAAATATCGCGAATGACTTTTATTACGTAACGTTTATTTTTCTTGATTAATTTACTAACCATTTCATAGAAAAGAAGCGCGTGACCATATTTTTTACGATACACCTACAAAAAAAAAGGAAAAAATAAAAATGTTTACTTAAAATATATGACAAAGCAAATACTGAGCTGTATTTTCAGTTATATCAAAAATATAATAAATCTTTTTGTTGATCAATGGATTTATTGCTTGTTTTCTTCAATTATATCTAAGTACACGCTTCTGTTGAATTTATTTTGAGTATTTCTTTATAAAATAATATATTACATGTCTAAGTAATATTTATCAAAATCAGATATCAAAAATAAGAGTACATACTAAGCTCACTAAAACCACATTGTTGCTTATTTGGAGGAGATGGTTACATGGAAATAAAACCCACTATGTTTTATCGTATACAACTAAAGTATAATACAGAAAAATACAATGAAAATATAAAATGAGAGCATAAAAACAAAAAATTTAAAATAAAATAATGAAATACAATGAACAATACAATATTTTGGTAGGAAAAACAAGGTATCTTTTAAGAACAACAAGAACGCATTTTTTTTGGTTAAATTAGGAAAACAAAATACTTTGAATAAAATATAAATGGACTTAACAGTCTCATAGTTCAGAACTAATATTTTTCCTTTACTTCATATGATATATTCGAAAAAATTATTCGACAGTTTTGAAGAGCATGGCTGGGTGACAATATTGTCTTCGACCACAGAGTCGAACAATCGAATCTTTGGTTTTGGAACCACTGGAGTAAACATGGAACTCGTTTAGGCAAATTAACCTGCACGTACAAAGGCAATAATATTAGCACACGTTTAACGCACGCAAGTATTGTTACCATACAATTTTTTAAATTTCGATTCCCGTTGGAAATCCGATTGTTTTAATAAAGGATGCTAGTTGGGTTTTCATATAAGGCCTTTTTACAACTTTCTGGTTGGTTGGAAGAAATTGCCACATGACAATATACCCATCAAGTTGTACTATATATAACGAATTTATAAAACAATGGAATACATTTTGATAAGACCTTTCAAAAAGGGTCGGATCCAAGTGATTCTAAAGCTGTACACTTTTGCACAAACACATTTTTCACTTTTTCATCTGTTTGTAAATTCATGAGACAAGTTAATTTAATTTAGAGGAAATGGAACAACTGTTTTCTCCACGTTCTTGTGCCGAGAGCATGTCAACCCTTTTTCAAGTCGGACACAACCATCCCTTCTTCCCGCAGCAGCGACCACTGATCCCACGGAAATATGATAGGTTATTTAAACAAGGTTATCCCAAATTCAAATATTGTTTATTTTAAAATGTTACGAGTAATTTGAGGATCAAGTAAACTTACAGCTTAACTGAAGGAATGTTGTTAAAATATAAATTATTTCATTAGAAAACGACTGATCTCATGTAGTTTGCAGTTAAATTTATTTGTACAGACAAGTGAGGTTAAAATTGTACTTTTGATGAACTTGACAAATTATGTCACGAAAAAAAAAACGAATTAATGTGAGTATCTGATAATTTGTTTCATATAAATAATGTAGAATTGGTATGAAACGAAACTTATAGCTATGTATCTTACTGACACAAAATTCTATATAAAGTATTAACATCATTAATATATTTACATAGCAATAGTATAGTATAATGGGAATGAGACTAATATGTGAATCTCATAATTAAATGTAAATAATATAAATGTTAGAAGAATCGACCATTCCCACTCATTGAAAACGTCTTTCTTGCTTCTGTTCAATAGTCTGTACTACGAATACTATCTCTCGTTAGTAAAAACATGATTTTTCATTATTATTTTATATCTTATTGTACTATCGAGAATTGACAGCTGTCAAATAATATTTCCAAAATAAAAATGCTCTAACTTTGACATTTATTATTATATAATAACTTTTATTAAATACTTGTTTTTCGAGTACCATCAAGAATTGACCTCGAATACTTCGACTTATACAATAATAAATTATTCATAACATACAATTAATAAACGTTATAAACTTATTCAATGATTTTAATATATTCATGTATTTAAAATGTTTATTAATCATAAAAATACTCTTCTTATTTTCCAAAACAACATAAGAAAACTTTACTTCATATTAAACCAAGGCGATATAAATTTAGTGTTTCTCTTTTCTTCAGTCACAAATAAAATATCTTGACAATAAAAGTGAAAAGGCTATGAATTATTATTTTCGTTTCTTATATTTTCCACTATGACCGATGGAGACGTCCATTTCAGCGAACCTGAAGGTGTGCTTTGCTGAAAAAAATCAGTTATATTTCTTCAGTCGCTTGGTTTCAGGTTTCTTTCAATCCACATACATTCTGGATGACATTGACATAATGATCTTCTTATAAGGTTTTTTAAGCCAAATGCTTTAACTAACTAGTATGAGTGTTATTAACGAATGTTTTAAATAATAAAAAAATAATAAAACGTTTAAACTGTATTCACCTTTATCCTTAGATATATAAACTGTATTTATCTTTATCCTTAGATAATTAAACTGCGTTTACTTTTATCCTTAAATAATTAAAACATAAAATATAAAAACAATATTTTTTTGTAATAATAGTCTTCAAGTGGAAAATAATCATACTTATATGTATATATTTATTTTTTGTGATATAAAATTTTTTGTTTCTTCTAATTTTGTATACACTTGAGAGAAAAACATAAATACCTTTAATACATTTTAGATGTTTTGAAATGAAAATTTTATATCGTATTGTATTACACTTTCGTTGTGTAAAGTACAATATGGCGGGTTTATTGCTAAGTGGTGATATCGTCCAATTAGACAGAAAGATATTAAACCAGCCTTAAGTGAAAATCAGACTAGAACCTTTGTTTTAAAAAATCTGAGAACCAACGGAAATTAAACATGTTATCCCCGGGTTGAAAGACAGTCGCCTTTCAACGAAGCTAGAGAGCTCGTTACTTGTTTCATGGAGGATTTTTTCAGGTTTAGATATAAATGTTTTTTTATGTAATATAAAGAGGAACTAGGGCATTACATTTTGACCTTGTTATAATATTAAGTCTTCCCAAGTAAGTTTTCTGCGGTTTACTTACCAAATATGTTTTCTTAACATATTAAGATGCAGGTAAGTACCTAATCAAACAGCCGCATCCATCACCTTCCTAATATTACACTCAACTAATTTATTTGGAAATATTTTAAATCAGTTAATGAAAGAGGACTCTGCAGCATCCTAAGTAAAAGCGCCCTCGACCGGAGTTTGCTCTTTAATTATAATTATTAATAATCAAACATTCCGGATTTTTTTAATGAGCTAAATAAATATTTTATGTGAAATATTAACATTAATATTTTTGTAGCGCAATTTCTTTTTAAAATATAACATAAAAAACTCTTTGATTTGCTTTAATGAAAGGTAAATCATAAATACTTTCAAATTCATTCATAGGTATTAAAAATGTAAAATGAGGATGTCAAAAGCGGATAATAAGTATACAAATCATGATGTCAATGATGAACAACAACTTTAAAACGAGGATGTCATTAACAAATGTAAAACGAGGATATCAAAAAACGGATGATAAGTTAAAAAAAAAAACAGGATGTCAATAATCAATAACAACTTTAAAACCAGGATGCCAATAATCAATAACAAGTCAGACTAGGATATCAAAAATAATATGTCAGTAATCGACCGGGATGTCATTAAAATATATGTATTTAGGCAAACTATACGTTCATTACTTATATTATCACAACAATATTTATAAATAGCTACTAACTTTGTGCTCTCCTTTATTAATAGAAATAACGTAATATAAACAAAATATTAAGGACAATACTTTGCCTCTGGAGTTGAGTAACCCTGCATCAACATGTAGGAAGGTTTTAATTCTGCAAAGCAACTTGCATCTCGTTCTACTAATGAGGCCATGTGTTTTCTATTTCTCAATATCTATCCATAAAATTCCCACAAAATTTTCAAAAAATCCAATATTTGTTCTATGTATACGTTATTCCACTAAATACAAATCTGAGTTCTTTAGCTCTATAAAATAAGTCTTCGACAATTACGTAAGTCTGCTTGGTGAAGTTTGGTAATATTTTATGGTATACATACATAACATATAGCGAACTTAAAAATACATATAATTTTTAAATAATTTTAAAACAATGACTGTAATTTATTATTACTACTGCTTTTTGTATCTTCATGTTAGTTTAAGATAAAGTTGTATTATTTGTCAATAATTTTAAGTACTTGTATAACCTGTCACATGTTCATGTGTATATAAAGACACTGTTGCGTCGTTAATTAAATAAATAAATTATCGGCTATAATTGTTACATGATGTTAATTTTCATGGAGCTATTGTAACATAAAAAACCTTAATTTTACTTAAAAGCTTATGTCTCTAGTTTATGGCTTGATGTAATATTGCCAATAAAAAAAACTTAGTTAGCAAGACGCCTAATCTTCATCCGGGAATTTTCAATAATAAAATGGCAATTTATAAAGCGCCGTTTAAAGAGCTAACTGTCCTCAAGGGCGCTCTTACTCGAGACACAATCCAGTATTATTCGCAGATAAAAATAATTACAAAATAATACTTTGATTCCCAACATTACACAAACATAATAAACGGTCCAAGATTGATAAAAGGCAACACTTATATGCGTCAATTATATTACACTAGTTGCAACCCGTGAAATATTCACGGAAGTAAAACAAATTCTACATTTATGAAAATACGAGTATATATATTAATAAATGTAGAATTTGTTTATATTGTACCTGCCTGTATACCTACCTAAATGAATTGTCAAAATAACGAGTGAATTGTTAAAACACAAATAAATTAAATTAATTATTGTTAAATTCGTAAACATACAGGGTCATTGACCGATCAAGTATTCATAGATAGCTATACGTCAAGAACGGCGACAATGTTTACTATTTTTATAGTACCCGCAATTTGTCCAGTCATCTCCAAATATAAATAATTAATCTACCGCCAATTTACGTGCCAGAGCGAGACGGAGCATGTAACGCGAACTGGTTCACCCATTTGTATAAAAGACCGGCGCTCCGATAAATAATCATAGATTCGTATTGTCATTCAGTCAACTGTCAAGACTTTGTTATTTATTTACCTGCTGTCCACTTATCGATTTATATCCGCATTCCTGAGTCTATATTTACTGAAAACAAATCAAGATCATCATGACAAATAAAGACAAGCAATCCGCTATATTGATGATTCTGTACGAGAAGTAACGCAGAATCAACTAAAACGAAGATAACGATGTCGATATCAAGATCATCAGCACGTCCTAATAGGACACGTGCTACACTGATAGCGACCATCGTTACAATATATATCATTTATACATCGTCCCCTTGTACACCGGTTCAAAAATTGTTAGCTAGGTTTTTAAAATTCGTTCAGTATAGTTTCCACTTTTCATTTATCACGGACCCACCGAGATTCAAATTTCGAATTACTTTCGGAGATAATCCAAGTATTGCTCTCTCGCTCTCTTGTATTCAAAATTCAATTCTCGTATTCTTTCTTTGGCGACAACCGTCGTACGGGCTTTGGCCTATTTATATTATGATGTGTCGAAAATAATATTGTGTCCTGGACCACTCCCTTCAATATGTCCGAATAACTTATTCTGAAATTTTTTTGAAGGGCACTTACCATACGGAAGAATGGAACAACCAATTTAAAAACTCGATCCGAAAATCAGTATTTATGGTATGTATTCAACTCTATGAAACGTTCAAAATTCATTCGAAACGTTTTAAAACTTGAAGATTTTTATCAGTTCTCGTGTTAACGTTACGAAATATTTTTTGTATATTTCCTGTTAGTTTCAGGCTTAGGGTTGGTGGCAATTGTAAATTTCATAAGTTGACTCGAAAATTGTTTTTTTTATTTAGTGTGTATACAATCTCGGCATCACAACAAGCCGAACGAGCTGGAGCACGCAAATGATCAAATTTCGCTGAAATTTTGCCCTCATACTGTGTAATTTCGCGATTCAGAACGTGCTGTTATACGTAATAATAACTAATAAGAAAGGAACATTGGAACTAGTGAATACTGTTTTTTTTCTTGATTGTTTTTCTTTACCACTTCTTCATAATAATCAAAAGGTTTTTTATAGCTTCATTTAAAGAACAGACTCACTAACTCGGGATTCGAACTCACTATATTGACGGATTAAAAATGGAAGTAAGTTCAACGTTAAATAAACTGCTGCGGCCATTAGATTATATGCGGCCATATACATTCGTAAGAAACGTAGTGGATAAAAAAAAACAGGAGAAAATTTACCAAGGAAAATAATATACACAGAAACCTTCGGCTTTGAGTGATGTATAGGGTATGTAATATACATAATAGTAAATTTTGATAATTCCTTAAAAAAATACACTGCTTGTCTATTATTCTAATAACAAATTAAATTATTAAACATCTTTCCGGTTTAAGTCAAAGAACGACTTCTTAAACGATGAAAAACTCTTCCAATAGTTTGCCGTCAGAATCAGATCTCAAAGACGCTAATATTAATTATAGTCATAAAAAGACTACAAAGATCTCCGATTTCAAATTATTCTATTATAGGCGATACTTAACTTTCTGCAATTCTCAACACAAGAGAGTCATTTTGATGATTAGGAACCTATCGATCTATCGAAATTATCTAAAAATCTCCTTTTACGCACAACTGAGCTACACATACAATTTCAAAAACCTAATAAAACACAGCGTAATGCCATGAATAAATTAAGCCTTCTGTAGATGCAGACCTTGTGCTGGATCTACCTTTTTTCAAACGGAAAATCTTCCACAGATATTCATTTCGACAACTTAAGTTTGACGCAAATTCACTCCCTTTTCAATGTTATTGCGCCTATTTATTTTTTACTTATCGTTTTCAATGTCACGAGTGGCTGCAGAACGGACTTGTTGGATAGTGTATATGTGACTTTTTTTAAACTTTCGTCGGTTTGTCTTTTATGTTCCATCCTAGTTAGGATCATTACCTGTTCTGAAACATAAACTAACTAGACAACTGATATCAGACCAAAACAAACATAAACTAACTAGACAACTGATATCAGATCAAAACCAACCTAAACTAACTAGACAACTGATATCAGACCAAAACAAACATAAACTAACTGGACAACTGATATCAGATCAAAACAAACCTAAACTAACTAGACAACTGATATCAGACCAAAACACGCATAAATTAACTAGACAACTGATACCATACCAAAACTAACATAAACTAACTAGACAACTGATATCAAACCAAAACAAACATAAACTAACTAGACAACTGATATCAGATCAAAACAAACATAAACTAACTAGATAACTGATATCAGACCAAAATAAACATACACTAACTAGACAACTGATATCAGCACACAACACCAGAATCGCGACGCCATTGCGGTTAACTCTTCTCAAAACTTCATAATTTGTACACTATAATCCTATATAAATCTTCATTGTTTACCTGAGGTGCCTCTCTTTACATATTTTGAGTAGCCTAACATGTCTGTAAGGAACTCATGATTCCCATCCATATATCAGAGATGATATAATTACAACTTCATAGACTGGATTTCAGGGTTAGATCGTTATTATTAAAAATTCGCCCACGAAGAGTTTAAAACGCCCGGGAAACTGCTATACTCGTATCTCTTCTGAATCTCGCCATCTATGTTTGTTTTATCATTTATGATGCTGCTCAAATTAATTTAAAATGCTGTACTGATTATAATTCTGATATATAATTTTTCGTTAATTGAAGCGAGATTTCCACAAGACGTAATATATTGTTTAAACTCTTCCTTTATTTATCAAATTATAGGCTCAGTCTCCTTTAAAGTCTACAATTCTATTCCTTATTTCATACATCGAGTTAAATATGTACTACTTATTTAGCGTGTCAGGGAAAAACACATTTAGATTTCATCAAACCCTTAATGGATGTAAGGAGAATTCATTACTTGATAAAGATATATTTTTGGTAAAAAGTGTCAAAATTAAAACATTCGTGACTCCTGAATCAAATATATAATAACATTTAAATAATGCTCAGCAGTTCAAAATCCAAAACAATTATTTTTACATATTATTTATATTATGTTGTTTAAAGTAAAGGCATTAACGTTGTGGAGGTTTAAAGACATTGTAATTTATTTTTATCAAACACTGTTTATTCCACTTTTTTGTGACGGTATAACCCTACCGGTTTCAAGGCTTTCACCTAATCTTCAGGTACAAATTGTCCCGTGCCTTCCTCACCCCCCAGCCTCCAACCGTTGAAGCATGTATATCGGTACCAGTTCGAACAGTATTTAGTCTTGTTTGCGCTCCCCTGAAGATGAGGTGAAAGCCTTGAAACCGGTAGGGTTATACCGTCACAAAAAAGTGGAATAAACAGTGTTTGATAAAAATCAATTACAATATTATTAATAGTTAAGGCATTAACATTGTGGAGGTTAAAGACATTGTAATTTGTTTTATAAAACACTGTTTATTCCACTTTATGTGACGGCATAATCCTACCGGTTTCAAGGTTTTCCCCTCATCATCAGGAGAGCATAAACAAAACTTGCACAAGTTACCGTTACATAAAGTGTTTTATAAAACAAATAACAACTATTTTTCTTTGCTAAAATGTAAAGCATAAACATGCAATACTCCTTGGTTTGTATATTTTTACTTTGATTTTGGGGGATATTTTGGTTCATTTGTCACGTTCATTGCAACTCAGTGGGGCATGCATAGTTGCTGTTAGAATTGCCCTATATATTTTATAATGTTCACATACAACACTTTAAAACTTAAAAAAAGTATATGAGTTTGACAACACAAACGAAGAAAAAGTGATGAGCTTTTTAGGATGTAAAAAATAAATAAATCAGATTTTTCTGCCGAATTAGATTGACATTGCACATGGGACTAGTATGTTATATTTTGTAGAAGAAGGTCAATACACATATAATAGGATCATAATATTTAATTCAAAAGATGTTTAACGATTTATTTAAAATTTTCAAGCTTTTAAGAAAGAGCTTGGATAAAAAGAGGATATTTGATGTCGAGAAAAATCGTCTGCCGTTCTTTCTACCTACAACAACTACCTCCGTGGCAAAGTTTGTAAGAGGTTTTATCGTTGAAACTCATATTTAATAAAACAAGGGTATAATAATAGTAAATGAACTATTCATATAGCGCCATTAAGAGAGGAGATATTTCTCAAGATAGGAAAGAGGTGACTACAGGTAGACTTGGTACTTTCTCACATCTGCCTATTAAGAAAGAAAGCGAAGATGAACCACGAAGAAATCTTTGTAGATATCCAATATGTGGTACTGAAGTGTAAGTTTGAAGTTATATTTTCATTTCATCACTCCTGTAATTTCAAAGCTGTACGCCGCCATCCAAATATTTTTCAGCAGTTGAATAAAAATTGTTTCCCAAGTGATGATTATTATCGCGTATTGTGAAGCTGTCAGTTTTGACGTGAATATACGTTGCACGCTTTTAGTGATAATTACGAAATAAAAAATTATGTTTATTTAAAATGTATTTCTTTATGCCAATTTATAAAAATATACGAGTATATAACTAAAATATTTCGTTTTCATTTACTGTGGGAAATTATGTCAGTTGAATACACCTGTGATGTCTAGATAAAATAAATTTTAGCGTTATTTTTATTTAATATTCATTCAATTTTCATATGTAATTCTTATTTAGGATTTCACATAAACTATTTATTTATATTCACTTTTAGAGGAAAAATATTGCATTACTTTATTATGCTGGTCGACCTGATTCGCAAATTTCTATTCTCCAGAATATGTTTTCTATGTAGCTATTATATACCGTAGTAATTTCTATTCTCTATATTTCTATTATGTAGAATATGTTTTCAATGTAGCTATTATACACGGTAGTCATAATATTTAATGTTGCCATAAAAGTTAACATTGGCTCAAATGTCGCAAGCGGATTGATTTCAAACTTTTTATCTTTGTATTCAAGACCCTTAATGGGATGTCTTCATTATATGTCTAAGACATGATTCTTTGAAAAGGAGTAGAACTTTAAGGTCGGTTTCAGATTCATCAAGTAAATTGATTGTTCCGAATCGATCCGATTAGGCGCGGATAGTGATAATTATTTTGCCATTATTGGTCCTAAGCCTTGAATGGTTTTCTAGAGAAATAGGTGGCTTGTGTAGCTTTAGAAAGCAGTTATAAAAAGCCCTTTTTGTGAGGTCTTATTAAAATGTTTGATGATATATCATATGAACACTTCACAAATATACTACACTTCACTGAAAACTGAATGTTTTTTTCCAAAATAAAAATCCATCAGTTGTATTTACACTTGAAAGTGCTCAAATAAAAAAAAATGATAACAAGGTGTGTTACTGCAGGGGACAAGATCAACGACGTACTTAGTATTGTTTTGACAATCAATTAATCACAAAATCTTCAAAAACGAATACGCACAATACTAGCATAGTGTGTCAACCTTGATTATGATAAAACAAGTAAAACTCAGACATTGAAAAGGAGTGATAGAAGAAAAAATGCGACAGAAATGCGTATTTGCATACACCTAGTAATACAATGATTGATCGAGTAATTCACTATCGTAAAAAGGAAAAAAGGTTTTTATGGACTGTGTTATAAGTAAAATTAAGAAAGGAATATTTTGACTACATTGAGAATGAGTTGTGAAAGACTTACAAAACAAATATAAATGAACAGCTAAAAACAGGTTAACAATGAAAAGTGTAGAAGCGCATTAAATAGTTGTAGAAATTTAAAACAGGAGAAAGGTAAGAAGTATAAGAAAAACACGCATGACGAGATGTATGGATGTGGATAAGATGAGAGCTGGGTGCATGAAAAAAAGTTGATGACCTCCATGGCCTAGTAGGTAAGACGTCTAACTCCAAACCAGGGGGTTGCGGGCTCTATTTCCGTTGCTACTTAATTCTTTCACAAATGGGTTTAGACTCGTTTTCTCTTAATGCATTTTCAATACATTTCTGGTTGGTTGCCGCATGACAATAAACCTACCTAGTTGTACTCTATAATGAAAATAATACAATGATATAAATGCGTGGATATTTGTTCTCCCTACCTACCTCAAGAGGAACATCGCGTGATGGTAGGTGTATATACTTTTAAGATTGAAGTGGACGTTAATATAAGGACAACTGTCTTTCTAAGTAAACTTTTTAGAGTTTTTGTGTTTGATTTAAAGTTAGAAAACTTTGAAATTAGTAAACCCATTGGATTTAAGGAGGGTTTTTAACAGGCCAGAACCGAAAACTTTCGTCATTCTGTCTGACTGAAAGTTTAAATAACAAAAGTTTCGAATCGGAGAAGCGTCAGAGTCGTCAGAATCAGATAAGAACAGGTGAAACCGGAATATCAGCACTCTGTGGGAATCGATCAAATCAACAATGCTATATTAAAATAAATTGTTTATTGGAAACCGTTTCAAAGAAAATCTCTTAGAATTATAAACCAGTAAGAAGTTATGTTCTTTACACAAAGCATTATTATTAACAACAAAGTAATGAGAGGGAATAGAGTGTTTGTATCAAATAAAAGTGAAATATTAGAGCAAGTTGGGGAAATGTTATATCTTGGGTGTATGTTCACATCGGGTGTATGTGTTAAGTGTGACATTGAAAGAATAGTAGCAGCAGACAATATATTGAATAGCGGGTTTTACAATATGTTTACCGACCAAAGTATTTCAACAGAAATAAAAGCTAACTACTCACAATGGAATGTTTTTCACACTATACACCTCGCCATGCATACTGTTATATTATAAAGGCTTAACATTAGTTTTTCTTTCAACATTATATTCATTTGTCTCAAACGTATCCCACTTTCATATCTGGTAAGCAATAATATATTTTTTGTGAAAAAATTATGTATCGGACTTTTTCATCGACAGTATTCAGAAGTTCTCTTTGAGAGCGTTTTTGTTTGTTTGAACTATAAATGCGGTGCCGCGGCGTGGCACTTGTTGATTTTTCTCGCTCTTTCTTTTCGTTGATTTTATTTCTCTCATTTCAAGATCTCTGCCAATATGTTGAAATATTGTAGCGAATAAGTATGCATATTTGTGTTACTATTGTCTTAGATTATTTTTTTTCTTTTTGTATGTTACGGTCGTTGATTACCTGAGCCTTGACCTGTCTCAACTTTGTATTTTATGTGTGGTAGATGGTATCCATGTGCTGCTTATTGATATTTTTTTTGTATATGATTCATGTAAATGTTTATAACTTTAGTGACAAGTTGAATTTATATTCATGCACATTATATTCAAGCGTTGATAAAAAAATATACATGTAATAGAATAAAAAAAAGGTGCTTTCATATTTATACCCGTAAAACTTGAAAAGTGAGATAACTTGATATGGAGATAAATAAACTCTGATATAATTTTTTTTTTGCATCTCTCCGTCATCCTGTCCCTCTTGTCTGAGGATGGCGGGAGCCGTCGATGGTCTTTTTAATGTTTTCCTTCCGTCTGGATCTGTCCTAGGTTTATCGGAGAGTATCCAATATTGAAGATCCGTCGCAGTCTTGATCAGGTCACTATATACGGTTGGGGGTCTTCCTCGAGGTCTCGTTCCTTCGACGCTTCCGACGATCACAAGTTTCTTCAGGATATTCGGCTCTTTTTTAATTATGTGGTCGAAATACGATAGAACACGTCGAATACACAATGACGAGAGGCGATCCTTTATTTTGAGCTCGGCTAAGATGAACACATTTGTTCTCATGGCTGTCTGCGGATCTGTCCGGAGAATTCTGCGTCAATACCACATTTCAAAGGCGTCGTCTGTTCGATTATCTTTTTAGGATAAATTTATTAAATTTTTAAGATTTTCAAGTATCTAACTTCTTAAACTGTAGTATGCTATTTATGTATACCATAAATTATCCAAAATAAGGTAATTTTTTCTATTTGTTTTAATTTAATAAAGTTTTATTTTCACTAATGCAGAATTTATTTATATCTTAATTATTTTCCAATGATCTAGTTGGTTAGTTCTTATATTGAGGGTATATTGAGTCCTGCACTTGTTTAACAAATAAATTATAATTAATACATTTTTCTCTGGGGTTCAATGATCTGGAAATTATTAATATACTGTTATTAATAGAAATTATTCATAGAAATTATTAATAGACTATAACTTATTAATAGCTCTCGCGTCATAACGTATATGGCGATGATCTCACATCAGTTGCAATCACTTAATTACAGACCGAAATGCTATCACTTAATTACAGATTGTCGATTGATATCCAATTATTTTAACTGCTTCATTTGATGAAGTAATAGGATTCGGGGGACTGAGTTCCAAGAAACCTGTTGTCTTGATTGCCAATGGTTTCGGAACTCAATGCTAGTGCTGATTAAACATACTTAGCATTTTGATGAATTTGCTTTTTAGTAATTTATCATAAAAGATTAACCTCCGTGGCCTAGTTGGCAACACACAAGTTTTTCAATCATAAGATTACGAGTTCAATTATTTATGAAATCAAATTTAATTTTTAAAGTATTCCTGTCTAGGTTTTATTTAAGATATCTTTAACTATTTTCTGGTTTGTTAGAAGAAATTTCTACATAATTACTTGTCAGATTGTACCGTTTCAATGAAAATGTAGTACAATATAACTTATTGAGAAAGAATATGACTCTTTTTAGTATTAAATTTTGTCAGATATAATTATTAACTTACTTCTGATGACTTTATAACCTTTGCAGAACTGAAACCTCCTCAATTAGTAGTTCCATCCTTTTGCTTTTCAGTAATCCTTATTTTCAAGTCGTCCAGCTCATTATCCACAAATCATAGTTTTGGTCTCCTTACAGGTCTAATACTACAGGGATTAGTCTGATAAGTTTTAGGTGATAATAACGTTGTGAAACTATGCAGTTTTAGGTGATAATAACGTAGTGAAACTATGCAGTTTTAGGTGATAATAACGTAGTGAAACTATGCAGTTTTAGGTGATAATAACGTTGTGAAACTATGCAGTTTTAGGTGATAATAACGTAGTGAAACTATGCAGTTTTAGGTGATAATAACGTTGTGAAACTATGCAGTTTTAGGTGAAATGCCCAAAATACAATACTGAATAACATTTTGTTGTTGCTTTTTACAAGAATAATCTATAAACATCCAGAAAAAGTGTAACTTTGTATTGTTTTAATATTTATTTCGAATAAAATCTTCCTCGGTGGTAGAAGTTTTATATTTGGAAATGTTTACCGAAACACCCACATTTTGTACCACAATATTGGTAAAAATGTACCAATTTGATAACAAATGAGGGCAGAATCGACAAAATAATGAAAATTGCCTCTTTATGCGGTTCTGCCTTTAAATAAGACGAAAAAAACTTACATTAAAAAAAAATGGGTCATTTGGGTTCACTTTATGCAGATTTTACATCAATTTTCTTTTTTTATACATAAATATGACATTTTTTGTCATGATATTGGTAAACATTTTATATTTGCTTGTTTTGTACAAATATCACATCATATCACATTTCACGTAATTTTTCGCAATTCTATAACAAATTATGGCAGAAACGACAAAATCATGACAAAAACCTATTTTCATACGTTCAAATGAAACAATACGTCTAAAAATTTTTAAAACAATTATTTTGTGTCCAACGCAGATTTTACATGATTTTGCTGGTTTTATCCAAAAATCGCACAATCTCGATGAAATATTTATGTATTCTTGTAAACTTCATGAAATATGTGAAACTGTATAGTTTAAGGTGATAATAAAGGCGATTACTTAAGTAATGCCCAAAAGACAATGTTGACTATTTTTTGTTGCTTTTTACATGAATTTGCTTCATGTAATCATTGAAACGTGCATTTTGAATCAGAAATGAGGATTTTACGATAAACATCGAAGATAAAGCGTTTGATTGTAAATTTCGACGAAAATCTACCACTGTGGTAGTAATTTTATAAAATTTGGATTTTTTTACCGAAACACCCACATTTGTTGTAACAAAATTGTTAAAAATTCACCGATTTGATAACAAATGAGAATAGAATAGACAAAATCATCACAAAAGCCTATCTTCAAACCGTTTTATCTTTAACTAAGACAAAACATCCATATTTCTTACCAAACATGTGTCGTTTGCGATTATTTTAGACAGATTTCACATAAATTTCTTAGTTTTGTCCTAAATAACGTACTTTATAGTTTAAGTACATAGTTCAAGGGCAATGTTTCATGACTATTTTTTCTTGTTTTTTTTCATAAATTCGCTATATTTAAATATTAAAACGTGGGTTTTGAATCAGAAATCTGGATTATACTAGAAACGTCGAGGATAAAGTGTTGCTAAGTAGTGTTTTAATGATATTTTCGTCAAAAATCTTCCTCTGCGGTTGTTGTTTAACAAAATCTGGATTTTTTACCGAAATATCAACATTTTATGTCAGTATTGGTAAAAATTTATCCATTTGATAACAAATGAAGGCGGAATCGAAAAACTATTGTCAAAAGTCTCTTTTTATATGGTTTTTCTTTAAAAAAGACACAACACATTCAATATTTTCAATAATGAGTTTTGTGCGTCCACTTTATGCAGATTTTACACGAATTTGCAAATTTTGTCTAAAAAACATATTTCTTGTCACGATATTGGTAGAAAAATTACCTATTTGATAACAAACGAGAGCAAAATCGACAAAATCATGACAAAACTTATTTCCATACGGTTTTATCTTTAACTAAGGCCAAACACCCATTATTTATCCAAAAATGAGTATTTTGCATTCATTTTATGCAGATTTCACACGAATCTGTTAGTTTTATCCCAAATAACGCAAAATCTCGCTTCAAAATGTAGATATTTTGGTTAAAATCATGGAATATATGAATATTTACTGTATTACGTTCAAAAGACAATGTTTGATAACTATTTTTTGTTGCTTTTTACAAAATTTTGCTTCATTTAATCACTGAAACGTCCATTTTGAATCAGAAACATGGATTTTACTATGGAAATGTGGTATTTCTTTTCAGTGTTTGATTGCTAATTTTGTCGGATATCTTGGGGTAAGACTTTTATAAAATTGAGATATTTTTACCAAAACCCCTACCTTTTTGTCACAATATTGTTAAAACTTTACCAATTTGAGGGTAGAATCGACAAACTTATGATAAAAATCTCTTTTTATACGAAAATGATTCGTTTGCATCCATTTAATGCTAGTTTTGTCTCAAATAACGTAAAATCTCGCTTAAAAATCAAGGTAATATTGTTAAAATTATGGAATATGTGAATATTTATAGTGTTAGGTGATATTTAAGAAATGTCCAAAAGACAATATTTAATTACTACATTATTTTGCTGTTTACATGAATTTGCTACATTTAATCATTAAAAATTGCATTTTGAACGATAAATGTGGATTTTACTAACAACATCGAAGATAAAGTGTTACTTTATATTGTTTAAATGTTTATTTTGACGAAAACCTTCCTTTATAGCTTCATAAAACGTGGAAATTTTTACCGAAATACTCACATATTTTCAATGAAATATGTCTAAAATCTATAAAATTGCCAATCAACCCTTACTGTGGATTTAACTATCGACATCGTAACAAAATTTTATTATGTTAGTTTAGAATTGTTAATAACAAGAAAAACTTTCAGAGGCAATGGATTTTTTTCTCACAATATTGGTAATTTCTTACCAAAATTACATATTTCTAATATAAAATATACATTTTACCAATAAAACCATGAAGATGTGTATATATGTTATATCTGAAGGTCAAGGCAAATTTCACGCAATTCGATAACAGCTGTGGGCAGAATTGACCAAATCATGACAAAAGTTTATGTTCAGACGATTTTACCTTAAATATATTGTAACAAAACGAATAAAAATTGAGAAAAAATGTATTTTGCGTCCATTTTATGCAGAATTTACATGAATTTGCAAGTTTTGTCCAAATATCGCACAATCTCGTTGAAATATGTAGGTATTCTTGTTGAAATCATGAAATATGTGAAAAACTATGGTTTATGGTAATAAAAGTGATAACTTAAGAAATGCCCAATGTTTGATGAATATTTTTATTGCTTTTTACAAAAATTTGTTACAAATAATAATTAAAACGTGCATTTTGAATCAGAAATATGGTTTTGCTATAAACATTGAGAAAAAAGTGCAACTTTGTTTTGTTTCAATGTTAATTTTGACTAAAATCTTTCTCGGTGATAGTAGTTTTATAACATTTGGAAATTTTACCGAAACACTCACATTTTATACCACAATATTGGTAAAAGTGTACCAATTTGATAACAAATTTGTGCAGTATCGACAAAATAATGACAGTCTATTTTTTACGATTCCTCCTTAAAATAAGACAAAACACCTATTTAAAAAAAAAATGGGTCTTTTGGGTCCACTTTATGCAGATTTTACAAGAATTTTCTTTTTTTTATACATATGTGACATTTTTGTCAAGATATTGGTAAAAATTTACCAAATTGATAACAAATGAGGACAAAATCGATAAAATCATGATTCAGTGTTACTGTATATTGTTTTAATATTAATTTCACCGAAAACCTTATTTTGTTGTTTTGTACAAATATGACATATTTAATAGTTAAGGTGAAAATTTAAGAAACGTACTAAAGACAATATTTTGATGATTATTTTTTGTTGCTTTTTAAATAATTTGCAACAATTAATCATTAAAACGTCCACTTTCAATCAGAAATGTAGATTTTACTATAAACATCGAGGAAAAGTGTAACTTTGTATTGTTTTAATGTTTGTTTCGACTAAAATGTTCCTCTGTGGTAGTGGTTTTATAAAATTTGGATTTTTTACCGAAACCCCCACATTTCGTACCACGACATTAAAAAATTACCAATTTGATATCAATATGACAATAGCCTTTCTTGAAATTGTTTTACCTTTAAATAAGACAAAACACCTACATTTTTTCCAAAAATGAGTTTTTTGCGTTCATTTAATGGAGATTTTACATAAATTTCCTTATTTTATCCAAATATCGCACAATCTCGCTCAAATATTTTTTAAATCATGAAATATGTCAAACTTTTCAGTTATAGGTGATAAAGGCGATTACTTGAATATCGAACCCGTGACTGGGAGAAAAGCGTATTACCATCAGGACCACGAAGATCATCCCCCATATGATTATGTTTCCTCAAACCCTAAAAAAATCATTAACCCTAGGAGGGCGATATTGTCCCCATTTAGAATCACTTGTTTAGTATAAATACTCATAACATGAAATATTGTTGTATTTTTTAATAATAACTTCAAAAAATGTTGTTCACAAAACGTTCGTGGCTCTCAGTGCTGTTACAATTCATGTAGAATCGATTTTAAATATTTTGTAAAAAAATGTAATTATTGGCATACTTGACGACCTCCGTGTCTCAGTTAGTAAGTATATTCCTTTCGAGAGGTTTGGGTAGGGTTCCCGATGGTATCTAAAAATAAATAATCTGTCCGATTAAAGATTTCGTCTGATACTCGTATCAATACAAGCACGTACTAGGCGTTAGTAAGTGTTGTGGCCTGTCCACTTTCGATGGCAAATTGTGAGATACTCTAGTGGTTATTTACTGGGGTGCATTATTATCTCCCGGCCACGCTCTTCAACATATCCGTATCATCAATTAAGATACGTTGAAGGATACTATATGAATGAAAACTATGGGCAAAACACAATCTAACCGATCCCGTGACCTTTTGATGTAAGAAACAAATTAAATTAATCTAATTATAAGATTGTTTTTCTAAATGACTAAGGAAGTACTAATTTCTATCTACAATACATTCTCAAGCTTTTTAATGGCCGAGAAACAGTGTAATAGAACTTCCGTGGCCTAGTTGGTAAGACGCCTGTCTCCCGACCCGGAGGTTGGAATTTGAAATCCCGCTGGAGCCCAGATTTTTTAAAACGGATCCCAGTCTGTTCCAGGCCACTTTCACATCTTTCTGGTTAGTTGGAATCGATTGCTACATCGCAATAAGTCCGCCAGGCTGTAACTGTATTCAACAAAAGTGTAATATAATGCAATACAATATAATAAACAAATATTTCTATATTTTCTGTACTGTTTCCTTCTATCACGTTCATAAATTTGTTGCACGGATTACCAGTTACTCCGTATAAAAAATCTACGGTAAACGAAACAAAATAAATGTATTTGAGTTGGCTTACCATGAATAAGCTCCAGGTAGATAAATACATCACTAGGATCAACTATAAATCTAGGGAGCTTTTACCATATTTGAAAACCCGAGCTTGTAAGCTTTTTACTTTACTTTGCTATATGAAGCTGCTTCTAGCGTAAGCGATGCTTAAAAATAAAAACTTTTATTCATCAAATTCAAAAGTGTACCCATTCAAATATTTATAAACTCTTTTATTTTTTTAATTTGTCACTTCTTTTTAGTATGATTAAAATCAATTTCCCCTAATTAAAAGCTGCATGGCCCCGCGGTAGCGCCCAGGACTTTTGTGCGGAAGGTTGCCGGTTCGAACCCCACACTATGTTACTTCTCTCGAATGACACAGACATTTTTTCCGCCTAGTTTCGGGGGTATTAGGATACCTATGACTTCAATCATATCTATTCATACAAAAAATGAAAAAAAAACATGCTGGTATACTCCAATCGTCTCACTTCAGGTGTGCCATCGGATCCAGTACAACGGTGTGGTCGATAAGTTTGCTGGTATACAACGGCTCACTCACTTAAAAAAATTCCACGGCACACCCTCGCTTTTTTTGCGATCCTCGGCTACGAAGTCCAGAAAAGATGTGGACCTAATAAATAATATCGTTAAAAGTACTAAAGATTATTTTACAAATGGTAAAAATGTTTTGATTGTATGGTTGTTTATAAGGTTATTATCGTTTAACCTGGATGTTACAGTTTCGATTCTACCGAAATTATTTCAAAAGGATTTTGTGTATATCGTTAATCATGGTATATCTGGAGGGTTTAATGCTTTACAGCAATTTCTTCCAACCAATCAGCTCATATTGGATGTATTTAACTGTTTAATCGATGACAGGTTTGACTGTCATAGACTGACCTAAGGGACCGTCCGTTTTCTGAAAGAAATGGATTTTTAGCGAAAATTTTAAGAAGAATTGGGATTGCAAAGCACGCAAAATTATATCATCGAAATCTATTTTACATCTTTCTGATTGGTGGAAGATATTTATTCTGGTTTACAATAATAGTTTTTGTTGCGTTTTTTTATTTATTTATACACTGCACTATGCGATTATTACCATGTAGTGACAATTTCTAGCCAACCATTAAATTATATTATCATAATATATAATAGGTAATTCTTAAATAAATAATTAAAAAATGCAGTCTTTGATTTTTTCTGACTTTGTTTTCCGTAATCATTTCAGGCTAGCACGTCAATACCAGCATTTTGATTGCTGGTATCAAGAAACTATTTTTTTGTACAATTTTTCAATAGGACTATGTCAGCACTCCTTGCCTACATTTCCAACTTAGTCTTTCATGTTGGTCTTTTCACTAGTGAATGAAAAATTACTCGAGTCATGCACTTTCATAAATGTGCACATAAGAAAAATTTTCAAACTACAGGTTCATTGCCATACTTTCTTATGTAGCCAAACAACTTGAAATCCTTATGAATCGTGTGTTAGATTATGCATAGATTCACACATTGTGGATGAGCAACACGGTTTTAATTTGGCATGTCAACTAAGTCCAATCTGGCATTTCCTGATTTTGTTTCTAGCACACTTGATGCTTTCAGGTTGATTGCTCATATCACGACTTTGCAAAAGCATTCGATAGAGTAAATCATCCAATTATACTAATGAAAATGAATCGACTAATAACAGAGTATTTGACACAGATATCTATGACAATGGATACCAGTTCGTTTCTTATGATATATTCGAATCTGTACCTTTTTAACACAATACAGGTGTTCCACAAGGTTTCAATCTATGTCCGACATTGTTTTTAATTTTCATCAACGATATCGGTTGGGTTATCAGCCATTCCAAATACTTACTTGCCGAAAATTTTAAATTATTTTATACATATAAAATTGATTATCTCCAAAAGTGTGTGGAACTCTAGATTTATTGGAATGGTATCTGGAAATTTTGTGAAGCCAATAAGCTGGCAATCTCTAAATGTAAGCTCTTGTTTCAAAAGCTGGGATCCAGCTGTACTTAATTAGATATTTAATCAATGATCAGCCCATCGTACATGACAGGCGTCTTACCAAATACGCAATTAAGTTTGTCATTATGTATTTCTATGGTTTTCATAGATGTTGATTGTTTTTGTCAGTTCCTGTTAATAAAAATAGGCTACAGATTAAACCAGTGGATGGTTTTAGAACTTTGATCTCACAGCCATCTAAATTTTGGGTTTGAAACGTTGAGCTGTGTATTTGTTGAAGTACAACAGCTTGTACACAATTAACTAATATATGCACAGGCATCTTTTATCCGCAGCACAGCTGACAATCATACTCGTTTACAAGGGATTGTCTAGAAATAAAAATTGTTTATTTAATTTTAGCGTTAGTTTTTTTCAAGTATCTACGTTGTAAGAACTAAAAATATACAACGTGATATTGGATACACCTCTGACATATCCTTCGTAGTTTCAAGGGGACGTTGTCTAAAAAAAAGTAGGGAAACCATGTACTAAACTGTTGTTTCCACCCACTCCTTTACTGAGTTGTGACGCTAGCAATGTCCGCCATCAATCATCCGACACGAAATGTCAGTCCACATTGTTGGACTGCTGTCTCTTTTGAATTGTATGAATGAATGTCAACCAAATTATGGATACACTTTCTGAATTTTATATGTCTATGAAGAATAAAAGCGTTTATTTTTTTACTCGCAAATGTAATGTTAATTTTTTCTGTTTAATATACGAGTATTTTGTCTTGTTTTAATATTTATTGTGTGAACTCATCTTCGTACATGATGACAAATCTCGTACTGGTATTTTTCTCCTTTTGTTAGCGAGTCAAAGTGATTAAACCAACATCTTACCAACACTTTCTCCCTCTCTCTCTTTCTCTTTCTCTCTCTCTCATACGTTTTTTTTTAAATTAGAACATCCGCTATTTTGAAATAAGATGGTGGATCAGGTTGGCTAACGAATTAAGATGAAATATGTATCGAGGTAATTCGGGTGTATTTAATGGCGTGGACAGTAGAGAATATTATTTTCGGCTCCATTTAACATATAATATATTGAATCAAATAACATTTTTTGCTAGAATGGCGGTAAAAAACAAAATTACACTTTTTTTAAACATCTCATTCGTTCATTGCTGAGCCTTGAAGTCGAGGATCCTCTTGCCATTTCAACTTTAATTCAGTTGGAAAGCAAAGCTGTGCTGTGGTTTTTTTAAGTGAACGAGCCGTCGCACACCAGCAAATTCACTAGCCACACCGCTGTACTGGATCCGCTGACATACCAGAGTGAGATGATTGGAGCACACCGGCATAATTTTTTCCCCTTTTTGAAAGAATATATATGATCGTCATAGATAGTCATAGATATACCTTATACCCCTGATTACTAAACGGAAAAAATACCTGTGTCATTCGAGGGGAGTAGCACCGCGCGGGGTTCGAACCGACGACTTTACGCACGAAAGTCCAGTGCGTTGCCGCGCGGCCATGCACCTCGCATTACATAGTATGGTTTCTGCTTATATTCCAATTATAACATAGTATAAAACCCAATTTATCTTTGGAATGACATTCTTCAACATATCTGAATTGGTGATTTGACATATTGAAGAGTGCAAGACGGGAAACAATATTGTCTTCGACTCCAGTAATAAAAGCTTTGGGTTTAGAAACACTGGAAGAGGCACGTAATTCATGCTTCGTTATTGCTATTGTTATAAACAGTTCGGCACATGAAAAGATAACATTTGCATATGATTTTTTTTATTTTACGAACTTTTTTACTAGGCAGACCATTTTTAATTATTTTTTTTTAAACAATGACATTTTAGAATATTCGTGTAAGGAAATGAAGATTTTAGAATTATTTCCATGAAATGGAAGCTAATCATTAAAATAACCATTGATATAAGTACATAAAACTCCCCATAAATATAGGGCTCAAATTTACTTAAAAGATTTTGGAAGTAGGGATTATTTAATATGAATCGAAACAATATAATCGTTAAATAAATATTCAGAACCATTGTTGTGAGGGTTCGAGGTCTGAAAAAGGTCCAAAACTTTATGGAAAAGGGTCACCGATATCTTTTTTCATTGAAAATAATGGATTTTTGGATGAGCTAGTGAATGGGAAGGTTAATTCTAACAATTTTATGTTTTGTACAAAATGTATGGAGAGAGTATTGGGGGGACTTTGTGCTGAAAGATTTTTTCAAATCTTTAGAACTTAATTTCCATAAAAATGTTTGATTTGGGTATTTTAATTTTACAGGAAATTTTAAATTGGCGAGTGATTTTGAAAAGAGTTTTTTGCTTTTCTTACAAGAAATCATTATCGTATTAAAGAAATATTTTTTTTTAAAACCCAACTTTCATTTCATCGGCATAAAATAAATAATTATATTTTTATAACTTATTTACCTAAACAATTATTATTATTTAAGAACAATACCATATGGGTCGTTCACAAGCCAAGTGAACTAAGTCCATTCTGATTAGTTTTTAGTAAACTACGTTCAAACATTTTAGTGTTTCTAATTTTGTACGGTATTTTAGTGATCGCAATTCTGAAAAGTGTTAAATTGAGTACATTTATTCCACTTATTTTGTACAAAAGCATTTTCTGCTATAATCTAAAGCTTTTCGCACACCTTTCATGCAGTGATCTAAAATTCAATATTTTTGAACTTGGTTCACTTAGCTTCTGAACCATCCATATAAAACCCCCTTTGGAAAGAGATTCTCTTCAATGGTTATTTAACTTGGAATTCAATCGTTCTATTATTTACAGATTAAAAACATTACTAGATAAATATATATAATTGATTTAAAGAATCGAAAAGTGGTGACTACGACGATGAAATAAGGCACTTCTCCACATCTACATAGGTTTAAAAAACATATTTGGTAGTAAAACTAAAAAACTTACTAAGGAGATTGAAGTACAAAGGAATCTTTGTAGATCTTCTGATACGTGATGTGTTGAGACTGATGTGTTGAGTAAGCTGAAGAGGAGCATTCAGAGATGATTTGGACATGAAAAACGAGTGAATTAAGTAATACTAAATAACAAAACCAAAAAAAATATGGTTGGATCAAGTGAATGATATTTTAAATGAACGAAGCGTAGAAGATCGAAGAAATCGTAGGAGTTGTATCAAAAACTGTATGGATATAGAAGAGTCAAGGAATGTGTGTTGAGATATGAAATTATGACGCTCTATCCTCTCTGCCTACCTCTACACGAAATGGCGTGATGGTATGTTTGTGTATAAAAACATCTGGTTTATTAGTTCGAATATCTCGTGTAAAATTGCCGATATCAATGGAATCTATGAAGTTTCCCGTTGTACTTTCACATTAAGATCACAATATATCGTCGTCGTTGCTGGACCACTTCAACGTCAATCTTGAGCTGCTCTTCCGTGTCGATCATGTGATATTTTGTGAGAAAACAGTCCGATCCTAGATGCGCACTCCCTACCGCAGACGTTACAGACATGTGGACCCTGCTGAGTCACCTAGCAATGCTGGCACATATTCGCAGCACGCTGACTATTTCTCACACGTCTAGCCGTTGAGACGCCATCAGCCCGATAACAGATGGCTGTCTATCATCCACGGTCCTGAGTCACTTCTTCCCAGTCCAGACGCCCCAGACAAAGTCAGCGACTCTCGCAAACTGTCCTTATAGCACTTTCTCTGCTTACAAACCCAACATTTGAAGCATTCAGGACCAAGACATTTGTGACATGTAAACCATTGTTATGTACAGTATATCAAACTATGCATAATCGTGGTTTAATGAAATATTTATTTTGATTCAAACCAATAAGTTGTGACATTGTATAAGAAAACATTTTTAGACCAATCGGTATTTTTAAAACTTTTCTAAAATATTTAATCTAAATATGCAATGCTCCATGTTATTTTTTATTTCTCAAAAAAAAAAAAAAATTTAAATGGATTCATATATACTCTTTTCTAAAGTAAAAAAATGACACTCATATTATAGTTTGCTAAATTTGGGTCAGTTTTTGTATTTATCTCACCAAATAAAAAAAATATAAATATAGGTTTAGTGATAGCAACATCATATTTAAATACATTCCAAAATCACACATATCTCAAGATAACATAAATAGCAGAAAATATATTTAAAAGAGAAGCTATCCTAATAAATTTCCACACATATCTCAAGATCACACATATCTCAAGATAACATAAATAGCAGAAAATACATTTAAAAGAGAAGCTATCTAAATAAATTTCCACACGTCTCTCAAGATCACACGTATCTCAAGATAACATAAATAGCAAAAACTACATTTAAAAGAGAAGCTATCTAAATAAATTTCCACACATATCTCAAGATCACACATATCTCAAGATAACATAAATAGCAGTAAATACATTTAAAAGAGAAGCCACATTTCTTCTATTTGCTGATGACCTCAAAATCTTAAAAAAAAATCGTTCTTTTACCGACTGCTTAGACCTACAGTCAGATCTCAACAACGTTTGTGAGTGGAGCCACAATAATAAATTATATTTCAATGCATCAAAGTGCAAAATGATGTCGTATTATCACTCACACGTCTTGAAATTCCATAGATATATACTAGTATCTACACCTATACCCCGCACAGATAATATTAAAGATCTGGGTGTCTTGTTCCACAGCAATCTCGCGTTTGGTCCTCACATAGAAGTTATGTGCAACTCAGCTTATAAAACTCTAGGATTTGTGATGAGAATCTCTAAGTCGTTTGAAAACCAATTGGTGCTCAAAACGTTGTTTAATTCATTGATCCGTAGTAAACTAGAAAGCAATGCTTGCATTTGGAGCCCAGTGGGGCCGCAGAACTCGCTCATGGTGGAGAAAGTACAAAAAAATATCTACGATATCTCTATATGAGAGAGTTCGGTGTCTATCCATGGCTTTATCCTACTCAGTTCCTGCTGGGCATGCTCGGGTATAACTCCTTGAGCGTAAGAAGATATGTGCGTCTCCTGGTAAACGTTGTCAAACTCGTTCGAGGAGTTGTGAGCTGTCCAGCATTACTACAAAGATTAGCGTTAAATGTTCCTAACAATTACACTAGACTGCGCCGGCAAGAGCTGTTCTCAATAACATACGCAAGAACGGGTCTTCCAGCCGCTATGCCTGTTGGAAGGGCCTTAACTCTTCTGAACGGGACTGCTTCGGATATTGACATATTTCATATCACATTACCAAAAGCAAAAGTAAATTTTCTTCTTAGATTGAGCGCGTTAGAAGGCACTCATCAACATACCTAAATGACTGAATATATGTGTGTAATATGTTTGTGTGTATTTACTCGTTTGTATGCATATGCATTATTTTTTATTTTATATAATTTTTTAACTTATTTTTTTCCCCTCTATGTAATTTTTCTTCTTTTTTGATGTTTTGTATTTTCAAAGTAATTGGGCTAAGCCTGTTTTGAAAAAAATAAATCCCTAGGATCAAAACATCTTTTGCCCAAAGGCAATATGCCCATTTAGCTCCCATGACATACAATGGGGTGCCGAATTCAATAAAGGTTAAGGGAGGTAAACAGTTTAGGCAGTCGATCGAAGCGTGGTTGTTATTGCGACATGAGTTTGAGTGCTTGGGCTTGCAAGAGGAATTACTCGTGGAAGAGGTTTGTGTGAGCTCTTGAGTGTGGTGTTTTTTGTTGTTTTATATTTTTGCATAAATGTTTTTTTTTGCTTTATGATTGTGTGCGGTAAATTGTGGGATGAATGTTTCGGTCTGTCTGGAGTGATGAAGTGTGAGGAGTTTGATTTCGCGTGATGTACACATATGTGATTGAGTGTCACTGTTTGTCAGGTTGATGAGAATGTGCAACGGGGTTTTAGATAATCCAAAATCGGAAAGATGTATCGATTTATTTTTTCATGATCATTTATAGCTACCCTCAGTGTGATAACATACAAGCAAAAGCCTAGTTTACTGGGGACACGACAAATGAAGGGCAACAGATCCAGATCCATTAAAATTGTGTGTCCGAATTAAATTACCTGTAGCTTTTTTTGCAAATTGTGTATATTTATTATCATGTGTAAAATAAATAAGACAGGTCATAAATTCATAAATACAGGTTATAAATGTTTTTGATCATGACTTTTATTCCAAAAATACATATGATTGTATTTGAAAAATCCCCTATTTTTATTCTGTATATATTATAAATTAATTTGATATTAATTGTATTCCTGCCTGTTTGTTGAATCGTGTATTGTGTACACATGCATGTTGACTGCATCACTAAGTACCAGACTTTTTTATTCGGCCCCTTTCAGTACTTTCTACGCCCACGTTTCACTTCAATACATCCAAGTTGGGGCTATAATATTGTTATGTATTATCATTTTCTTATCAGTAGATCCTGATATTGTCCGGTTCGAGTACATGTATTTTACTGCACCAGTGACTTTGTTTTCTATTGTTACACGCCATTCGATGTATCTCGTAGCTTTTCCATCACCTGAAATTATGTTACTTAAATAGCAAAAATTTTCAGCTCACTCCAATCTTTTATTTTACACCTATATGTCGTATTTATTTTTCCTCTTAAACTTTTCTCTCATCGTGACTGGATTTCGCAGCATTCCTTCTAACCTCCTTCTTTTCGCATCCCTTAAACTATTTAACTATAAAGCTCTGTAATTCATCCACATTCTCCGCTAATACTACAATGTCATCAGTATAAGCAATTCGGATAGATTCCTATTTGAAATTTATAGCTACCCATTGATATCTATGACAACGCAACACGAGCCATATTTTTACAAAATAGAACAAACTTACGAGTAAATGAAGATAGTAAGAGAAAATAATACATGGTGTATAAAAACTGATAAATAATATTGATCAAAATATATAATATGTACAAAAATCATTATTTTAGATTTGAATCTAACTAAAGCTTAGATATTGATAAAAGTGTGCGTATGTATAATATATGCGCTGATATTTTTAACAATGTTGGTTTCTTTCAAATTGAGCGGTTTTTTTATTCTTTTTTTGAAAATTTTGAATAAAACACACAATTTGCTTTGATATCAAAAACTTTTTATTGGTCATTGAAGTATAATGTATGACATTTAAACACAAAAAGCAATATCTGCCAAATGTCCACCTCTTGCAGCTCCACAGATGTCCACTCTTTTGTCAAAATGTTCGATGACATTTTGACTCAGTTGCGGTTTTTAACTCACCAAGTGTTACGATTTTTTTTTCTATTCAAAATAATTGCCCTTTACGTCATAAATGTATGAGCGTTTTATTTCAATTTGACCTAGATCTCGCCGAGCGAATTTGTCCTTTGATGACACAAGTCGCTAAGATCGGAAGAAATCGGAAGCGACTTCGGTCGTTCCGAGCGGCCGCTACAAGAGGCGAAGCTTTAGAACCTGCCGCATGTAACGTTAGGATCTCAGATGCTTCTAGAACATGCATTCATTTTGGACGCTTCCGGTTCCGGTGGACGCGTGTCCACGTTGGAGCGTTCGCGTCACTCACCCTGGGAACTCGAAACAACCAGCATCTTGTTCCGTTGCCCACAAGTCCATTCTCACGGAAAAGTATTCCTTTGTTTTAAACATTCTACCAAGTTTCTGAGGTGCACCTCGTCCTCAGCTCTGATATATGAATGTATGTTATTTCAATATTCTAGAATGTGTTCCGTTCCTTTCTGTGCTGGCTTCATCCATCATACGCCATAAATGCGTTATGGACAGTCGACTAATTTAGAGCATTCCGTAATTGAGGAATTAATTGCGTCACTGGCTATCCGTCGAGTAGTCTTGTTCCGATTTCTTCGCTCTGACGCTGCCTGCTTATGACGTCGCCTCCTGGACCATGCCTTCCGATTGAGTCTCCGATCTGCCGTTATTACCCTGCTTCATCGGAGGATCCCAGCTCCTGAGATCCTGCAGGCCTTTACCGGCAATAGCTGCTCCTGGTTAAGTCATGACGTCATCGCTACACGAGCCGACATTATTGTTATTATTAATGATTAACCTTTGTTCAGGATGTGATCTGAGAGAATATTGTAATCGCGTAATTTGTTGAAAGATTCTAGAATCTATCGAACTCCGAGTATATTCAGAGCATTGTTCTTAATATTCGAACTGAGCTATCAATTAAGGGTCTTAATCATTGAGTATTGTCCGGATTGGGATACTGCATTTCAAGAAAAACATTCCTTTGTGTCTTGTGAACATTGTTATTACGTAATTGCTTTGTATAAATAAGTCGGAAGTTCCGAGTGGCGTGGGTGCGCACGCATCCATGTCCGTGGATCTAGAAAACAATAGCGCACCCGGTGACAGATTGGAAAAGTTTGCAGGTGTCGGAGTGACAGTTACCCAAATCGAACATAACATCGCGATTTGTTTAAGTAAATATTGTAATTATCTGGGTTTCTTTGAATTGACTTTAGAATCAATTGTACTTCTTTAAAATTGAACGAAAGGCTTCCCAACAGACGATAAAGAGCTTTATCACAATAACACGAATAATTTCGTCCTTCAGCTCAGGAATTGATTGGGGGTCATTCTTATAGACCTGGCTTTTCACGTAACCCCAGAGAAAACAGTCCAACGTTGTCAGATCACATGATCTTGATGGCCAATTAACATCACCATTTCCGGAGATTACAATACATAAAATAATTCAACAATTTGAACGCGTTTTTGTATTGTATACGACTCCATTTTTATAAATTTCTTACATTACACTTCTCAAATGTCACAAGACCCTGGCAAGTTTGCGACGCCATCTATGTTTTATCTAAGAATTAAAAAAAACCGCTCAATTTGAAAGACCCTTTACATATATATCATTATGTTTATGATTGTATCACTGTATATTTATAATTGTTTTCTTTTGTAATATAGCATCAAGCATCTCGATTTTGATCATTTTATCTCTCTTACTCTCATCCTTATTACTGTGGGAAGAAGAAATAAATGTAAAAATGATTTCGAAAAGCAAATTATGTTTCAGAAAAAAAAAACTTTTTCCCCCGCCGAGTTTTCAAATATTAAGCAGTATTTGAAATTTAAAAAAGCCATGAATAGTTTTATTTTACGATTTTTACCGTTTTTCAAATTAATTAGTGAATGTAATCAAGTGTTTTGAAAAGCTTGCGGTCGGATAAAGTGCGGATCAAAATTTTATTCGATCAGACCTTGTAAATGACGTAATGGCTTTGAGGTTTAAATGGCTTTTCTCGTGGAAGGGTTTGATAAATTATGTATTTAAGGAAAAAAAAATGTTAGTTACTTAGTTCATAAATAAATATTCGAAATATGGCGGTAACTGAAATATTATTCGACTTTATTAATTAAGTGACGACATTGAGATTTGAATGGGTTTCCTCGTGGTAGGGTTTGTTAAATTATGTACAAAATTTCAAGAAAAAAATTGGCTACTGAATTAAATAAATAACGTAGCAACCAAAAAAATAATATTGATCGTGAACACAAAAGAAAAACTTATACATGAAATAACATTTATTTATAAAAATAAATAAAAAAAATGTATTTATGTAAATATTATTTTTATAAATTGGGTGTTAACATAAGTTGTGTCCGTTTTTTTCCAAATTAAAAATGAGCACCAAAAGTAAAACAAAATGGTAAAGGTTATTTACGTCATTCGAAAGAAAATTTTCTGCTCTACAAGATATTGTGTTTGCTTTAACGTTACATATATTATTTAATTTGATTACAAGCCTTCAAAATGGAATGTCAAGTAGACGAAAGGGAGCATTTTCGACACCTCCTTCTGTTCGCGTTCAATCGAGGGAATATTGTTGTTTTCACTCAAAACATATGGAACCCAAGCGCTGAACTTCTAGATTTTTCCCATTGATTTTAGATGGCGGTATACAGTCATGTGACTACAATTCATCTGCTCAGCCAATTCTACAGTGGTTTGAAGAGGATCTTCATAAATAATATGGTTTAAGCGGTCCTCATCGAAGTCTACTGGTCGTCCGGAACGCTCCATGTCTTTCAGGTTGAAATTACCGTCTTTGAAACGCAAAAACCATCGACGAGCTGTTCTTTCATTCAAAGCATCTTCACCGTACTCTTCGCAAATAGCGCGAGCTCCTTTGGCAGCTTTATTCCCTCGATTGAACGCGAACAGAAGGAGGTGTCGAAAATGCTTACTTTCGTCTACTTGACATTCCATTTTGAAGGCTTGTAATGAAATAAAATAATATATGTGACGTAAAAGCAAACACAATACCTTGTAGAGCAAAAAAATTTCTTTCGAATGACGTATAACCTTTACGATTTTGTTTTACTTATGGTGCTCATATTTAATTTGAAAAAAAACGGGCACAACTTAGGTTAACACCTAATATTATATTTATATAAAGTGTTACATAACTGAAAAAGTTTATATTTTTAATGCAATCTTAATGTTCAAATAGAATTTCTTTATTATTTAATATTCCGTTACAAAATTTAATGTAAAGATTACTCCGATTCGTCGAAATATCTGTTACAAAATTTAATGTAAAGATTACTCCAATTCATCGAAATATCAAAAATACCTTAAAGAAGCTATAATATTAAAACGAATTTCCGGCACATTAAATTTACCGAAACGCTTTACGAATTTAATTTATTAAATGATATCCTGCTAGAATGTAAAACAAAATATTTTCCTTCAGGTTTACAACATTTTCTTATTGTCCTTAAAATATAATGGCAGTCATTACTTTAAAAATCCCCGGCCTCATTTTCTCGCTACGGTACTTTTTCTTGTAAATATTAAACTGACTGCGCCTTATTTTCTCTACTATGACCTACATTCTCTAGTACGTGGTTAAAAATAAAAGATTGATTTATGTAATATGTAATATAATGATTTGATGGTCAGATATATGTACATATCATCAAGCCATGTATTTTTGGAGTAGGCAGAGAGGACACACCTCAAAACTTTCATATTCACACGAACAGCCTTTTCTCATCATCTTTTTATACATTCTCTTCTGTTTTTCATACTTCTTACCTTTTCCTCAATCAAAATTTCTCCATATTTATTTTTCTTCGAACTACCTTCTTTCACGTTCATGCAATTTTGAGATATTTCATTTCGAAATAGTGCTGTATAGTCATTTTAATAGCTTTACAGTGGCATTCACGCTTATCAAGCTGGCGCACTTGGTTCGACTCTTGGTAGTTTCACTTTCAGACTGGTTTTAATGTTTGACTGTTTTTTATGTAAATTAATGTTTTTTATAGATCATAAATTTCTTATCATACATTATTATAGCGCTTCTAAGGAGCACTAAAAAAGCACAATATAAATCGACCAAATGATATGCTGCAGCAGATTGAACCTGACGATCGCTTTGGAATTTTGATTTCTTTATCATCGGAACTGTAGATTTCATTTATCAAAACTATTTGTATGCTGAAGTGCAACAGCTTGCATACAATTTTACTAAAACACAGGCATAAAAAGGCGCCTTCACCATCACCACGAGGAAATCTTATCGGCTTATCAAAAAATACACGTTACCATTCTTTTATTAGTTTAATAGGTTGAAGAATATTGTTATTTGAGGAGCATGTTTTCAAAGAATAGTAAGTAGGAGAAAGATAATGAAATATTTTTTTGCAGGTAACAAGGTAAATGGTACACTTAGTAATATTTTTGCTTACAAGTTAGTCATTAAATCTTCAAAAATAAATGTACACAATGATGTGCTAATGCCAATCTTAGTATATGGAAACGAAGCGTCGGCATTGATAGGGAGTATTAAAAGCAGATAAACGCAGGAAAATATCTGATATTACAATATTTGATTTACGAAGAAATAATTGTTTAAAGGGTAATTTATTTTTGGAGATATTTTTTAAGTAAAATGTAAAATGGAATCTAGAGGTTGTTTGACCACACTTAGAGAATCAGTAGCAAAAATACGAAAAAAGTTTATGTCTGATTTGAAATGGGAGCAAGGAAGAGGGAGACTAAGGCAAAGTTGAGGAAGATACGAGTATATTAAGCTCCTTTGACTTAGCAAAAGTTAAGAAGTATGAGAAATAGGAGAGCTTGTATGATAAGACGAATGGAGGTGGATGAGGCGAGAGCCGTGTGCATGGATATAAAAGTGTGGAAATCAGCTTTTTCTGTCTTCTACAATGGGGATATGGCATGATGGTATGTATATTATGTAACTAAAACATAGGAAAAAATTACACAACACCTAAAATTACACAACACCCAAAATATTTTTGTAAAAAATACATATTTCTCTCTTACCAAAAAATAGAGAAGAAAAAGAATGAGCCAATGTGCGTACGAGGGAGAGATTTATGCCTTTGTTTATGCAAATGAAAAACACCTTGGAACTTTTGAAAAGCTAGCCTATCTGTATATAAAAAATATCGTAAAATTCAGAAAAGAATATTGAAATACTTTATCTGAGTACCTCCCCCCGATAAATAAACGCCTCTTCCGTTTTATGGAAAAATCAAATAATCCGATTAGGGGAGTTAAGCTGATATCAAGCGCCCGACTTGAGACGATCGATCTCAAGTCTAAGTTATAGGCTTTCTAAAAATGTTTCCAACGCCGACATTCTGAGATTTCAGAAGACGATAGCAATGTTCTTTAAAACAAGTTTTGCCTGCTTGAGATATTACCACCTTCAAAGTAGGTTAAGCAACTATCATACTTTTGTCTTCAGGTGATTCACTGTAGATAGTTTTTATATACGAAATTAAAGTTGGTTTCGAGGATTTGTGGTGAACTAAGGGATTTATTGTTATTGGTTCTCAGAAAATATACAATAATTTATGCTGTTAGTTCACAATACAGAATGCTAGTTAAGTTCACAATACAGAATGTTAGTTAAGTTCACAATACAGAATGCTAGTTAAGTTTTTGTTATCTTATACCACTTTTGGTTGTATTTTTCACTATTTGCTAAAGATGTATTATTTTCAAGTTATTTCATCTCTGAACTCTATTTAAATGCTGAAATAGCCCCTATTTATAGTACAAATGTAATTATTCATTTAATTTCATATATCTATTGTACAAAAACTTGTGTATTTTCAAAACACTTTATTTATCGATTTCAAATTATATATAGAGAGAATTATAAAATCGACAAAACTTTAAAAGTATTCATATTGTGTTGCGAAAGAATTAATTGATTTTTAGGTTTTGAGTCTTTCGCACTTCTTCGTATTCAGTTGGAAAAGGTTTTTCAAAGTGCTTTACCGCATGGTTTGGCTTTTAATGCCAACGTTTTTCGATACATTGTCATCATATGCCAAACCTCGAGACAAAACACTCCAAAAAACTTTATCTAATGGATTAATTTATACTTTGCTTCTTTTTTCTTTTAAAAAAGTTTAATATTCGAATTAATCGAAATATATCTCATAATTTATAATAATTTTTAAATATACGTTTGTTGAGTTCACCCCTGATTTCATGAACTATTCTGAAATCGCATGTACTTGAAATTAAAAAAAAATATGTCAAAATTCTTCTTTCAATTGAGATCAGATTTATTTAAGGATCATTCAAGATTTAACAATTTAATAACTCTTGGTGCTACGAATAGATCAAAGAATGAGAAACACAGTCGCTCACAGTTTTCATTCCAATTCAAAACTTTTCTCAAGTACGAATCTTATCATAGATTCCGTCCGTTGTTCGCTCGAGTCAAGTGAGGTGAATGCCTTTCAATGTCGTTTTCATAAAAAGCTCAAGTTTTTTTCTCTGTAGCTCGGGAATTTCTTTTTATATTTTAACATTTCGCTTCCGGCTTGTAAGAAACAATGTAAAGCTTTAATTATTGTCGAGATTTTGTATCGTTTGTTCGACATAATAATGTCTGATGTTTATTTGTTAAACGCCTACGTTTTAGGAGGTACAGGCGGCCCTCGACTTTTGCACATTCTACTTTCGCACAATTCGTTATTCAATTTTTTAAAGATTTTTGTCGATAATGCGAAAATTGTTCGCTTCCATGCAGTCAATCCCACTTTTTTGAAAGAGCTATAATATATGGAACGCAATAAACAATATTGGAGACTCGTGGGCTGAAATAAAAGTGTCATCAATGAAACGTTCCTGGAAACAATTATGCCCACAAATGATGAGTGAAACCCCGGAAACTATCACAGATGAAATAGAATGCCTAATGAATTAAATAAACTTGGACGTCAACAACGAAGATGTTAATGAGTTGATGGAATATCACTCAGTACATCTGCCAAATGAATACCTAATTGAGCAACAAGAGTTAAATAAAATATACAATGAAAGTGAGACAGAAGAAGCTGATAAAATCGTCGTCTTTGACAATCAAAAATATGAATGAACCCTTCATGCATCTTGACAAATTTGTGACTATCATGGAAGAATGTGATCCCAATGGAGAACGTATATCTCAAGTACGTAGGGCGATTGATAAATGCACAGCATGTTATTGAACTCTTTATTAAGAAAAGAAAAAAAAGGTGGTTTTCAACTAACTCTTGAAAAGTTTATAAAGAAAACACATGAAAGCACTTAAACACGCCTCGTTAACTTCATTATGTACGAGTATATTGATAAATAAATATTTTTAATATATTATTGATAAATAAATATTATTATTGATAAATAAATATTTTAAAATACCATTTTTGTCATTTTTTTACATCCCTCTACTTTCGAACATTCAACATTCGCACACATTTTCAGGAACCAATTATGTGCGAAAGTCGAGGGCTGCCTGTAATGTTTTTAAAATAATTTTTTTGCTTGTTTCATTCGAAATATTTGGAATGACTATTTCAACGAATAAGTATACAAAGAGAGTAAAAAATAGATCTGTGGGTACATTTTCCCAACAGGGCGCCTCAAACTGTTCAGCCAGAGTATTCCATGGATAGAGATAAAATACCTTGGCCTTACTTTCGACATTTAAGAAAAGTGTAACTTGGCGAGTCTTTATTGGCATGTGGCAATCGCTTCCAACCAACCAGAAATATATTTTAATGGGCCCTAAGTGAAAACCAGACTGGAATTCCATTTTTTTTAATCTGGGTTCCAGCGTGGGTCGAACCCGCAACCTCCGGTTTGACAGACAAGGGTCTAACCACCAGACCAAATAGGTCATCAGCTTTACCTGGCATAAAAATACTGCCAATATGAGAAGTAAAGTCACGAGTTCACTCAAACAACTATCTCCATGCTCGACAAATTCAGTAATAAAACCCCCGAATAAAATTGATTTATACACAGTAATGATTAGACCACAATTGACTTACACCATTCCGATGTTGGGCTTTGCTCCAAAATCAACAATTCATCAACTCCAATTTATTCAAAACAAAACATTGCGCATTATCTTAAACGCTTTATACATTGTACGTAACTCCACGCCAACACGGGATTACAAACAATCCTGGAACATATGATCTCCCAGACCGAATAGTTCTTCAGCTCTCTTTCGAGACATCCGAACCCTCTCATCAAATCACTGTCAAAATACAACGCGAACCGTACGTCCAGACACCCCCGCTTAAAGACGATCCTCAAATCCTCCCTCCACACCTTTCATTGCCCGTCAGATTACGCTTCCCCTTTTCCATCATCCATTATATTTAATTTTTCCCCATATGATGTGCATTACAAATTTATATACGAGGCATATCCAGAAAGAAAGTGTACTGAATTTTGGTAGGTTACAATTTTTTTTATTTAAACAAAAAAATTACGTGGTTACCGTAGTACATATGTAAGCTATTTTTCGACATAGTCGCCATTCCTCTCAATGCAGGTGGTGAAGCGGGGTATCAACTTTTTGATGCCTTCCTCGAAGTAGTTTCCCGCCAACCCCTCCGTCCACTTCACCTCCTCCTATACCTCCTCGTCGGTTGAAAACCTTTTTCCACCCATGTGCAGCTTCAGGGAGGTAAAGAGATAGTAATCTGAAGGTGCTAGGTCAGGGGAATGCGCGGGATGGTTCAGGACATCCCATTTAAACGTGGCGAGCAGTTCCTTCGTGGCGTTGGCCGTGTGTGGTCTGGCATTGTCGTGCAGCAGTCAGACTCCCTTTGTCAGCATGCCTCTCCTCTTGTTCTGAATCGCCCTCCGCAATTGTTTTAGGGTCTCACAGTATCTTGCAGAGTTGATGGTCTCCCCTTGAGGCATATATTCAATTAAAATTATGCCTTGACAGTCCCAAAACACGGATGTCATGATTTTCTTGGCTGAAATTGTGGTTTTGAACTTTTTGACGGAGGGTGAAGAGGTGTGACGTGACCGTTTTTAAACTCGCGACACCACTTGTACACACTCGTACAATTCATAGCTTTATCACCATATGCAGTTTTCACCTCATTATAAACCTCAACCGGAGGTTTTCCCTTCCAAACGAGATAACGGATGTCGCCGCATATTTTGCACTTGGCGGGAGATTGGATTGACATTTTTCACGAAACGTGTTGTCGCATCGACACTTCTCAACGTACTGACCTCGAACCGGTCTCGTTGCGGAGGGGAAGGGTCAGGCTACACGGAAGTGTAGCCAACATGTCGAAAATAAAATCCATCCGGTCATGAGAGCCTCAGTACACTTACTTTCTGGATACGCATAGTATTTAAAAACCACACACGCCTTCCCCTTCATATTGAATGTTTTACATACTTTTATCCTACCACTGTATTTATTCATTTATATATCCCATATGTGAAGAACAAAAAAAATATGTTTATTCGTATTAAAATCTATATCATTTATCATCTAACGTTTAAATATTTACTTTGATTTTATCATTCAAATCCCTCTCATCAACTGTATTCTCTTCCAACTCATCCAACTTTTATCATAAATATCACAATAAAAATCCAAACTGTCAGAAATTTTCCAATGAAGGAGTAAGGTTTCCTTGGCATGCTTTAAAAAGCGACTGAAAAAAATTCTAGTCAGTAAAATAACGTGTTTCATTCCGATTTTTCTTTTCCTTTCTTCTCCACCATCCCTTCCTTTCCTTTTGATTGATGATATCTCACTTTATATGAAAAATAATGTTCGGGCGATTGTCCGTCTTTGTGGGGTTCGTGGGTATATGCTCACGTATGTGTTTATGGATAGTCATTTTAATGATTTATGCAACCACGTAACTTGCTTCGTTTACTTTTTCTGGATGCTTGGAAGAGATTGCCGCCTGGCCATAAGCCCTCCAGATTGTATTTACAATAAAAGTGTTAAATAAATAAATAAGGTGTTAAATTCACATACTATCTATTGTATAATATCCTTAACTGTCCCCCCACCCCCTTTTATGTCGCCGAAAATGGACTTGCGCTACGCTCTAACAGAGATTGTTTATTGGCCTTGCCGGTTCACACAAAACAATGTTAGACTCGCTCCGTCATTGGCACGATGCTTTTAAAAACGACTGAAAAACTCTTAATTTCTAGTCAGTAATATTTTTATTTTATTTTATTTTTTATTTTATTAGGAAAACATACAGTGTTTATGTCGGTATTATTACTGATATCTATGGGTTTCGAAACACCATTTAACAGTTTTCGCACATGGTTTCAATATGTACACTTAATCATGTTAAGAGATTGGTAAGAAGGTAGTAGGTAGGCTTTAAGTAATGCTGAAAATTGTTAACCAGGAGACAGTCAGGGATGAGACAGTCAGAGATCCACACCAAACCAGTTTCCGCATATGCGCAATCTAATCGAGTTCGTAGAAGAGTTAAATAAATCGAATTCCGGGAAGTCTTCCAGGCTGTTAACGAAGTTAGATGCTCTTACAAAGAATGAATTTTGTCTGCATTTGGTCGCACTAAAGGGGATGTTATGACGGATATAACGTGTATCATTCATGATTTTTCTTTCCTCTCTACCATCCTTTCCTTTTCCTCTGATTTATATCTCACTTTTGCTTTTTATATGTTTTATATGTTTTTATATGTTTTTTATACATAAATTGCATATGAATAATATTTTGAATATTTTTTGAGACCATGTGCGAACTTTCTTTATTTACTTTTGTCTAATTGGTTGGAAGAGATTACCGCCTGGCAATAAACCTGCCAGCTTTTATTTACAGTGAAGTGTTAAATAAAACAAATAAGGTTTCCCAGGTTTGACTGAGACTCCGAACATCAGACTATTCATCACTGGTAGAACTAATATTTATTTCTTCAATAAGATCATTATTTGTCAGTTGATCCAAGCTTACTTCATTAATTCTTTATAAATGTCCAAACCACCTTGAAATTCTCATGTTGCTTAGTATATTAGTCTTCAGTTCACCTTAGTATTCTATTTCATACATCACTTTCTGTTTGACGAATTTCGACGTGTCAATCATTTGCTGCTGACGGAATAAAACACCTCAATGTGTACCTACTCTATAGCAAAACACCTCAATGTGTACCTACTCTATAGCAAAACACCTCAATGTGTACCTACTCTATAGCAAAACACCTCAATGTGTACCTACTTTATAGCAAAACACCTCAATGTGTACCTACTCTATAGCAAAACACCTCAATGTACCTACTCTATAGCAAAACACCTCAATGTGTACCTACTCTATAGCAAAACACCTCAATGTGTACCTACTCTATAGCAAAAATGTAACAGAGAAAATAGGTCCACTGTTAACAAAAGAGTTCAATATCAAATGTATATTCTTCACATAGGAAAATCCGCCAAATGATTCACCTCATCTTTATATGTTGTCTTTACAACGTCTCTACATAAACCATTAAATTTGATGAGCGAATTTGCGAAACACTTAGTTAAACCATTAATTATGTTTCATTCTGCACAAATGCAAGCATAATGGTATTATTTTGTAAACTCATTTTGTTTGCGGAACTAAAATGCATTATTTTCAGTTAAGATATAATTTTTCAGTTAGACTATTACAAATTGCATGTACTACTCACTAAAATTTAATCTTAGATCTTGTAATGCATCAAATTATTTTCATATTACAACACAACAAATGATTTCATATTGTAATGCAACAAATTGTATTCATTTTGTTGCATAATAATATTTATATTATTATGCAACAAATTATTTTCATGTTGTAATGCTACAAATTATTTTCATATTGCAATACAACGAATGATTACATATTGTAACGCAACAAATTATATTTTCTTTGTAATTCAACTTATAATATTCATATTATTATGGAACAAATAATTTTCCTGTTGTAATGCAACAAATTAGTTTCATATTGCTATACACCAAATAATTTCATATTGTAATACAACAAATTGTATTCATATTGTAATGCAACTAATAATATTCAAATTATTATGCAACAAATAATTTTCCTGTTGTAATACCACAAATTATTTTCATAATGCAATACAACAAATGATTTCATATTGTAATGCAACAAATTATATTTATGTTGTTGCATAATAACATTCATATTTTAAAATCATGCAACAAATAATTTTCCTGTTGTAATGCAACAAATTATTTTCATAATGCAATACAACAAATCATTTCATAATGTAATTGAACAAATTGGATTCATGTTGTTGCATAATAATATTCATATTATTATGCAACAAATTATTTTCCTGTTGTAATTAATGCAACAAATTATTGTCATATTGCAATACAACAAATGATTTCATATTGTAATACAACAAATTATATGTATATTGTAATGCAACTTATAATATTTAATATACGAGTATTACGAAAAAAAATATTTTCCTGTTGTAATGCAACAAATTATTTTCATATTCCAATTCAACAAATGATTTCATATTGTAATACAACAAATTATATTCATATTCTAATGCAACTAATAATATGTGTATTCTTATGAAAAAAAATATTTTCCTGTCGTAATGCCAGCGATAATTTTCATATTGCAATACAACAAATGATTTCATATTGTAATATAACAAATTGTATTCATATTGTAATGGAACTAATAATCTTTAAATTATTATCCAACAAATTATTTTCCTATTGTAACGCAACAAATAATTTTAAGGGTATACAGTGACGAACTCTGTGGCCAAGTTGGTACGTCATCTGTCTTCGAACCAGGAGGTTGCGGGCTCAATTACCTTTGAAACCCAGATTTTATATATAAAAAAAAGAATTCCATTGTGATTCTCATTTTAAGTCTTCTTAAAATCTTTCTGGTTAATTTATAGATTTCCATATGCCAATAAGTCCGCCAGGTTTTACTGTGTTTATAATTCATCACATTTCAACAACGATTTTTGAAATCTTTCATTATATTGCCTTGTTCACGTTTCAATCCCAGAAATCCCTATTGGCTCTAATTACGAGTGTTAAATTTTTGACATAGTTTAGTTCGAGTATATTAATTTTAGGAATATCTATATTGGTTTATAAAGCTGTGATCGTCACATTACAAAGAATTCCACATTGATATGATGAAAACTAAAAAAAATACGAACAAATGTAATTTTTTTTATTAAACAGAGAAATATATTGTACAAATATTTGTCAAGGCTATAGGTACCTATATACAAATTTATTACTTAACTAATCTTATTTATATGCTATAATTTATGAACTTACTTAATCTTATTTTCCTACATGTCATTTTATTTTTATATTTTTTCAATCTTAATCTATGATTTCTTTGAAATAATTAACACCTACATACTACTTATAACTTGATAACAATTCTTACAACTAATTATTTAGCAAGAACAAGTCCACTCACAAATGTAATTGAAAAGTATTTTCATGATTCAGTGAATTTTTTTTATTTCTGTAAAACTCCCTCTAGTAGTTTAATCCACCTAATAAACCAGAATAAACATATCATATTCAGGTTAAAAGTAATTATTTTTTTGTTATTTTGCGACATCATCTTTTTTGTTAAGCCTTGACATTTTAAAAAGGTCATAGCTAATTTATCATAACTGATGTTTAAGCAAAGTGCTTGTTTGAATTTTGTTTCTTAATCGCACAAAAATAACTTGTTGAAATAAAGATTTTTAGTTAAAAAAACAGTTATAAAGTCGTCACCAACATTTGCATTATCACAAAGAGAACATTTTCAATGAGAACAGCCTCAACGATTTCTTAACGAGCTCATTCGTATCTTGTACATACATACGTACCATCACGCCGTTTCCCTACAGAGATACTCAGAGTACCAAATTCTGATATCTCGACACACATTTCAACTCTTCTACATCCAAACATATTTTTATACAGCTTTTACAATTTCTCTTACTATCATCTTTCCTTCTTTCAAAATGTCATTCACTTGATGCAACTATACTTTTCTAGCACGCCATCCATTCACATTACTTTATATTTGTTGTGTTAGTACATCTTTATTTATTCGTTTCACGTGCACAAACCATATGAGTGTTCTTCTTCATCTTATTCAATACATCAGCCTTAAGTTCGCATTTATCCCTCATCACTTCATTCCTTATTCTATCATACATTATCCCCCCCCGTATTCTTCTCAGTGCACGTATTTCTACAGCATCTTGTCTGCTCCTTTCCTTATTTTTCCACGTCCACGTTTCTCACCAATACATTAAAGATGGTTCTAAAATACTGTTTTGCACTATCATCTTAGTAGATTTTGTTAATGTCCAGTTTGAGTATACGTGTTTTAATGCCCCGTTAACTTTACTTCCTATCGCTACACGCCCTTTAATATGCCTCGCAACTCTTCCATCATCTGAGAAAATACTACGAAGTAGCAAAATTCTTCAATATAACTCAATGTTTCATTACTCACCTATATTACATTTACTTTTCCTTTCACAGTTTTCTATCCTCATGACTTTAGGTTTCACAACAGTGATTTTTCGATCTTTCTCTTGACATATCTCATACAATTTACTATTCGGACCGTGTTATTAAATTTTTGACACAATATTGTTTTGGGTCAATAGTTAATTTGGTCGTTAGAGGCTATAAAATCAGCCATATATTTTGATATTTCATCTCTGAAGTGTATTATTTACATAACCATAAGATGTGCTGTGTATAATAATAATAATAAATAAATAAATAAATAATAGGTTTATTGATAGCAACATAGTATGTACAGATTATATTTAAATAACACTTCTAAAACACATAAATTGCAGATAATACATTAAATACAGAAGCTATCAAAAGGTCTGGGCTCATCTAATAGCATCCCCTCGGCCAAGATACGCCAAGATATACAGTTGTACATACGAGTATGTACTTCTTTTCGACTGCAACTTTTATTCATCATGTCAGGGTTTTTAAGTTTATATATTTCATTGTAACATTTTATATTTATGTATTCACTCGCACTATGAATCTTAATAGAATTTTGTAAAAAATATTCACTGTCGAAATCGATCTTAAATAAATTAATATGACTGAATGTGTTAAATCAGCATTTGCTCGTATATATACGAGTACATACTACATTGCTGTCAATAACTTTATTTTTTATTTATTCTCACTTTAAGTCCTCTTCGACTGAAGTCTTTAAAGCGCATTTTGTAAAAAAAAAGCTACATTGAAATAATATTTTATTAAAAATAAAATATCAAATTATCATTTTACAATCATTGGTTTTACTTTCAGGCGACTGACTTTGCTTAACGTTTGTACTCGACATATTGTTTTAATACATTTGTATGCACATGAAGGCTGCCTTTGAAAAACCTCCTTGGTGATATGAGTCGTAGAAATGATGCTTTACAATTTCAAGGGTTTTATTTTTCTGTATTCCACTTTTCATTGTATACAGTACAATTGGACAGGAATCCTTTTTAAAATAATCTGGACACCAACTAGTATCGAACTTGTAACTTATAAGTTGGAAGGCATGTATCTTACCAACCAAACCACATATGTCATCAGAGGGAGATATTCGTATCAATATAATTCATATTTGACCTTACTTCAGAATATTGTATGAATAAAACATTAAACATATAAATAAACATAACATTATCTTATTAAATTGCGTATAAACACATTTGAAGATCAAATCAATAAATCCACTAGAAGTGTAACCAGTTCAGAACATGTCAGGAATAATACTCTGAGAAAAATAATGCTTGTCAAGCACGCTTACCAATAGACCATTAACGCTGACATATTTCATTACGGTTTAGCACCCATAACGAAATGTTTTTAAGAAGTTTAAAATATTGTACAGAATGCCCCTTAAATCGTAGCCCCTGTTTAAGGCATTTGTGGGGATTATGTGACTTCGATTTTTACACTAACTGAATTTAATACGGAAATTGGTGCCAATCGCTTCTTCAGGTTCCTTGCAGTGTCGTTCGAAACATACTGAGCTGATCTGAAAAACGTCCAGTTGAAGTTGTATGGTCATAAGAAATACTTTGTTGTATCCTTTGAATATTTATATAAGTGCAAATGGTACGCGATCTTCCAGCTTGATATAAATCAACTACTTATCGTGGCTGTCAAAAATTTGCAATTTACTTCCTAATCGTCGATCTTTCTGGACAATAGCTATCTGTAAAATGACGTTGTATTTTAATAATTGACTTGTGATTTGCGAAATTAACTTCGACCACTTTCGTTCGTTTCTCTGTTGTTAATTTTTAGCTATCCATTCATACATTTGATTATTTATCAATCAAAGAATCAAAAATCAAAGTAATGTTGAAAAATATGTATCCTTTTCAGTTTTTGGCGAAAGAGTTCTCCTGGAAGTGAACCTTTCGGTCATATTCTCGGTTGGAAGGTGCTCGGGGAATATTTTTTAAATATATTATATAATATCAAATGAACGTGTTTATATATTTCAAGATTTATATATTTTAAAGAGTTCATATGTATGACAGAATACAGAAAGAATTAATTAGGGATGAGTGTGAACTTAAGAAGAAGACCACTTTAAGGAGTTTTGGACAATAAATTCAGATATGTGACTGTATATTAGTGGAGAATTAAGTGCAAGTAACATAGGTGGGACGTGTTTAATGAAACTAGCTGTAACTCGAGATAATCAAGAGATGTTAATTGAGTTGCTAAGTTGAAAGGTAAAAAAATAATCAGCGGAAAATGTTTATATAACGATTTTTGTTTTTAAGTTTTGAAGTCCACAAAAATCTGTATTGCCTAACAACCCTATCAAAAGGAAATATACGTCCTAGTTCATTTTCGTCATGAAGTACAGTTTCTTTATGGTAACAGTATTTGAAAGGTTTTGTCAGAAGGTATTTTAGCTGCAAAATTCGCATTCATTACTCATCAAGCCAAAATTATAAAGTTTAGCTCTGTTCTTGTTAACAAAATTCTAGTCTTTTCTCAGAACATATTCACTGTATTTCTTCAGCATAATACTCATTGTCTTCCTAATCAGTATCTGGCTGTAGTTGCACAAAATCACACTTTGTTGAACTTCCGCAGCGTGATGCTTAGTACTTTCATCTTTAGTCACTTGTTGTTGTATACTTGTTAAAAAAATCGCATTTGCTGAGCATGTGCAGCTCGATGTTCATTGGTTTCTTCTGATGTTTGTCTCTCATGCTATTAGCTCCAATAGTGGTGCACATATTCAGTGCGATTTATTCTTCTTTCCTTTGGATCCATTCTTATCAATTTGATTAAACCTTATGACAACAATTTATTCATTTGAAGACAACAATAATAACAATGTACTTAATCGTAAATATGATATTATTAATGACTTTAATATTAAACCATAAATATGATAACACAACTTCTTACGGACGTAAGTACAACCGATTTCACATAGTTTGATAATAATCAAACTCAAACAAAATAGGCCACCCTGTACTTAACTCCTTTGGTTTAAATGAGGGTTTGTTATGCGTATTTTATTGTTTTCCATACAAAGCATGCGATTCGGGGTGAATAATATAGAAATTAGCCTTTTATACGTATATTATACTTTTTTTTCAAAATTCAATATAATTAAATTTAATTTATACTAATTGATATTTTAAATAAATGAAGACATTTTTATTCATATTTATTACCCCCTAATTTTAAGTGTTTATTCAAATTGTCGGAATATTTTTTCATGAATAAATGTGTTTTAAAACGCATACTCAGATTATTTTAAGAAATGATTTACAACACTAAGACTAAAAAATAAAAAATTATTGTTACTCCCGTAACTGATATATTTGGCCATATTCTTACTAACTAGTCCGACCACCATTCTTCTGATGTCGCAACTGTGGTTTAAATTCTCGTTGTCACACGTTTAAAAAAATATATTAATCTGTGTTTCGATTCCTGTCTATTAAGCATATTTCTGGTAGGTTGTAAGAAATTGCAACATAGCGGTAAATCCGCTAGGTTTTATTTAGCGAAAGTGCAATTCAATACTATTAAAAACTTTTCGAGTTTTATTCTAATTTGTGGTGTTTTATCAATTTTCACCAACTTCTTCAGGCCGGACTGGGTGTATTATTTATGTGTTTAAATGCTAATTGAACGGATAAGTCAACTGTCTCAGAACATACATCGCATACGTCGACATTTATATATCAACCATTAATCTCCGTATTTTCTACATAAATCTTCGTAAATATTTAACAACCAGGGTTACATAACACATCCTTGCATTACCCCTTTTCAAATATTAAATGACTTAGTCGAGGTGCTGTTCGCTCTAATACATGTACTATTATAGGCAAATAAAAAATAGAAAGTCGTTCCATAAACTACGAAAAGTTATGTGATATGATCAATAATATACATTGTTTGACATTAAACAATATACAGGACTTAATATTACCAGCAATACTATTTTTTCCAGGGATCATTACATTCAGCTATAAACGTTTCCAATAGAATACCATACCCATCCCACAAGAGCATTTAGAGGATTATTAATGATCGTAGATTTGGTACAATTATCCTTCATTTATTACCGCCATGAATCCATGTACAGACATCACGGCGCCAGCTTTGTCTTCACTTAAAATCTGTTAAAAGATAATTAAAACGTTACAAATGCATGAAGAACCTAAACTACTCGTACATTTTACTAATTTAGGAATAATTGAGGAAATATCTTGCCGTATCATACAAGCTTGTGTGGGAATAAAAAAAGTATAATACAATTGAGTTCTTCTTATTTGATATTTGAGGTGATAAAAAAACTGTATTTTGTGGGTTGGTTCATTGTATTTTATTACACTTTGTTATTACACATTAAAGTGTTAAACAAGCCTCATGTGGAAACCGTATTTGGACCGTTTTAAAAAAATCAGGAACCAACGGGAATGGAACTCATAGCCATCGGGCTGGAAGACAGGCGTCTTATTAATTAGGCTACGTAGGTTAATATTTGGTTGAGTCCAAATTTAAGAATAAACCATTTTATGATACGTGTATGTTATTTGTTATGTTACTTGGTCAAATGGTGGTCTTTCTATGTTTATTTTCCACTTGAAAATTACTTTTTTGATCAAATTACAAAAAATGTCTTTCAAACACTATTGTATTTGCAAATTTTGACTAAGCTAATCATGCATACTGAAAATAATAATAATTATAATCTATTTTCTTTTGAAATTTCATTAATTATAATATGACCTAGTAGTTATAAGTTCTTTGAAACTTGTATACAGAACAAATACGCAGTTTCACTTGTAACAACTAGGTTAATTATAATATGACCTAGTAGTTACAAGTTCTTTAAAACTTTTATCAAGAACAAATACGCAGTTTCACTTGTAACTACTAGGTTAATTATAATATGACCTAGTAGTTACAAGTTCTTTGAAACTTGTATAAAGAACAAATATCAGTCGCTTCCTTCAGTTAGTGGCACTATTTTTGCATATAATATTGAAAACGTGCACTAAAATCATTTTTATAGTCATATTTTGTGTTTTGGACCGATTAATAATTCATGTTACTAAGAAATAAACAAATAAAGATCTTATGAATGAAAATTTGAATATATTATCTTTTTGTTTGTTTTCAAATATAGTTTGCATTAAGCAATAAAATATTCCGAGGTTGAATTTATTTTGATAATTTTACCACGAAACAATTTTTTTATGAATATTTATCAATTGATAAAAAAATTGTTTGCAGGTTAATTGATATTAATGTTTAAAAACAATGAAAAAAAAGCACTCAAGTTTTAAAAAATCCTTGAAATCAAAATTTAAAACTTCGATGAAAATTTGCGTGTTTCCTGGGACCATTAAAATAGACGGCAATATTTCTTGATGATTCATTAAATCTTTTTTCGCATGCTTTCACTCTTTGGTACTTATAAAAATGTTATTGTTACAGATTCACAAAATGGAAACGTGGCAAGCGGCAACACGGAAAGGCGGCCGGACAGAAAATGTGGTAAACAGTGGAAAGTTATTTGGAAATAATTGTAAATCTTAAAAAAAAAACAATAGATCTTATCGTGAATTACGATGTTTTCCGAATATACCGCTCCCGAAGATCGCTCATATTCCCCCAAAATAAAAAATAAACGCGTACATAAGAAAAAGAAAAAATGGCGGGATCTAGTTGGTGTTGCAAGTGTAAAACAAATTTTCCCAAAAAATGGTTGCATCATCTTAATAACTATACTCTCTATGCTAGTGGCAAATTCTTGCCAGTCGTCAAATTTCAATCATGGAGGATTTTCAAACGGTGATCCCGCACCAGGCAGGTCCCCAGGGCCTCCCAAACAGGAAGATTTGAATGTCCGATTGGATTATGAACATGATACCGATCATTCTGATGTCGTTTTGACAGCTGAGACCGGAAATGTAGATGGTGGCGCTGTGACTAATCCACCGGATGTGGAGTGGATAAGCGCGGGAAATGGCAGTGCTGATCATTCGAATTCGGAAAAAGTGGATCAAACAAACGGTGAACAAATTAAGGATGTTAGTGTGGAGTGCAGTGAAAATAGTGATTATTTTGAAGACGAAGCAGTGACCACCATTGAAAATGAATCGAGTGCTTTAAATTTGACTTTTGAAAATTCCATCTTCAAGTCGGATGGGGAATTGGTTCGAGGCGTAGTATATGAAGGTAAGATTTCTGAATATATTCCTATATTTTTTTATGTTTTTAAGTTACGGTTCAAAGCTAATGTAAATAGAAAAATATGCTTCCTTTTGTCACTACAATTTAGTCTAGGTTTGCTCCAAGGATCATCCCAGTAATCTCGCTCTTGTGTATTTCGTTGCCAGTTTCTCAATTAAAACGTAAACTGTCTATAAATACTTTATCTTCTCATCTCAATTTTGGCCGGCCAACTCGTCGACTTTCTTCAGAATTGCTGTTGAGGAGACAGTCTGGGAGGCAACACTAATCCAATCTATATAATTACACTGAACATCGAAGTTTGGATATTGATAATTTTGCTGCATTCATAGTTTTCATCGAATTTACCGAAAACCTGCAGGGATGTTTGAAATCCAGACTTTAAGTTGATTCAAAATCACATTTACTAAGATGTGAGTTATTTTCCATATTTCTTGACGACGTCGCTGATATCCATTTCACATCAGACATATCACCGTCGGAGTAGGAGTACCTTCGGGCGGTCCCTCTTATATTACTGAATGATGTCGCACCTTATTTCCGCCATAACAGTGTCGGTGGTGTTAGGATCAATCTGAACTCATCAAATATTTAGTCTTCTGATCTTAGTATATTTGTAGGTACAAAAAGAGGTCGTAAACTTGAACGTGGTCGTGTCAACATCTAATTACGTTCTCATGCACAGCTCCAAAAATTCTTCGCAGTACATGTATTTCGACAATATTTAGGACACATTCCTTTTATTGTGTTTGCCCATTTTGTTAAATATATAAAATTATCATTTCAACTGATTGCGCCATATAGGTCAATCTGCTGTTATGTGATCTCAGTTGGGCCGAACATGTATTGCCATGCAGTCATCCTTATATACCTTGCACTGTGCACCATATTGTTTTTTAACCCCCTTAGCTCACCAATTAAGATATTTCTTGAAAGTCTAGATTCAGACATGTGAGCCACATGTCCAGATTTACACAGATGAGCACGCTACATCACAATCTCGATATGACAGTAGTTTGATATTCCAAAGTATCATGACATCTACATTATTTGATATTTAAGACTTTTATGCATATAGTGAAAATTCTTTAATGGATAAACAATGTTAAAAATAATATAATACGTATATAACAAAGTACTTGTTAGTTCAGAATATTGTTATCTGATACTTCAAGAGGCTGACAAATATTGTCGTCTTATATTTCAAGAGGCTGGCAAACATTGTTGTCTTATATTTCAAGACGCAAACAAATATTGTTGTCTAATATTGGCTGTAGGCTCGCTGTAGGCTGATAATTATAGTTGTCTTATATTTCAAGAGGCTGACAAATACAATTTTATAAATTCCTTATCATGTATACAACACGATATGCCTATCACAACTTCACATTTGACACATTTTCTCTCATGGTTGTCCATGGTATCCGGAGCATTCTGCGTCAACACCGACCATTTCAAAGGCATCGACCCGTCGTCTTTTCGATTTTCCCAAGGTCTAAGTTTCAACACCGTACAAAAATATTGAGAAGATCAGTGTTTAGACGAACCTCACTTTCGTATTTTGTTCTTGTTATAATACTTGAATTCATAACTTTCTAAAAATACACAGTCTGTCCAATGGGAAAGGTGACTGGCGGAAATAAAATACAACACATTGTTTATTTTTAGTAAATATTACTTTTTATTCCTTGTGAGTTAAATTTTTTATTCCTTGTGAGTTTATTATCCATTAAAATAAGATGGACAGTAGACGTAGGAACTCCAGTGAGCTTCTCGATGAGCCTAGTAGACGCACAATGATCATTTTGAAGAATTTCAGTCACTTTTTGAACACTTTCTTCAATTCGATCTGTTAATGATGGTCGAGGCCGTGGATCATCTTCAATGCTCTCTCTACCATCACGAAATCTTGCATATCACTTAAAAACGTTCGTACGACTCATTGCTTCACTCATTGCTTCACTACCATAAACAGTTTCAATCAGTTCAAAAGTTTCTGTGGCACTTTTACGCAATTTAAAAGAAAATTTTATGTTAGCTAGCTGCTCTATTATTCCTTTTCCGACCGAGGATCATAAGGTACTGTCAGTTGTTATGTCATTACGAATGAACCGATGATGACAGTGCTTTGAACCTTTTATGGAATAAAGTCGAAATGTGTCGCTAGTTAACTCACGCATTCATCCACAGATGCCACTGGTGGTTACGCGAAAATAAAGCAAGTCACCTTTCCCATTAGACAGACGGTGTAACTTTTTTATTTTTTATTCTATGTATTTTGTGTAGCCATGATATATTTTAGTTGTCATCAAAGCTAGAAGCGCTTGGAATACATTTGAGGCACCAAAATGTATCAGGGTCATCAAGGGGTCGTTAAAAGTGACGCAGAACGTTGAGAGATAATTTTAAAGTTAATCATATTTATGCAACTCTGTGTATGTTGTATCTATCAATATGTGTGACACAATGGTTAGAAAACGAATGTATTAAGCATAGGCGCCAAGAGCGGTAAGTGGGGATAAAATTGATACCAAATGGTACCGATAATTTTAGAGTTTTCTAAGGGACCTTGGAGATGATTTTGTAGAATCAAAATAGCGAAGGTTCATACAAGTTGGCAAACCACTATATTTTGAGTATTGATTTAAAATTATTGAAATAAAAATATTTGTTCAATCGTTCAATAACTGTAACGTAACGTTCTGTAACACTTCCAGTCTTTACTAGTTTTGTGTACATCCTGGATTGATCTAGTGAATATTACGTTAGAATACACTGTTATATTGTTACGTATTATTGATGTTTGAACGGACGTGGGATAACCTAAACAAATATATAAACTATCCTTCATAGAGAGAAATTCTTTGATTTTGTGTCTGTCGTAGTGGAATGATTAGCCATAATACGTGATATAACTATTTCCAGGGCCGCCAGTTGTTTAAAAAATTCTATTCATTTTAAAGCACCTTACTTGAAGTTTTTTTTGTGTCCGACATTGTTCAAATATCACCACTATGCATGTGTGGTGAGATTCAATGTCACACCTGATGAATTCTGCCTTGTTCAGCAGAAGATCTGCTGAAACCAATCTCCATTGCCATTCCCTCCCATCAAGGTGGAAACCAACATCGCAACATTATTCTTACGCTATGTTCAAGCTTCCCTTCCATAATCTTTCCTCCCATCAAGGTGGAAACCAACATCGCAACATTATTCTTATCCATCGCAACATCATTCTTACGCTATGTTCAAGCTTCCCTTCCATAATCTTCCCTCCCATCAAGGTGGAAACCAACATCGCAACATTATTCTTACGCTATGTTCAAGCTTCCCTTCCATAATCTTTCCTCCCATCAAGGTGGAAACCAACATCGCAACATTATTCTTATCCATCGCAACATCATTCTTACGCTATGTTCAAGCTTCCCTTCCATAATCTTCCCTCCCATCAAGGTAGAAACCAACATCGCAACATTATTCTTACGCTATGTTCAAGCTTCCCTTCCATAATCTTTCCTCCCATCAAGGTGGAAACCAACATCGCAACATTATTCTTATCCATCGCAACATCATTCTTACGCTATGTTCAAGCTTCCCTTCCATAATCTTCCCTCCCATCAAGGTGGAAACCAACATCGCAACATTATTCTTACGCTATGTTCAAGCTTCCCTTCCATAATCTTTCCTCCCATCAAGGTGGAAACCAACATCGCAACATTATTCTTATCCATCGCAACATCATTCTTACGCTATGTTCAAGCTTCCCTTCCACAATCTTTCCTCCCATCAAGGTGGAAACCAACATCGCAACATTATTCTTATCCATCGCAACATCATTCTTACGCTATGTTCAAGCTTCCCTTCCATAATCTTCCCTCCCATCAAGGTGGAAACCAACATCGCAACATTATTCTTACGCTATGTTCAAGCTTCCCTTCCATAATCTTTCCTCCCATCAAGGTTGGAAACCAACATACTCGTACTATTATGTACAGTCAGTTTAGCTACTTTTGATACAACGAGGTTATTGAAATTTTTATTAAGTGCTTCGTTTGCCTCGTTTCTAATGCATATGTTGATTTAACTACGTAAATTCATCTTAAATTTTTATTTCTGAAGTTTGAGATGCATTGCCGCACGTTAACGCATTGGTCTTCCGTCCGAAAAGTTCCCCTCCCCTCGAATGACAGGCATTTTCCGCCTAGTATTTGGGGGTATAAGGATACCTATGACTTCGGTCATATCTATTATTTCATAAATAGAAAAAAAAACAACGTTCCAGTGGGCCATCGATTCCAGTACAGCGATGAAGTCGGGGACTTGACTGGTGTGCAACGGCCCATACACTTAATATTAAATATTTTTTTATTTATTTTTTCAAAACAGGCTAAGCCCAATTACTTTGAAAAATACAAGACATTAAAAAAGAAGAAAAATTACATAGAAAAAAAAACAATTTAATTATATAAAATAAAAAATAGTGCATACGCATACAAACTAGTATATACACACAAACATATGATACACATATATTCACAGTCACTTAAGTATGTTGATGAGTGCTTTCTAACGCGCTCAATCTAAGAAGAAAATTTACTTTTGCTTTTGGTAATGTGATATGAAATATGTCAATATCCGAAGCAGTCCCGTTCAGAAGAGTTAAGGCTCTTCCAACAGGCATAGCGGCTGGAAGTCCCGTTCTTGCGTATGTTATTGAGAACAGTTCTTGCCGGCGCAGTCTAGTGTAATTGTTAGGAACATTTAACGCTAATCTTTGTAGTAATGCTGGGCAGCTCACAACTCCTCGAACGAGTTGGACAACGTAAACCAGGAGACGCAGATCTCTTCTTACGCTCAAGGAATTATACCAAAAAATCCACGGCACAGTTTCACTTTCTAACTGAATTAAAGTTGGAATGGCAAGGGAATCCTCGACTGCGAGGTACAGTAATGACGACAGTTTGAATGGTGAGGGAATCCAAGACTGCGAGGTACAGTAATGACGACAATTGTAATTGTAGATAAACTACGTAGATTTAATTTTAATTATTGTCTCGTTTGTTTCCTTTATATTTTCAAATTTAATTATTTTTATTGCCCTTAACAACAAGCAAACGAATATTTTGACCACTAATCGTTAAACGATTCAATATATATAAACCTTTTCCCTCATTAGGGTTATTCATTTCCGAAACAAGGACCTGGCGATAAATTGAGCATGAAAAGCAAATAGTAATAAAAACTTTCATAATTATTTGACATAGTTAAGGAGTAATAAAGTAGATTCTCGGTGTAACTTTGACCTTTGGAAAAAACAATGATTACTCACGCGACAACCATTAGTTGACACGAAATGTTAGAAATTAACTTAACTTTTATAGAATATCAATTTTACAGTAGATAATCATATTTTCCACACTGACAATAGATAAATTTTATTCTACCAACAATTTTGCTTTAAACTTAATAAATAAAAAAAATGTTTACGTATGGAATGATCAAACAAATTTCAATAATTTATTATTCCAACAAATTCTCTTTAAATTTAATAAATAAATAAAATGTATTGTTCTAACAAATTCACTTAAAACTTAATAAATAAAAAATGTATAAGTATGGAATGATCAAACAAATTTCAATTATTTAATGTTCCAACAAATTCACTTTAAATTTAATAAATTAAAAAAAATACAATTCCAACAAATTCACTTTAAATTTAACAAATAAAAAAAATGTGTACGTATGGAATGATCAAACAAATTTCAATAATTTATTATTCCAACAAATACACTTTAAATTTAATAAATAAAAAAATTATTATTCCAACAAATTCATTTTAAATTTAATAAATAAAAGAAATATAATTCCAACAAATTCATTTTAAATTTAATAAATTAAAATCTATATACGTATGGAATGATCAAACAAATTTCAATAATTTTACTTGCCGAAAAATGTTTGAAGTCTTATGAACAAACTTAGATGTTGCTGTAGCTATCAGACATATTTGTTTTTCTGTTAGAATTTTAAAAATATTTCTATTATGATTCATTATATTTTTACCTATCAGGATATTCATGACGCTAGTACAATATCCATTACGTTTATAGTCCATTTATTAGATTATTTGATAAAAGTGTATTTTTTGTAACTTTAACGTGTTTAGCAAGGATGCGTTATATGAGTATCACCCTAGTTTGTCTATATTTATATATATTCGTGTGTGAATTACAGAGGTCAATTGGTGGCATACAAGTGTCGTATGGGAACGTATTTGGATTGATGTTTGCAGATGGCATGGTCGTATTGGTGCAGAGTGAATATGACTTGCAGAATTTAATAAGTAAATTGTATAAGAGCTGCGAAGAGAAAAAAAATGAGAAAAATCCGAAGTAATAGTAGTAGAAAATTATGAAAGGAAAAGTAAACGGAGGTCGTTTTTTTGTATTTTTATAATAATTTGATAAGTTTGGGCATATGCAACATGTGAATAAAGAAATATTAACAAAATAAATATATATAGCCGATATGAATAGGTGTGGTAGAAAAAGAACAAGTAAAGAACGACTGAAATGATATTTTGAAAGAAGGAAAAGTAGAACATCATAGAAATCGTGGAAGTTGTATTAGAAGGTGTATGCATGTGGAAGAGACGAACGATTTAAATGAATCGTGGAAAGTCAGGCACCCTGTCCTCTCGGATTACCCCACCAGGGGAATAACGTGAAGGTATGCATCTTAAAAATGGACGTTCGGTAATTTGATAGTTTGAATTCGCAAAAAAGGATAGGAAAGGTGTTTTTTTTTTAATTCTCTTCATATGCGCTCTCTTGAGTAAAACGTTGTTCAATCCTTAAAATCCAGTGAGATCTTGGGATATCCTTAAAATATCGAATATCGTTAAACGTTGCTTCATGTGGGTAAATATAACACGCAAAGGTTTGAGAAATTTATATATGTATTTCGTACTAAGTTTGCTGTGAAGTAGATTAAAGTGGTTCCTTACTTAGAATCAGCGATATTCTCTCAAATCTCTGCGCGTCTTAACTAAAATCACTAACTTAGATTAAGTAACAGATATATTTGGGATTTGACATTAATTGCAGTAATAAAATCGGCAACAAGAATAAATTTATTACTGTCGTAAAATATGGATCGTTTGGGGAACTGCAAATCTCATTCATTTTTATTTTTATCGCGAAAGCCTCGGATTGTGTAATTTTTTTCAAGTAATTTTTAAATGGGTTTCAGATATTTTTTTGATTTTCACGTTCTCATTTTGTGCTGCATTCAATATATGTCTTCTTTAGCCATGAACACTTTGATATACTAATTATTATCAAGGGTTGATAGCTATTGGTCATTCATTTGAAACGAATTAAACATTATCGACACACTTTATAATTATTACTAGGAATAAAATGGAAATAATAATATGAAATATATTTATATATTTGACTAATGCACAATATAATATTATGTAAATAAACATAACCGAAGGTTTTAAGTGTTACAAACGACTGGGAAAGTGAAGGGAAGACAAAGAAGAGTAAGAGTTGGATTTTTTTTGCTGAAGAGATACGAGTATTTTATGATTTTACACTCGCTCTTTGCTGAAGAGATACGAGTATTTTACGATTTTACACTCGCTCTTTGCTGAAGAGATACGAGTATTTTACAATTTTACACTCGCTCTTTGCTGAAGAGATACGAGTATTTTACGATTTTACAATTGCTCTTTGCTGAAAAGATACGAGTATATTACGATTTAACACTCACGCTTTGAATCTTTAAAACGAACTAATAAGGACTTATTGTATTGTATTGTGTGAAATTTTCGTTATATACAGTACAATCTGGCGGGCTTACTGCCATGTGGCAATATCTTCAAAACCAGAAAGATATTAAAGAGGCCTTAAGTGAAAACCAAACTGGATTGTGTTTTGTAAATCTGGGATTCAAGGCTGGAAGTCGAAATATAATTCGCATTATTTAACCAATAAAAAAATAAAAGAGTCTGAAAGTTGGAGGCATAATCATTTTAAAATCTCAACACTTGAAAATGACATATGCGATTGTCCGAAAATCAATTCCATATTTTTAGTTCTAATCCAAATACAAATTGTACGAGTATATAGCAAATGTTCGTAAAAATGGTTTACAGTACTTAAAGCATATATGATATATCAATAATATGTCATATTCTAAAACGCTGGTAATTATTTATCAATGCCTTGATTTGGACATTAAAAGTTGTGAACGGCCTTCTACAGCAGACACCATTCTTCGAGTATCGTATCAGCATTACGATTTCTTTAAATCACATTTGACATACACGATCGTTTATTGCATCATCGCCATATACTTCTACATTTATATGTTTTTTTTTGCATTTTTTCTGTCCATAAAATAGCAAAAAATACCGAAAATCAACTTATATGTTTCCTTTTCAAAATGATATTTTGTTCCATTTTCAAAATGATATTTTGTTCCATTTTCCAAATAAAATTTTGTTCCATTTTCAAAATGATATTTTGTTCTATCTACAAAAATTTGGGTTACATTTAGCATATTTAGAATGAAGCAAGCAACGAAAATTTTGTTCTGACATCTATCTGAGAAATACGAAACTACTTTCCAGAAAACAGAAACTCGAAGATACTTAAAAAAATATTATTATAAAGGTTATCTCGAGGATCAAGGTGGAAGTAACGACTCAAAATCTTCCATAAGGGGTCTTTACGTAAAGTAGAAAAATTAAAGTAATTTTTTTGTAATTCGTTTTTCTTTTCTTTTATCAGTCCTTAACTCCGAAATGCAATTTCTTGACTTATACGAGTATAAAGTTCATAAAGAAAAATATCTATACATTGTTTTCCATTTTCCTCTCGCTTCTTTCAGTTTCTTATCCAATATGTCACATCCTTTGCATTAAGCTGATTTTATCTGTATTGTTTGTGTTTTCTTTCTGTTTCGCCGATTGTTCATGTTTCTCCGAATGTTTTTGTTTCTTATTATTATGTGGAACTTTTATACTGGATTACCGTTAATACTTTATTTATGAATTATGTTTAACTGTTAAGTTGAATAAAATAAACTTAATAAATAAATCTTTAAATTTAAAGAGCTCGCGGGCTCGGCCATGTTGTAAAAATTAATAATTGAAAAAAAACCGTGATATTTGCTGGTGCTTTAAGTTAAGATTTAAGGACACCTGCAGAAGAGACATTTCGTCATTCTGTAAAGTTATCCTTAAAAAGAATGGGCCAAAAAACCAGAGCCTGTGTAAAAATATTGTTCGCTCAGTGTTGCTTATTTGTGATCATGCCTTACTTTTTGTGACCATGCCTTACTTTTCTTTGTATATAGTACGCAACTCTTGATTTACGCGGTAAACAGATTTTAAGAAAATTCATGTAAATCGCATAAATTGAGGCAAAAACTTTAACGAAATTATAAAAATACGACTGTGGTAGCCGAAATCCGCTTTAGTTGAGGTACAAAACTTAAATAAATATCGAATAAAGGTACAAAAATGCCTAAAATGAATCCACTAACTTGATAAAAAATTTGAATGAACCTTTTATATTATTTGTGAATAATATCATTTTTCCGTCTACTTGTACGTATGATTTAATGTGATAATAAAATAAAAATGGAAAAAATGTTGTCTGTGACATTTATTACAAGTATTTAAATCGTACAAATCGAGCGATAGGCGTTTGTATAAACGACAGTTGATATTTTCATGAACAAATTTTTGAAAACTTTGTTGTATAAATTATATTGACGTATTATCATTTCGTTTTTTGGAAGCCGAAAGTCACTGCAACTTCTCGTTATGTATCTTTATCTCCTCCATGGTTGCAAAACATTGTCCTTTCAATGTCCTCTTCATATCTGGTGAATACGGTGGCTGCGGCATCATAGCTACGTTAAACTCAAAAATTCACAAATGTGCGCCGTGCGCCGTTGTATTATCGTAGTACAAAACACAAATGTTGTTTGCCCGCAATTCTGATCGTTTTCTATGGATTGCCTCACGTAAACGGCGTAAAACTTTAAAAAACATTCATTTAAAAATCGTAAACGTACTTAAATGCGTTGTAAATACTTACCTATAAAACATGCGCTGCGCATCCAATATGGCTGAAAATTTAAATGTATTCGTATATCACAGACAATGTCGCCAACGCGAAGAAAAAATATGGGCTCAATCAAAAACAAACAGTTCGCGAAATAAAAAAAATCTCGTTATTTTTTATGAACCCTCATATATGGCATACTCGTATATTGATAGTGTTTATAAATCGTGTATTTAGAATCTTGTGATGTGTATATATGTTAGTTATTATTATGATTAGATGCAAGATAACTTTACATCTGCTTTAATTTATGGTACTATGCAAGAATTGTTAATTAATTAAATACACGGGACTTTCTTGTTATACTCGTATTTTGGTGTACTCTCTCTTGAATGTATTTTTTTCTTTTTTTGTCATCTACTATATTTATTTTCTGTGTTTATTTTTTTGCATATATTCCTGTTTTTACGTGTTTAAGGGTGTGGGCTGAAAAACATCTGGTGTCCCCGTGGCTGGGTTCGCCCTATATTGGTGGGGTGTATTTTGGCCGAGGGGATGCTATTAGATGAGCCCAGACCTTTTGACAGCTTCTGTGTCTGATGTATTGTCTGCAATTTATGTGTTTTAGAAGTGTTATTCAGGTGTGATCTTGTACATACTATGTTGCTGTCAATAAACCTAATATTTATTTATTTATTTATTTATTTATATCACACATTTTCGCATACACTTTGGCAATTATAACTTAATTTAAAAATACGAAGTAAGATATTCAAAAGTATTCTACAGTGCGCATATCCAATCACCGTAACATAATTCTCATTTTATTCGGCACAATTTGAAGCTTCCTTAGTTCAGTTTTATTTCTAAAAAAAGAGACATTTGAACAATAATTAAATTTGGTGCTTTCATTGTGCGAGTATCATATATTAATTTGGTTGAGTTTCAAATTCGTCTAATATATATCAAATACCCATCCCCATTCTTTTAAAAATTTCATCTTTCTCATCATTGACATTTTGAAAGCAGCACTGAAATATAAAGTAGAAGCTCTATTTAATGTTTGGAGTGAGTCTCGTCTGCTCGAAGAAAAACGTTAATATTAAATTTCTCGTTTCCTCTTAACATAAGTTCATGTAACACAAGGGTTGAAATAAGCGCACACGTGACGACAAAATGTTTTTAAAAATTATTTTCTACTCCGAAATTGGATTATTATGTTTTGAAATGTAATATAGATGAATGATGTTCTTTCCATCTCTTTGTCGCTGTCGTTGTTGAGCCTGGATCTCGAGAATCTTCTCGCTATTCTAACAGAATTGTGTGATGCTTCCCATCTGAAGCAAGACTTCTTTTTGAAGAACAACCCACTTTCTGAAACACGTACTCTGTAGCAGATGCCATGAGCTGAGGTGCCCGATCATGCTGCCACATGTTGTCAGCTCTCGGGCAGTTTTGTTTCCGACAGAAAGTTGCAAAACATTTATCCTTCCTCCACGATCCAGAGCTGTATATTCTTCGTCCTAAGACGCTATTCAATGAAGACAATTATAATATATTTTTTTCTGACTTTCAACCTTTCGTCTACCTAGAACTTTCTCAAAGACGCTTCTATCGTCTATGAAAAGTAGTAATAAATATGTCACTAGCTGCCAAATATTCTTTATTTTCCGTTTTGTCAAAATTTGGATACAAATTATACTATATCTCTTTATACTGGTAGTGAATTTGGGGTTTTGTGTGTTTGAGTGTGCACATTTATAGTATATTTTTACAAATTTCAGCATAAATGTATTCAGTATATATTCGTAGTTCTATCAACTCCTTAATTATTGTCATTTAATTTTACGTGTACAATGAGGGGAGGTGGGAGGTTGAAAAATGTTGGGCTCACCCTCGTATTGAAATAAATGTATATTTCAGGATATACTCCTATATAATTACATTTTTAATTTTATTTTTATCATTTAAAAATAAACTTCAGTAACTTAACTTTTGTAAAAATTTAAAACGGTTTTAAAAAAATGGTTTTAAATCTACCCTTGTGGGATAATATATTATACAACTAACTTCATATTATTTTTCATTAATTTTGAAATCATTGGTGTTAAAAATCTTGGTGATAAAACGTTGGTATTAACGGCTTCCGTGGCTTAGTTGGTAAGACGTCTGTCCCCTACTCAAGAGTTGCTGATTTGATTCCCGTTGGTACCAATTTTTTTTAAATAGGGTTTGGTTGCATTTTTAGGTTCATTAAAAGGCATTATCACTTGACAATAAACTTAGCCGTTTTATATAAAATGAAAGTGTTTTACAATACAATGCAATAATAATGTAGTAAAATAACATAAAAATTATAGAGTTACTTATTATTAAAATCGAACATAAAAATAAATCGTTTCAATTGGAATAATACTTAAAACACATTTTTTTTTCAGAAATGCAATTCAAACTAAGGATACTCGTTATATCCGAAGGCCAGTACTTTGTGGTCTAGTGGTAAGCATGCTTCGTCCCCACGATACTCGGTTTGATTCTCAGCGGTGTCTCTTCCAGAGTGCTCATGGCTTAAATACAATAAGAAAAATATAAAGTTTGTTTCCATTCAGTCGTTATGAATTCTGTTGGTATTACGGATATGTTGAACAGTGTGGCCGGGTGACAACAATGCCTTCAGATCCATTGATCAAGCCTTCGGGCTTAGAACCACTTAATCAGGTACGGAAATCGGAATTCATTCTACATGCCCAAACCACCTCAGTGTGTTCATATTTATCTTACTTTATACATCAATCTTAAGTTCACATTCATTCCTAATTACTTCATTTCATATTCTGTCACAGATTGTCAACCTGTTTATTCTTAACAGTGCACGTAGTTCTACAGCATTAATTCGACTTCTTTCAGACCTTTTCCACGTCAACGTTTCACTTCCACACAATAAAGTTATTATTTTAGTAGGTAACGATGTTTCAAACTTTCGTAAATGAGGCAAATATGGGGTTTCTCTAAAATTGAGCTATAAAAAAAAATATATATATATATATATATATATATATATATATATATATATATATATATATATATATATATATATATATATATATATATATATATATATATATATATATATATATATATATATATATATATATATTTCGTAATAAAGAAAAACTACTTTAACCTTACAATTATTATTCTGCTGTTTTGTGAATACGGTAAATGAAATCATATCTTACGTACATAAAATGTAATTTATGTTTCTGGGTTTTAAATTTTAACCAAGAGTAAGTTATTAACTTTTTTCGGACATTCGTTCCACCTCCAATTAGGTTCTCTTATAATGCGGTCGTGCATTCGTAAGAAAATAAGATACTTGGATGAAAGAGCTATCCCCGGAGGTAAGCCCTTCCACAGCTGACGCCACGCCAGAACGTGAAAAGCATTGCGGTGGTACTGACAGAATGTAAGATACCACGGACAGATATGATTAATAAGAAAAGAAAAGAAAAACTGATTTGTATTGCAGAAGACCTTTAAACGTTTAGTCATCATTTTTTTTTCATAAAAATTAGAGAAAGCTGTAAAACGGTCCCTAGTCGACGACAATGTCAGAGTAGCCAATCGAAGTAAAGGTAGCCCGACTTATAACTACATGTAGGTCCTTCCTATTTTGACATATTGTACTTTCCTTACAGCCCTGCAATGGAGTCCACGGTTTGGTTTGAGTATCCACATAAATTGCAACAGAGTGTAGGGACAAAAAATTAAGGAAAAAAGTTTGCTGATAAAACTCCCGCGGCTTTAAGCTATTGGAATGAGAATTTATATAGTATATTCAAATAACTATTATTTGAAGTTATTCCAATTGATGTCAAAGAATATAGATGTTTCTCTAGATTGGATTTCTTTGCACTGGCATATAATTAACGTGTTGATTTCTTGACAAAGAAAGCATGTTCTTCCGGTTGTCCTCTATCTGATTTTTCACTGCCAATAGCTGATCTTTTGAATAAAATTAAGCATGATACTTGGCACCAATGGGCGTTGAATTGTGATATATCTGGTGTGCATAAGGGCTCTAGATATAAATCAGTCCAACGATCTATCGCTTTGAAACCATGGTTTAATATTATAAGAATAAATAAGATGGAAGTGTCAGTTATTTGTCTTTTGCGGACGGATCACTGCGTGGTGGCTAGTCACCTTTACAGAATGGGGATTGTGGAAAATCCCGGCTTCGAGTGTGGTCTGGATGATGAAACTATAGACCATGTGTTTTTCGGTTGTTCTTTACGAGATAGATTTAATTTACTAGAAGCCATATATTTGCCGCGTTCATGTCCGAATGTTGCGTTTCTTCTTTCTTCGTGGAACTTTTCCATTTATAGATCGATTGCTAAATTTTTTAAGCTTAATCAGTTGAAACTTTGAATTATCAGGAATTGTATTTTTTTAATTGGTTTTATTATGTTGAATCACATAATTTTATAATGTCTTTAATTTGGTGGCACAAATCATCCTAGTATGGATGCATAAGCTGTTATTAAAAAAAAAAACTATTACTTGAGAACGACTTTTTCATGATAATTGTAATTACTTCAACAGAAATACATTCAACAATAAATAACCTCCAGCAAATGAGTTTTAAAGAATAAACAGTGAACAAACGTATATCTTTTAACAAAATATATTTTTGGAACAATGAAAATTGTGAAAATTATGATTAAACTCCTCAATAAACTTACAAAACATAACTGGTCTACTTCAAAGGGAAATGAGTATCATTATTCTTGGTGTCATTATATTAAAAATAGACTAATTCGTCTAATTTTTATTCTTATTATTTGATATGAGTTAAATCTGTATCAAATGTAAAATAAAAAAACATATCATCACGCTATTTCCCAGCTGGGGTAGGCAGAAAGAGCGCCAAACTTTCCATGTTCGAAATTCACATCTTTCTCATCTTTTACATCTACGATTTCTCAGACTTTTTAAGTTTCCTTATTTCAAAATATCATTCACATGATTCAACCATACTTTCATTGGTGATCCTCTTAATTATAAAATCTTCCTCCAACTATTACTTTTTATTTCGAAGTGAAGTCTTTTGCGTAGTGTTTTCTTATATACGAGTATTAAAAAATGTTACGCTATCTAAAATTGTGGTTATTTAATCTCTTCAGATCTGGTGTCCATTTGAATGGATACAGAGTTCGTATGAATTTTATGGTATAAACAATTTTATGGTATATTTCTGTTCCCAATGATAACAAATGAAGGGAGGGATACTGTATTATCGATTTTAAACGTTTTGAGTGCCATATATCTAAACGAATACGACACAATGTTGCATTTAGTTTAAATAACACACTCACAAGCCAGAATATTTTTTAAAACCTTCGATTTAATTCAGGTTAACAGTTAGTAATTTATTATGAGGTCAAGTTTTTTTTATCAACAAATTATCGTTATCATCATGTTGATCTTCGCGGCCTAGTTTCATTTTCCTGAGTTTTGGGAAAGTGCAATACTGATCACCTTGAACACAGGTGCAGTACTGATAACACTTTATGTCCAAATAATCAAAGCCCACTGAAACTATTATTTGATTCCAACAGACGACAGCCTCGACAAGCGGTCGATCGAGTCCGGTGGAATAAATTTGTGGTGTCAATATACTCCGTGCTAGTGGTAGTAGAATGGTATTTTATGAATTTCATTAGTCATTGTGGCATTTACTGTTACAGAGCAAATATACCACCACTTCTGACATAACGCTATGTATTTGTGCACATATCGGCTAGTTTTGTTATGAAATAAATTGACGTCTTAATCGATTTTCTCCATGTTTTAGTATATATGGTATAACTTCCCTGTGTTACACAAGCCTGATCAGGTGATCAGACCCACCCCTGCGCGGGCGTCATGGCTAATTCAGTGGCGTGATGCCATGCTGTGACTGGGTGGGTCTCGAGACCTTGTTCACCTACTTCATTTACGTTGTATACGTAACTCGTGACACCACTATGTTGTAACAAAGGTCATTAATGGATATTTTTCATCGTTGTTTTGTTTATAAATAGAGCAAATGAGTAACGAACCTAGAGGCAGGGGTCCTCTAAAAAATGCCTCGAATTGTTCAAGACAAGCCCCATTAGACTTAATGTCCTTATGTTATCATTATAATTATGATTTTCTAAACATAAATGATGGTTTTTTTTTCATTTTAAGATGTATTCGCCGAAGGTTATTGGGCTCGCAATATAAAAAAAATTGAACGCTATCAATTTTAATGGATACAAATAATAACGGAGCCTTGATTAAATAAAATTAAGAACTACTGAATGAAGAATTTCCGAGAACCTCATATCCTTCAGAACAACAAATCTTTGGGCCAATTGTAGAAATTACTCCTGCAGAAGTAAGGTTGGCCATATGTCAAATGAAAACAGGAAGAGCAGTAGGACCAGGCAATATACCAACTGAATTTTGTAAAGAATGTGGTGAATGGGGACAGAATTGGCTGTGTAAGCTCTTTAATAAAATATTGGCCGGAGACCCAATGCCAGATGAATTCCGAAGAAGCTTTCTCCTTCCCTTCTACAAAAACAAAGAAGATTCCTGGAAATGCGACAACTATAGAGGCATCAAGCTAATATCCCACACTATGAAAATCTATGAGCGAATTATAAACTCGAGAATCAGGAATTTGGTGGAAATACATGACAACCAGTGTGGCTTCGTATCGGAGAAACAGTAGACGCCATTCAAAACAGTAGACGCCATTCAAACCGTTAGACTTCTTGTCGAAAAACACCGTGATGCCAAGAAAGATCTTCATATGGTCTTCATCGATCTTGAAAAGGCATTTGACAGGGTCCCTAGAAGCCTAATTTGGGCAGCACTTAGAGCACATAGTGTACCAGAAAAGTATGTACTTGCCATCCAGGACATGTACGACAACGTGACAACGCAAGTGAGGTGCACTTCGGGAACTTCACCAGAATTTCCTGTAAAGGTGGGGGTACATCAAGGATCGGTACTCAGTCCGCTACTGTTCATCTTAGTCATGGACTATTTAACTAACCGGGAAATGAACAGTCTCCTAAAGACCCTACTATTTGCAGACGATATCGTATTAATAAGTGAAAAACATGAACACCTGCAAAATAGTCTGGAAAGGTGGAGAAGAATCTTGGAGGACAATGGATTGAGACTGAGCAGAAAGAAAACAGAGTATCTGTACCTACCATTCGAGAACACAAATGCTGTCCCTCCCGTAATGCAAATGGATGGAGAAGCATTACCAAATTGTGACTCCTTTAAGTATCTTGGGTCACTCATCCATAGCGATGGAGGATGTGCAGCAGATGTAACACATAGAATTAGTGTGGGATGGATGAAGTTTAGATCAACGACGGGAGTTCTATGTGATCCGAAAATGACAGTAAATTTAAAAGGAAAAGTATATTAAACGATTGTCAGACCCGCACTCCTCTATGGCTCCGAATGCTGGACGATGTATAACTCTTACTCTAGGCAACTAGAAACTGCTGAAATGCGCATGCTAAGATGGTCAGCTGGTGTACCCCTAAGAGACAAAATAAAAAGCTCAGGCATTCGTGGAAGCCTAGGTGTTACAGACATCAACAGCAAGATGGAGGAGAGGCGATTGATATGGTATGGGCACGTTGGACGCAGAGCACCCGATCACATTGTGAACCAGGCAATCTCCATGGATCTTCCTCGAATAACAACCAGAGAAAAACCAAAGAATTCATGGGTGGTGCAAAAAGATAACCTGATGCAGAGGCATGGCCTGGGGGACGTAGTCCGGGACAGAGGAGCATACAACCTGAGGACGAGGAGAGCTGACCCCAACAGTCTTCGCAGACAATGAGTTGGGATGGAGCCAGGGAGAAGAAAGATTAAATAAAATATAAGGAGAGAATATGTGCCGAAAAATAGAAATGGTATTTAAATAGTTTTTCAATTAGATCTTGTCTGATTGAGTATGACAGTACGTAATCTATCCATTGTGATCGAGTATCATTGTCGGCCATTCATTATGTGGATGCTGGATGCATGTGCATGTATTGGTTTATTGATGTTGCACTTCAGCAGCCACACAATCCTGACAAATCAAACCCGAAGTTGTGATGACAAGAATATAAAACTTTAATGACGATCAGCAAGTTTAATCTGCAGCTGTTACACATAGTTTTAGAAAGCGCTATGTTTGTGTTGCTTTAAAATGCTTCCAGAATTTATGGTAAGTAGCGTATAAACTACAAATATATAAATTCCGATGTAAAATGGTATAAGAGTTAAACCAGTACAGAAGTGAACCCGTCAGTAATCGAATCTAGGATGCCGGCTTTCTGATAACCTTTAGACCACGGCAGTTATTTGTAAAACTATTATTGACCTCCGTGGCCTGGTGGTAAGACACTTGTTTGCTGATCCGGAGGTTGCGGGTTCGATCCCGCAACTTCCGGATCGGCAGATTTAAAAAAAATAGGATTCCAGTATGGTTTTCACTTAGGGCCTATTAAAAACATCTTTCTGGTTGGTTGGAAGAGATTGCCACATGGCAATAAACTCGCCAGTTAAAAAAAAACATGATCCAGTGTCTCATCTTAAATGCCACACTCGCAGAGAGACTGTATTACCGATATAAATTGTTTGATACATAGTAGACTTATTAATAATAAAAAAGGTCCTGGTTTTATATTTTACTTTCAAACCGTGTTCCAAGTACATTTATTAAATAGCGGTTATACGTTACGCAATGATATTTTTATACAAAATAGAATTTAGAAGTATTTCATTTTATTTTAGTTTAACAAGAATCATTGTTTTTTGTAATACATGTATTTAATGTTGACTTGAGAAAAATATAAATTGATTAAGACATTTAATACTAAATATTTATAATACCAATTTGACATTATTGATGATTTTTAGGATATTTGAAGCTTACTAGAAAACATAGTGATTAATATAATATGTAATATAGTAAGAAAATATATATTAATACATAAGAAAAAATATATTAATATTGTACATGGCAAATATGAATTGGTACAAACTTTTCTTTAATATGGAACTAATATTGTTTATTTTTCCCTATTAAATCAATAATTGTTTGACGTGTGATAACAAAACTGATTAAAACCGGTTAACTAGTTTCTTGGATATGAAAATATTTGACAAACAGTTTTCCTTATTAGAGGGTTAATTAGAAGTCTTTATTATTGATAATAAAAGCTTGTATTAACAAAATCGTATGCGGTATGAATAAATGTCTAATATTTCGTTGGGAGTTAATAAACTAAAGTCATTCCATGTAAAATTACAACAATGTAAATCAAAAATTCTTCCTCGTCTCTTCGAATTCTCATGATTATTTGTAAACGGTTATTACGTAGCTTTTAAACTTGAATTTTAATTTAAAGAAGTAGTTTTTTTAATTGAAAATCGCCAAAAAAGCATTTTTTTTAAATACGAGTACATAATATTTCATAAAAAATCAATTAGTTTAAAAAAACAAGAAATAGACGAGACTCCTTTTACGCGCTAAGAAATATATAATAAATAATAAGTAAAATATAGAATATTCCAATATAACTCTTTGCTTACTCACCATATAAATAAAACAGAATATTCCAATATAACTCTTTGCTTACTCACCATATAGTATAAATAAAACAGAATATTCCAATATAACTCTTTGCTTACTCACCATAGAAATAAAACAGAATATTCTAATATAACTCTTCGCTTACTCACCATAGAAATGAAAAAGCGTGAAATGTAATTTTTCAATTAATTGAATACGATTGTTTCAGTAATGAAGTTTCTCTATTTTCTTTTACTGAAAGGATTGAATAGATTCGTTGTAAATGGCACTTTGTTTGTCTAATTTCCTACTGCGAACGAAGGTTGATTAAAAATTTTAAGGAAAGGAATACCTATATGTTTATGTATGATACTATTGCTTTTTTTTTAAACAGAAGTATTTTTTTTTGGTTTGAAATGATTTGGTTTTACTTGAAGAAAAAAATACTGCGATTATTTTTATTTTTGTTTTTTTTTTATGAATTGAGATGTCACATAGAAATAATGAGTTTTGTAAAATTTACGCAAATAATTTAAAGGAGTTAAAGTATATTGGATAAGGGAGAAAAAGTTTGACAGACGTGGCAAAAACGTGGCTTGACCAAATTAATAAAATGGGAAGTGTAACATCCTTGATAATATGACAATATATAGGTACATGTAAAAGGTGTAAGACATGGCGGAAGCAAAATGTGTTAGGATCGAATGAACTGCAGATCTATTTTTTGCCTTCTCCAACAGGCATGGTGGTAATGATGATTATGATTCGAAAGATTAATTTTATTTTCTTAAAAATCACTATTTATCTGTGTAATATGGTTTGTGAATTCCGAAAAGTGTTTTTTGCTTAGATAACGCTTATGTTAGATTATTATAAATCGAAGCTTTATTGACAAATTCACATTCATTTGCACCATTAAAAAAGGCACACTATCTTATAAAATTTGTGCTCTTGCCTATATGTTGATAAATGTCTTTTAACCACTGACAAAACATCCTAAAAAAACGACTCCTAAGAATTTTTTTTCATTTATCGAAGCTTAATTAACAAATTTACATTAATTTGCACCATTCAAAAAGGCACACTGTCTTATCAAATTTGTGTTCTTGCCTATATGTTGATAAATGTCTTTTAACCACTGACAAAACATCCTAAAAAAACGACTCCTAAGATTTTTTTTCATTTATCGAAGCTTTATTAATAAATTTACATTCATTTGCACCATTAAAAAAGGCACACTGTCTTCAAATTTTGTGTTCTTGCCTATATGTTGATAAATGTCTTTTAACCACTGACAAAGCTTCCTAAAAAACATCTCCTAAGAATTTTTCATTTATCCAAAAAAAATTCATTCATGATACTTTTAGACTCGTGTGGATGAGAAAAACTCCCAGAAATATCACCACATCAACTTGTCCCGGACGCGCCATCCAAGTCATGTCGACATTATGCAAAGTTGCCTCAATATGTCGCTGAGATCTCCAGGCCGCTATCTCCTCGAGATTATCTCCAAGATCCGAGGGATGATGTGATGGTCCCAGCTTGATAGTGTCATCTCTCTCCTATGAAGGAGTCTGCTATGTACAAAATGAGATTATCAAAGAATATGTTTTTGGAAGAAAACGGCATTAGACGTGTATGAGAAAAGTGTGGCGTTTCCAAGAAAAAGAAGGTATCTCTTATTTTTTTTCCATATAAATCACATTTTTGTATATTTTTTACCCATTTTATATAGTTATATAATTTAATCGACTCTCAATTTTTCGAGTTGATAGAGATTAAATTGTACCGGATAATGTCCGCTGAAAAGAAAAAATACAAAATGTGCTGCACATGTATATACAATATATCCTTTTATTTAAAATATGAAAGCAAGCAAGTTTATTTTTTAACAGTTTATTTTTTAAATGGTAATTAAGAGTCTATCGTGTACTAATGTAGGGCGTTGCGATTTATTATGAGAGGTATTTTTTACTTTCGTACTTGTTTAATATATTTTATGGGTAATTTCTACAAACTATTTGAAATTAGTTATTTTTTCAAACAAACCTTTATTTATACGAGATTTAGATTAGTAAGAAAAATGAGTTTTTTAAATAAAAAAAAAAGATATAGTCATAATATTTCAAAATAAAGTTATTTTCAATTTCAGTTAAATTTTTCACTGTCATTTATTTTAATTAGCATTTTTCAACACATTTGTGGGTGATGTGCTAGTCTTTAGCTTCACACGTTTCTGCATTTATTAATGAGAACTCGTAGCTGAAGTAGTATTTAGCTACAATAACTAAATGTGGCTCGGCCGTTGCATCGCAATAAAGCGCGCCGGCATATTACAAGCGATAGCACACGAACGCGACAATAATTTTATAGGTTATACATAACATACGAAGACTTCCTTTCGAGATAGGAAGAGAGCAGAGAGCGCCAGACTTTATTTTCTTATACATCTACACCTACACAGGTTTTGCCTACTGAAATGGTTATTTATGTACAGAAAATGATGGGTTTACATATTATAATGTGCTTCGATTTTATTTTAAATTTGATCAATTTTATATCAAAATAACTACGCGCACAGATATAAATATAATATATAAACCTCATTTTTTTTCTCAAAATGTTAATACTCCACACTTAGTAAATAATTAAAAAAAATTCTTTTAATTTTAATCTTTAGATAAATTATTTTATTTTTATTGAAAACTGAGAATTTCGGTTGTTAAAATTTATGAATCTCAAGTATAACTTTATGGTATTTCACGATACTTTATGGGTAGATATTTTTAGTCAACCTTTTATTTTTTTGGTACTGTATTATACTATCGCCGGGCTTATTGCCTTGAAGCAAACACATTAGAGTTATACATGTCGTGCTTAAATGTTAAGAAAAATCAGAAAGAAAATTGAAAATTAAAAGTAGAGAATTAATGAATTAAAAGATAATTAAGAATTCATTTCTTTTTAGTGTGTAATAAAAATGTAAAGATGTTATCTATGCTCGAGCAATAGATGTATACAATCATGATGTATACATATACAATCATGATGTATACAATCATGATGTATACATATACGATCACTACACAATCATGATGTCAGTATTTCAATGACTTCAAGGGAAAAAAATGAAACAATACTAAGAAAAAATCACGTTGGTTGAAAATTAGATAAAAGTGTGAAAATTAGAGATGTCCGCTTTTTATTGAACCCCAAAATTCACCTGTTTACCTTCAGTCGAGAAATTGGAGTTTTGGAATTTCAGGCTATATAAGGTTTTTAGAGAACCTTAAAACATCTTTGTTCCGCCGTTAAATATTTTGCATTTAAATAAAGTTAAATTTTAAAGAAACGCATGTTGTTTTCAGCGTTTTTATAATGGAAATGATTTTATTTTATATTGTTTTGAAAAACTCTGAAATTTGAATACAAGATTATCGTTTTTATTTTGAGCCCTTAAATGATTACGAGAATTTTTTTAATATCCACAAGATTTCTCAAATTGGAAATCAAAGTAGAACTCGTGATTCGTCATTGTACGTGTTGTATATACTAACGCACCTGAAGAAGCAGCAACACTCGCATACGCACTCGGTACGTGGAAGTATTATTACCAGACAAACTCCATTATCAGACTGAGTACCCTTTTTTGAGTACCATCGGGAATCGAACTCGAATTCCCAAAGTGGAAGGCAAGCACTTGATCAATTAGCCCACAAAGTGCATCGAGGATGGTTTTAATTGAAGCTGTGTTACGCATGACGAAATTTCTCTCATTTCAATAAAGTTATTTTCTTTTCTCGATTTAAGGGACTACTCAGTAAAGTTTATCTCGGCTTAGGCTTGCTATAGCTTTCGTGACGACTTTCCCCAGAAACAGACAAAATTTTGACCCCCTCATAAGGATAAAATTATATTTGCTGTCTGTTTGAAAATAATTCAATATCAATCAATCAACAATGGCTCTACAACCCAGGTCGGGTCTTGGCCTCCTTAAAAGCACGCCTCCATGACTGGCGGTCCTGTGCTGCTGTTCGCCAGTTCTGGATGCCAATGAGCTGCGCATCCCTATTGACACCATCCAGCCATCGAAGCTTCGGCCTTCCTGGCTTTCTTCGACCCCCCGGTGTGCCATTCAAGAGCCTTCTCGGAATGTCTTCCTCACTCATTCGCTGCACGTGTCCAGCCCACCTGAGTCTCCCAATTAAAATCTCTTGTGTTATGGTAGGGTCTCCATACAGACCGTACAGCTCCTGATTATACCTGATACGCCATTCTCCGTTCAATATATTGTATTAAATCATCTCTGTCATTCATATTACTGAGGGACTTGATCTATGGGATGTTGGTGGGCTGGGACGACCCATCTTTACTCATTTCGGTCAATTGCCGTTTAGATGCCATTTTACAGGTTTCCCCCGGTTAATGCTACTCGGCATCTCGTGATACATTTCCTATATCAATCAATTCTTCCAGGTTCTGGTTCACATTTGAAAATATGCCCAAACAACCGCAGGATACGCTTTAAGTAAATAAATGAATAAATCAATAAAAATAATGGTCCACAAGTGTCACTCCAGTTTCAAACACTCCCAATATTTTTAGTTAGATAACTTTTTATTTATTTTTTTAAATTATTTAAAAGACATACTCAATTTTAATTATGGATCATTAAACTTTTATTTTGCAAATCAACTGGCAATCATCCAAACATAACGATTTAATTTTATTGATAGAGATTGTCCAAAAAGATCAACAATCAGGAGATTAATTTCACGTTTTGACTGCAGGGATCAGTAGTAGACTTACCTCGAACAATAAGATTGCGTATTATCTACATTAATGAGAATATCCAAAGGGTTACAGAGAATGTTGCTGATCATCAAGCAGCTTCAACAATATGATGTTAGCTCAGCTAGAAATGTCTCCAACGACTCAGCAATGAATCTTAAGAAGCGGTTTGCACTATTTTTCGGAAAAAAAATAGTTGGTGCAAGAATTCAATCCACAAGATTCACAACAATGCCTTTAATAACTGCATTGGGGTAACCAATAGGCCACTTTTTATTTGTAAAGTAACCAGATGTCCCAGTTTGGCCTGACAATTCTCTGTTTTGATTCACTGGTCACAGCGTTCCGGTAGATACCCTTTGAGTCGAATTTTCGGAAAAAATAAATTTTATTAAAAGCTTCAAATAATAACTAAAAAGATTGCGCCATGGCAAAAAAAGTCATCTTTATTTATTATTTTTATTACTGTACTGTCATTACTATTTTATACCGGTAAACATTGTTAAACGCATAGACAATAACAATAAGCCACCCAGACCATTTCGCTCCGCTCTCTTTTTTTTCAGTTCACTGTAATGTTTTTTGGTACATGCTTCAATTATTTAGAAGAATGAACAACTGTATGTTCCAGTATGGTTCCATTTTTACTGGATTTTATTAAAAAACAACATTTAAGTACTCGTAGAATGATATAACAAAATCAACGGACTTAGAGAATAAATCCTTAAATATTTTGATGCACGAACAATTTACAATTGGTGAAGAAACGACGAAGTAAAATAAATTAAATGAGGATGAATTTAAAACTGACAGCGCAGAAAAATAAATGGAAAAACGTGAAGATTTTTTTATGATAATTTTATCCCTTATCAGATTATAAAGCTAATCGTAAAATTTACCTTTAAGTGTTACGTAAACCAATCTCCAATTGAAAGGGTATTTTAGTCTTGTAAATTCTGTTCGGACGATAAACGTATGATGCATGCTAAAACTTAAAAAGCAATATTTTCCAGAAAAATTAATCCCTTAAAAACACCTTCGAATGTGTTTAAGATTTCTACAAAAAGCTATGCAAGGATTATATTTTTCTGGAAAAAAATCACAATTCGGAAAATTATTCCTGGACATAAATGGGATTTTTGTTTACAATCATTGAATTTATAATTTGAAATGGAATTTTTGGATCCAATTATTATTAAACTTACAAATTGAAATTAATATTTTTTTTATTTTTTTGTCTATTTTAATCAAAATGTTTTTTTTTTCATTACTGTTTATTACTATTACGTATGTGAAATAAATCATTTGAACAGATGAGTAATAAGTGATTTTGAAGAATGGAGAGTGATTTTATTAATTGGTCCCGGCTTAACATTTTCAAAATCTGGTCACCTTATGTATGTGAATATATTTCTGTAACCTGACAATATACTTTATTCTTCTCCCGGAAATTTATCCCGAGGATGATATATATGCGTTGTATTGTTAGCGTATTTAATTATAAACTGAATGTTTTCATTCATCATACCCCGGAATACAGCGCACTCATTAATAATTTCACTTAACGCCTTATGTACAAAGCTTCATACCAAATAAAGACGTCTTTTGATTAATTAAATACTGCCTGGATTGTGCCTACAAAGGGGTAGCTCAAAAATATTATGGGACCGCTTTAAATTAAATAAATGACTTTTGGATGTCTTTTAAGTACGAGTATATTAGATTTATTTTATTTAAACACTTCAATGTACAATTTAATAGATTTATTGTCAAGATCTATCAACTTATCGTACACTTCGTTAAAGAACTTTGTTTTCAGTGTTGGGGTAAAAATTAACATTTGAGCATTATGAAATGAAATAATTACAAATTTAAAAGAAGGCATGCATCATTCAACTATGGGAATTAAGAAGATCTATTTTTTTTATCTACAAGATAATATATGATATTGGGAAGAAGGTTTTTAAGGCCTGTAAAATAATTATGTGGTCCCTACCGGGTGGGCAGTCCCACCTATTAATAAATGCGATGATCGTTTCCCGCGTTCACTATTGTAACTGTTTAAATTTGGACTTACCTATAACCTACCTGAATAAACTGCAATCAATTCGGACTTACCTATGACGCACCTGAATAAACTGCAATCAATTCGGACTTACCTATGACGCACCTGAATAAACTGCAATCAATTTCAAATGCGACTGCATGTCTCTTTTTGGCTGATTCGAAGAAGTGTCACATAACTCCACTTCTAAAATACTTGGTTAGTTAAGGAAAAGGAAAGGGTTCAACATAAGGTTGAGTTATGGTGTTCAAGCCTATGAATAATCAGATTACTCGATATTTTCCGGGTTGTTTTAGATTGGAGAAGATCTTTGAATCTTGTGTCAGGTTAAGATCAAGCGCTGTGAATACTTTGACTCTTCAGATTTCTAGTAATGTTGGCAAACCCATATATTTCGACAGAACGTTTCAGATAGCGAGATGTCTTTCATGGAACAGTTTTTCGTCCTCCCTGAGACAAATCTCTAAATAAGCTAAGTTCTCGGTAGACTTGAAAAGTCACTTGCCCAGTGTACATCTTCTGTAAGTTAATAGATTGAACTAGTTAGGTTAAACTAGTTAGGAAGTGGTCTTTAGGTGATCGTTACGATCGGGAAACAGCCTTTTATCAAATTATTGTTACAAAAAAGGTAAATAGGGGCACAAGAAAACACGTCACTCAAGGAAAATATCGCTGTTTGAAACACGCTAACGACGGAGCAAATTTTAGGTTAGTTTATTTATTTAAAGAAAATACTTACTAAGGTACACCTCTTGTTACGAATAGTCAAATCGTTGGTCATTCAAATACAATAAATATCTGAGATGCTAACTGAATGATCAACAGGGCCAGCCTCAAGAGATTAAAGTTATAGTTGAGTTGGCATGAATCTGCTATCGAAAGACAAATATTTTCTGGAACAAAGGTTTTAATCTTGACTTGCAAATACAAATTTTACGTTTCTGATATTTTCTGTACTTCTCTATAATGTTAACGCATGGACTTTTGGACTTTCAGTTACTTAGTACACCACATAGAAATCAGAAGGTTTATAGATGTGGTATTATCGAAAATGCTGATAATGTCTTAAGCGAATGGATGAATGAAATGTGACTTTATGAAATAAAATTAGGATCCACCATGAAAAGGAAAAAGTTAAAGTACTTTGGTCCTTTAATGTCAGGAGAAAAGTATAGCATTTTTCTGATGTTGCTGGAAAAAATCAGAAAGAAGACACAATAAATGCAGGCAGAAGACCCATCATAGTATTATATTTTGTTCAAAGCTGCTGCCTCTAAGGCCAAGATAGCTACGAAAATCGCCAACCTCTGAAGACAAAAGGAACTTTGAAGATGAAAAATGCTACATTTATTTAGTGAGAATTATTTCGCCATAAGATGGCCTTGTCAAAATACTTTATTATACGATGATCTTGTCAAAATACTTCGCCATACGATGGCCTTGTCAAAACTCTTTGCCATCCGATGGTCTTGTTAATATGCTTTGCCATACTATAGCCTTGTCAAAATGTTTCGCTATACGATCACCTTGTCGAAAAATATCCCCATACGATGGCCTTGTCAAAATGCTTCATATAACAAAACAATTGCCACCAAATTACAATAATAACCTACAGAAATGTGAACATGATGTTTAATTCTCTGAATTCTTCTAAAAAATGTAGTTTTATAAATTGAATTTCAACTAAATCAGTAATATATTTAATGATTATTTCCAAAAAAGGAAATTAGATCATTTCTCTAATTAACGTTATTTGGTCGAATTTATTTTGGTTATCTTTACATTAAATAAAGAGATGATCTAAAAACATTATGGCGTTCAAGAAATTATCGAACATTACTTTTTTGCTAATCACCTCATTTAGACACACTAAAATTCTCTGGGGTTTAATTTGGCTGTTTACGAGTAGCTAGAAAAAAATGTAAGAGGTTCCCAAAAGATATCGATGAAAGGTCTTTAACTTAATCAAACTATATAAGTGGTGCTTTTTTCTATTAGAAAAGAGGTTTGGGTATTTTTTTCCGTTTGTTCTCGAGAATTTTATTACTCGCCAATGTTTAATGTCTCAACATAGATTTATATGGGATAATTTATTTATTGTAGAATAAAAGTAGACTGAATTTGACTTCTTCGTTTTATCAGATTGGATACGTACTTTAAGTAAAAGTTTATTACGTTAAGGTTAATGTTGATGAGAACTTTATTTTTCTATCCACACGATATTGTAAAACCAAATTAATGCGCTCCTCGAATCTAAATAATTTAAAAAGTCTTCCCATTCCCGTCATGATGGGAGAAGATGCGATTTAAAAGGTAAAATGTTATACATCATTGTAATTATTTTAAAATACATACATACCGTCACGCCATATCCCTGCTAGGGAAGGCAGTGAAGCCGTGGATCCAGACTTTCCTGTCTCGACATACATATTTTGTTTTTTCCACATACATACGTCTTCTAAAATAGTTCCTAAGTTTTTTCTTTCTTATTATTTTTTCTTCTTTTAAAATATCATTCACTTGGTCTAACCAAAATTTTTTTGGACTTCCTTTATCATATCTTCCAGTCACATTTGCACTGTATATTTGTTTCGTTAGTATTTCTTCATTCATTCATTACACATGCTCAAACCAACTCAGAATGCTCTTCTTCATCTTACTCAACACGTTAGCCTAGAGTTCTCATTCATCCATAGTAACTTAATTCCGTATTCTGTCATTATTGTTTTCTTATATATTCTTCTAAGTTCACGCATGTCTACATAATTTATTCGGCTCTTTTCACTCTTGTTTCTCGTCAACCTTTCATGTCATATATCAAAGATGATACCAAAATACTGTTGTCGAAAATTATTATAAGATTTTAAAGTTGGTGACATTTTTGCTCTATGAAAAAATCCCCCCCTTTTCCAGTATTACCTCTGGAAATTTTCCCCATAATATAAATTAAAATATTTTACGATTATTTCTTTATTTTTCGAGCTTTCTGGTCAACAAAACTATAAATAATTTTACCGAAATAGATTTTTTGTGAAATCAAATGTTCAATGAAGAGATAAATAAGCCATATCTGACAATATCTCTTGTCCAAGACTAGAAGTCAAATAAATTTTGATTATTTTTAATAAAGTAAAACTTACCTCACATGGTGATCGTCATCGGCATTGACAAAAATAAACAGAGTGTAATATCATATTTGACCGATTTTGGCACCCTTCAGATATCGTACCTGGGGCTAATGCCCTAGTTGCACTACCCATGTCCTGGCTCTGACTTAATGGTTGGTGCTATATAGTACAGTTTATGTTATTCACCTTTTAAATATAAGTGCATTGTTAAGATTATCAAACCATTAAAATATTTGGATTACAAGACGGCTTTTGGCCAAAACATTAGATTACAAAACTACTGCTCGCCAAAATATAGAATAACAAGAAAACCGTCCACTTAAACATTGTATAATCAAATTACTATTTGTCAAAATGCATAATTACAAAACTACTGTCTGCCAAAACATTCTATTACAAAATTACTGCTCGCCAAAATATAGAATTACCAGACAAATGCCCGCCAAAACATTGGATTACAAGATTTCTGCCCCTAAAATATAGAATTACAAGATAACTGTCCACCAGAATATTGGATTACAAGACTTCTGCATCCACAATATAAAATTGCAAGACAACTGTCCTTGAAGAAATTGGATTAAAGGACTTTCGCCCTCCAAAATGTAGAATAATTGCAAAATATAGAATTACAAGATACCTGTCTACCAAAGCACTGGATTACAAGATTTCTGCCCTCCACAATATAAAATTGCAAGACAACTGTTCTTGAAAAAATTGGATTACAGGATTTCGGCCCTCCAAAATATAGAATTGCAAGACAACTTTCCGCAAAAGCATTGGATTACGAGGCTTCTGTCCTTCTAATATAACATATGTTATATAGAATTACAAGACAACTGTCCACCAAAACATTGAATTACTAGACTTCTGCCATCCAAAATCTTGATTTGCAAGGCCTGTCTATCAAAACATTGAATTGCAAGACTTGTTGGTTTAGGTTAATTGGGGTAAATTGTATTTTCAACCCCCGAAACATTCGTGTTGTATTTATAAAATTTCTAATGTTAACTGCGCAACATTTCGTACATCAAGAGTTTGTTAACTTCTGTAACACGGTATTGAAGGTGAAGATTGCTGAACAAGGGCTTATTACCATTTTGGGAGAATTTTAAGCCATTGTTAGCTCTCGGTGAGAACATGAGTGTAAGTAAATGAACCCTAATTACCCAATGGGGTTGAGTTGAAACAAATAATTGACATAACTCGGTTGTTACCGCACCCAGTGACGCCTGCACGCTTCCAACTGATAACATTAAGCTACATTGTTCCAACGAGATGAAATTTTATAGAATTATCTACAAGGTACAAACGGTTGGAAGACTGCTTTTGAATTTTATATGCAGCGGTATTATCTTAAGAGTTTCTCCGTTCATTCTTTTCTAGTTGTCCTTTAAAAAATATTTTTTTTGTATATTATGCAAATATCTTTCTATTTTTATTATTCCTTTTATTAAATCACTAACAATACTAAGCCTAATTGATAAGACGTCTGTTTTCCAATCTGATAGTTTCAGGTTCGATTCCTATTGGTACCTTTTAAAAAGCCTTCATCTCTTTTCTTACTTCAATTACGTTTTCTTCAGTTAAGCGCTTCTACGCACACCTTACACTTCTGACTTGTATATTCCCTTAGTTAATCTTTCATCATGCATTCTCTCTACATGTCCCAACCATTTTAACGCTCCTTTTCTCATCTAACCATATTCATTTTATCCATGCATTCATTTTTTATGTCTTCACTCCGCAAATTTTCCTTATTCCATGCATATCAATCTAACATTATTTTTTAAAATCAAATCTTCACACTCATATGTCAAAAAGGCTTTTGATTGCATTTATGACAAAATTCGTCTGTTTAAAACTCTAGTTTTCTCCATAGCACTCTTTGGAGTAGAAACTTGGAACTTAACGAAAGAGGAGATAGCTATTCTGGATGTTTTCAATATGTTGTTTATAGTTAAGGCATTAACGTTGTGGAGGTTTAAAGACGTTGCAATTTATTTTTATCAAACACTGTTTATTCCACTTTTTTGTGACGGTATAACCCTACCGGTTTCAAGGCTTTCACCTCATCTTCAGGGGAGCGCAAACAAGACTCCTTCGCGAACAGGGGAGCGCAAACAAGTCTTGTTTGCACTCCCCTGAAGATGAGGTGAAAGCCTTGAAACCGGTAGAGTTATACCGTCACAAAAAAGTGGAATAAACAGTGTTTGATAAAAATAAATTACAATTTTCAATATGTGGTGTTGGGTTGAACTCTATAAACCGCAAGAAACACCAACGTCTCCATCCTCCAGGATATACAGGTGAAAGAAAAATCTCAACGGCATGCAAGAAGACACTACTGTCATACTTCATACATTGTTGAGGTGAAGCGAGCAATTGGACGCCTCCAGCAAGATGGATAGACCAAATCATAGATGACTAGTTCCTTGTTCATTACTGCACTCATTATGGCTTAGAACTGGAAGGAATAGAGGGGAATCATCCTCTTAGTTCCAGATTTATCAAGAAAATACGACACTTGGTCATGAAAAACACAAAAAAGAAGAAGAATAAATAAATACAGAGATGAAAAATATAACAAAATACATGTTAATGTGAAATAACCTTGAAAAAGTTGTTTGATTGCTTATCGTTACCAAAATCTCTTAATACAATATCGATTACCTAAATATGAACTCTTCTTATATGAAATAACCATGAAAAAGTTGTTTGATTGCTTATCGTTACCAAAATCTCTTAGTACAATATCGATTATCTAAATATGAACTCTTCTTATATGAAATAACCATGAAAAAGTTGTTTGATTGCTTATTGTTACCAAAATCTCTTAATACAATATCGATTATCTAAATATGAACTCTTCTTATATGAAATAACCATGAAAAAGTTGTTTGATTGCTTATTGTTACCAAAATCTCTTAATACAATATCGATTATCTAAATATGAACTCTTCTTATATGAAATAACCATGAAAAAGTTGTTTGATTGCTTATCGTTACCAAAATCTCTTAGTACAATATCGATTATCTAAATATGAACTCTTCTTATATGAAATAACCATGAAAAAATTGTTTGATTGCTTATTGTTACCAAAATCTCTTAATACAATATCGATTATCTAAATATGAACTCTTCTTATATGAAATAACCATGTAAAAGTTGTTTGATTGCTTATCGTTACCAAAATCTCTTAATACAATATCGATTATCCAAATATGAACTCTTTCATATATGTTGATATAGGATTCCACGCTGAGAGGGATATTAAAGATCGGTTACACCCAGGATAAACACAGTAAATGAATTTTTATTTTTCAAATTAACATTGTATTTATTTTTCAATTTTATCGTATCCTTCAACATAGGCAAACTGGTATTCGAATATATTTACATGTGGGGTCGATAGATAATATTGATTTATGCACTATTAATTGTATCTTCGGGTTCGGAACCAGTGGAGTATGCACGGAAATCGAAATTCGTCATTGCACGTCACTTTGTTGAGGCCACAAAACTGGCACAATTCTACCGGTGTGAGTATTATTACAAGATGAACTGTTTTACTATACTGGAATAGTTTTTTATTTTATTTTTTTCGGTTACCATCGGTAATCAAACCCGAAACCCTCAGGTGGAACTCAATTATTTTATTAACTTGGTATCGGAGGTCATCCTGTTATTTATATTATATATTACTGTATTTGAATATATGGACACATTCCAAGAAAATCTGTCGCTTAGCTAAGCATGGGAATAACAAACTCAATATTGGATACACATTAACAGAAATTACAAAATAAGATTTATATTTCTTTATAAATGGTTTTAATTTTCAATCATTGTTTTGACGACCTCTGTTTGGTAAGACGCTTGGCTTTTATCAGGAGTCTTTTTTTCGATAAACAATACAAAATGATACCAGTATGTTATAAGAGTTCGTCTCTTAATGCTCACACAAGCTAAACGTATGCGAGTACTATTACCTGTCCACGTGCGGAAGTATTTTCAATACATACGATTATGAATTACGTTACTTGCGTAGTTTTTAACCCGAAAGCATGAATTCTGAGGCCGAAGACAATTTAGTATTTCGTTTACGCTCTTTAACATTTTCGCATCATCAAATATGTTGAGGAGTTCCATAGCAAAGAGTGGCAAATTGTAAGATAGAGATTGGATAGGAATGAGTATTGGTTGGGCAAGAAGTATGTAAGAACGAGCATTCATGAAAAAAATATTAGAACGAAATAAAAAGATTACATAAAAGTATAAGCATAGTGCTACGCTCAAACATCAATTGTTTATTGGCTTTCCCAGTTCACCGTTCTTCTTTTTTTACGTCGTCCTTTACTGTCCATGCAGTGAGACTCTGTATCATCAGTTACAAACCAATGTTAGACTTGCTCCGTCCATGGCATGCTTTAGAAGTGACTGAAAAAACTCTTAATTTCTAGTCAGTAATATAACGTGTTTCGTTTTTTTCTTTCCTCTCCCCCACACATTCCTTTTCCTTTTATTGATGATATCTCACTTTACTTTTACTATGTATCATATGTATATTGTACATAAATTTAATAAACATAAATAATCATTTGTATATTTTTTGCGACCATGTAACTTATTTTGTTTACTTTTGTTAGTTGGAAGAGATTGCCGCCTGGTAATAAGCCCGCCAGATTGTTTTTACAATTCAGTGTTAAATAAATTAATAAACAAAGCAATAAGATGTATTAAAATATATGGTAAATACAAAATTGAAAAAATAAAGTGATCAAAATCAGACCGGATTATATATAAGAGTTAACGTAAAATGAAAATTCACATTGAATCAGAATCATTGAATGGACAATTATTTTACATGCAATTTTCTTTTCCTTGATTTTTGAGGATTTATGGGTGCTATTTGATGTCTACAAATCAGTGAATTTTGCTTTGTAAATATTTTTTTCCAATTTAAATGCCTTTTATATGTAATTTATTTATGGTGGGATTTTTCACACTTATGATTGCTTTACGAGTATATGTGTTCCCTTTATGAATCAGTTTTCATGACTGCTTACCAAAGACACCTTCAATAAATGCTTAACCGTTTTTATTAACCAGTACCATTGTATATTGTATCCTACATAAATATCGTGTCGCAATATACTGGATATGTGCCTTCACATCGATCTCTTAAAATAAAAGTCAAAATTTGGTTACAGCACATGCTCTGCTTCTCGTCGTTACCGGGCTACCGGGTTTGGGTATCTACTCGTAATATTCTGTCTAGGGGTAATCGTAATATGCATGATGTAACCCTAACAGCTGACATGTAATATCGGCTCACCCTGTCGTAACATAGGTCGGGGCCTATATTATTGTGCCAGAAACGCTTAAGTTGATCTGTTGTGTTGTGTTATGTTCAACATTTTTCTTGCGTGGAATTCCAATATATACTCGTAAATATAAAACATCGAAGGTGTAATTTTTTCCTATCTCTTTTATTTGTTTGATATGTACATCACCTGGCCTTTATTTTATTGGCTTCTTTGAAAAGATTTCTCCTGTTACACAAAATAGGTTTGATATTATGAGCTTTATTTGTTAGATAGAATATCGGCCAGGATTATTTTTATACTGCTAGATAACACAGAAAATATACCCATGCTAGATAACACAGAAAATATACCCACAGTAGAGTGTTTAGCTATAATATTTGTTCTGTAAGTTGCCATGTAGAACAGAGTGTGATTCTTTCACGGCTTTTTTATTGTGGACACGTAAATTTAGCTTTTCTAGTATAGCAGGCAATTAAAAACAGCTTTGAAGAACCTTCAGTAGGAATATCGTGATGTAACATATTCTTGACTTCTTATTTCTTATACAATTGCATAGCGTCAGAATTTCGACTGATTATCACCCCTTATCATAAATATCTGAGAACTTTTTTACATTGGTGTTATCTTATCCTTATTTTCACTCAAATTAACTATTTTAATATCATTTACACATATGATAGATGATTTAAAAAAATATTTAACTGATTTACGTTTACCGAATCTGGAGGAATTCCATTAAATCTTAATAGTGATGAACTGATAATTTCTGATGCAACATATTTATATGAAAAATAATATATTACACTGTATTATCAAATATAGGCAGGGATGAAATTTGATATTTCAACGTGGTATAAGTAAGGGTACCGAATAAATCGTGTAAAAATGCATACACTTAGAACTAAATGTGGCTTGACTTGATAGTCGATTGATTTGAATTCAACTATTTTATCAGAACTACATGAAGTAATTGAAAATAAATTCGAATAAATCTCATTTTTAATATGTATTGATCAAAGAGTATCCAATAAAACCGTAAATAAAACGTTTTTCCAACATCACAAAAGAACAATGGGCGCGGAAGTTCAGTGAAAAACAGGATTAATGCTTTTAAAGGGACATTTTATCTTAACGGTCGTATATTTTAATTAATTCGACGTAATGGCCACTGAACCACAGCGGCGTTATTTATATGGGATTTTTGTGATCACGAGGGGAAAGGATAGGAATTCAAGGAGGTGAGATGGGTAGAAAATGGCAGGAATTACTGGATAATGTACCTACAGGGACACGGAAGTACTGTTTACAGATAACTTGGAGGGAACAAAGCATCGGAAAACCTTTTAATACTTATTTTATATGTTCAACCATCACAATATTATACATGGTGAGATATGTGTCTTACCTACAAGGACTACCTTCGTGACCTAGTTGATAAGACACATGCCTCCCTCCCTCCCCAGCATGGGGGTTGCGAGTTCAATTGGTTTTCATCAGTTTTGTTTACACTACAAGCTTATTTAACATATTTCTTGTTGGTCGAAAGAGATCGCTACATGGCAATACGTCCACCAGCTTATTCTGTATACAACAAAAGTGTGAAATACCGTATAAGCCCGAATATAACGTGGCCTCGAATATGACGCGACCTATATATAATATTTGGAGTAGGAATGAAACGAAAAATTCAAATATAAAGCAAAAATTTATTAGGTAAATTGTATTATAAAAAATATGATTTTTTTATTCAGACATGTTTGAATTATCATCAGTGTCACTTGAATGATAACTACTCGATGCATCATTTATGGCATCTTCCTCTTCCCATTAAATGTCATCCTCACTCCCATCCAGATTGTTAAAAATGCAACATTTCTTAAAACCTTTTTCAGTAGACGTGTCACTAATCTTCTGCCAGGCGGTCATGATCCATTCCCCTAAGACTGGAATTGATGGTTTCTTTATTTTCCCTGTAGGGGTCAGAGGATGATTTCCAGCTAAGAGCCAATTGATGTGTGCTCTGCGCTCGTTGGACATGACCTAAACTCCGAATACAACACGAATGTTTTTTTTGGAAAAATATTTTGAGTAAAAAATATTGCGTTATATTCGGGAAAATATCGCGAGATATTCTGATAATAATAAAAATTTATTAAAATATTAAAAAGTGCTATTTTGTAAAAAAAAAGTGCTTTGAAAATGCTAACCCCATAAGATTGGTAATATGTAAAAGAATACAGAATGAAGTGCTTATGGCTGAATGTACACTTAATGTGCTGCGTATGTTAAGATGAAAAAGAACACTCTGTGATAGTTTGGACATGAACAAATGTGAAGGTACTAACAAAACAAATATATTGTGAAAATTCAAGTAAAAGATATAGTAGAGGAAGACCAAGAAAATATAGATCAAGTAGATTACATTTTGAAAGAAGTAAACATAGAAAGATTGAAAAGTCGTAGGAGTTGTATGAGAAGATGGCTTTTAGCCACTTTATAAGAAAAAAAATGCGCTTTGAATTATTACCCTTTTTCCCGTGATGTCGGATCATAAATCCGTCGTCACTACTATTATTATCACTCAGGTGTGTCACCAGCGGAGATGGAATCCCTTTGGCCAGTTTCTTCTTCTGTGATGTAACGTTCATAAAAAAATAAAGAAGATTTTGATCTTCTAGTGTAGATCGCGCTGGACGTGGACATATTTTGCCCCTCATAACAGGTGGGATCGAACTGATCTGAACTACTGCAAAATGGTTCACGAACAACTATTTGTCGATCCCTGGTCTATATAGTCTCATAAGTTTTAACTTTTTTTAGTTCACTCTTTAACCTCTGAACGGAATAAACAATATTTAAACATTGAAAAGGAAAATAAACGAATTAGCAAAAATCTCAAAATGTCATGTTTTATCAGATAAAAAAGATTAAATATTGCCGATAAAATATATCTTTTCTTTTTGCATTTCTATAGGCAACGAAATAGTAAAGGTAACGAGATTAATTTTGTCACCTTTATATCTGAAAAGGTTTTCAAGTTTTCGTTTCTCGGAGTTATCGTGGATCAGTCACGAAGTCAATTTAGGAAAAAGAAACTCAGATTAAATTCGGTGACGCTGCTCTACTGAATAATAATAATAAAGGACCATTTATATATCGCCGTTTAGAGAGCAGACCTTCCTCAAAGGTATTTTTACTCGGGAATTGAACCCACTATTATTGAGAGGGATAAAAATACAACTGAATAAATATATATAGGTTGAGGGTAAACATAGGATACTTCCTCGTATCTTCATATGTTATAAAAAACATATTTGGCTAGAAAACTTATCAAGGAAAGACGAAATATAAATAAAGCATTAGGTATATGTGTAGGTCTTTCGATATGTAATAGTAACACATTCGGCTTTAAAACAAATATATCCATATTTTACATCTTACAATAAATTAAGCTTTCAAAGCTTTTTTGGATTTGTTTGAATTGCCTTAAAATAAACAAATAATTAAAAAATTTGAACAAAGACTTTTTGGTAACACTCACGTACAAAGTATTTCAGTAACTTAACAACTTCCTTGCCATGATATTTTGCCAGTTAAAATGAACAATATTTATTAACCATATAAGTAAATGAATACAGGAACAGTTGTTAATACTTACCAAGTCATTAAATAAAATATTGGTGTATTCGAAACCCCTTAGGGTAGTTATGTAAAGTCACCATAAAATCATTAATTTCAAGTGGAACTTTCCTAGTTGAACCCTTTGATGTGAATAGATTTCTTGGTGTGAATAGGAGAGTTTTGAAATATTATTTGATTCACTGAGGGCGAATTAATGTTAAGGATATATTCAAATGAACAACAATGAGACGTTTTGCACCAGATGATTCATCATGTTTTAGCGTTGAAATTTTCCTGCATAAGACAATCAACGCAGGACGTTTCTGCGTGATAATACGGATTAATTTGAAGTTTGAGAAATACTAGGGACGTTTAAAATTCTCTGATTATTTCACATTCATTTTCACTTAATGATATATTATATTTTTTTATTTTATCAAGAGTTTTCGGTGTTGTGAAGTATTTTTAAACGTCTTCGACATTTAAAACATTTTTTATCGCCGAACAATTTTGCATTGTTTAATGTTTTCGATATAATGTCAATTATTTTGAAAACTTTTATAAAAACTAAAAACGAAATGGTCACCCTGATTTTGGGGAAAGCCCTGAATCGTGTGGGAGGGTATTAGCAGGGTAGACACGTGGGGAACTTAAGCCATTAGGCGCGACTGTAAAATGCGAAACTGAATGTGGGGACTTAGCGGGACATGAACAGCGCTAAATCAACAGCAAGACATGTCGCGTATTGGCGGCGCGCATTAAAACCTAAATACATACACAAATCCGCCGTGTGGGACCTAAATAAATCATATTTTAACTTACATCTCACATACTAATTTTGCGCCTATGAAACTGGAAGTTACTAAGTGATATAGAAAATAGAATTGAGGTGTTAGGCTTATGTTATATGAATCATTTTAAGAAAAAAATACTTTACAACGCTGTTAAGTAAGCAAATGCCACTCGTAGGAGACATTTAAAATCTATTTCTTGTTAATGTGTCAAAGTCCCTTAATTATATCAGCTCAGAATTCTACCATTTGGATAGCACCATAGCACTTGATGTTCCACGAATCAAGTACTCTTCGGTGCAAGACACCGAGCTCCTTGGTTACTGGAGCAAGTGCCGCATGAACTGCTTCCTCAACACAGATACAGGTTCTTAAAACAAAAAGGTTCAAAGAAGACCAACGAAAATTCAAAAAATATTTATTTCATCCAACTTATGAACATTGGCTACGTTTATTGACGAAATTCTGAAGACTTGTTTGAGTGTTATAAGGTATTGATCACTCGTCATGACTGCTTAGAACTCCACCGAGGATTTATTTTAACCAAACCACACATTTGTGAGAATATCCGTTGAAATACTCTATAACTAAATTCCACAAAAACCCGAGGAAACATTGTTTTGGTAACCGAGTTGTGGAATCTTGGAACAAACTGACCAATAGTATAATGAGTGATACAACATTGAACTAGTTTAAAAACCGCCTGGAAAAGTTCCTTCACACAAACCTAAAAGGGATATTTTAGTGACTTTTGTGTCTTATGGTTTTTCTCATAAAGGGTATGTCAAATTGAGCGGTTTTTTAAATTCTTAAATAAAACACAGGTGGCGTCGCAAACTTGCCTGGGTATTGTGACATTTGAGAAGTGTTATGTATGACATTTATAAAAATGGAGTCGTATAAAATGCAACAACGCGTTCAAATTGAGAATTATTTTATGTATTATAATCTCCGGAAACGGTGATGTTAATTGGCCACCAAGATCATGTGATCTGACACCGTTGAACTATTTTATCTGGGGTTACGTGAAAAGCCAAGTCTATAAAAATGACCCTCAATCAATTCCTCAGCTGAAAGACGAAATTATTAGCGTTATTGATGAGTTAGAACCGCAATTATGCCAAAATGTCATCGAAAATGTTAACAAAAAAGTGGGCATCTGTGGAGCTGCAAGAGGTGAACATTTGGCGTAAATTATTTTTTTGTGTTTAAATGTCATACATTATACTCGTACTTCAATCTATATAAATGACCAATAAAAAGTTTTTTGAAATCAAAACTAATTATGTGTTTTATTCAAGAATTAAAAAAGACGCTCAATTTGAAAGACTCTTAAGTATAATATTTTTTGTTGTTTTGAAGCATGTTATACCCATCATATTTGATTTATGTGGCCTACTTGATGAGACACCTGTCTTCAAATCCTGGTATTACGATTCGATTCCAGTTGGTACTTAGATTTTTTTAAAAGAGTTCCAAAATGGTTTTTACATAAGGCTTGTTTAATATATTTCTGTTTTTTTTTTAAGAAATTACCGCGTAGCAATCAACTAGCCAAGTTGTATCTATAGATCGAAAATGTTATAAAATACAATATGCCCCCTCTGAAAGAAGGCAAATAGTAAACAGTCGAGAAACATTATCTGACGTCTCGATCCGACTCTCGGCAGGCTATAGGCTAGTTACATTTTCAAACTAAAACGCTTCTAAAATACGGCTATCAGTTGTACTGCGCAAGAGAAGAATAGTAATATAAAAGGATTAAATTGAGTTTTATAACTATAAATGTAGTTTTCTTGCATCTTTCAATAACCTGACCGACAGGTTCTTTATAATTCTGGATTCAATCAGTTTTTTAAATGAAGTATTTAATTTTTCCAAAAGAGTTTGAGGTTGTAACGTTAATATATTGAATTTATTCTTCATTGTATCGATGCTTTAGTTTGACTGACGCTCTGTTTTTCTTTGAGGCTATAAGAATATCTTTAACCTGAGTCATATTTCACATTTGACTTTTAAAAAATATCTTGTGCTATTCGAATGAAGTATTCACTGTTGACTTATCTAAAAATTACGTAATATATTATCAGATTTATTTATGAAGACACTGTATTAAAAAATTACGTAATCTTATTTATTTATGAAGACACTGTATTAAAAAATATATAAAATGTGAGTTTGTAATAAGGCAATCACCCTCGACCAACCAGACAAGAGTTGCGCAGACAAGTGCCAATTGTTAAGTTAAATGTTAAAATGTTTTTTTTTTCAAAAATATATTTAAAAATTAAATAACAAATTAAAAAAAAACAAAACTAAATATTTGCAAATTTCACCAAATATCGGGAATGGAGAAGGAAGATGAGAAAGGACAAGAAAATGTGAGTTATGAAGAAACTTGTTTCATTATTGATGAGAAATGTAATATTTTTTAAACCACCGCTTAACCCTTTATAGGGCAAATTTTTGTTTTTGAGATATTGAGTTTTTTTTTGAATAAATCATTATTATGTGTATCAAATTAACTAACTTTATTTCTTCGAAAATGTGTTAAAAAAATTTTTTTTTTGGAAATGAGGTGATCGCATATGAGACATGTGCCCGTTTCAGGGGTCATGTCAGTGGTCGCAAAAGTAACCAATGAATGTTTAGGTAATAATATCTAAGTTTAGGTTGTATTAGGAAATACAATTCTTATATGATATATAATGAATGGTGATTTACTTATAATACCTATTTACATATTTGACAATAAATTGACCGGATGTTTAGATCGTTGCTACTGAACATGCAGCTAACTTCACGACGATCCGTCTTAAATAAGACCTCTGCCCGTCCACTACATTTGCCAATTTGGCGTTTGTGTTACTTAAAAATGTTTCATTAAGAAAATGAATCCTTATATGTATAATCATAAGGGTGGTCGCATATGCGACCGATTTCTGTTTATGCCCATTAAAGGGTTTTAAAGCAAGCCGCCGAGGGGGAGAATCTTACTGCAGCCGGTATGTGGTTACTGAGTCTGACGGCATGAACAGAAAATAATTATATGAAGCAGGGGCGATTAACTGGCAACGCCAAAAGGCGGAAAAGCCCTGACAATTTTCGGCGTGATATTGAAAGGTGATGAGATAGTTAAGGATGTTATGTAAAATATACAATCCATTTATTCGTCGTCGTTTTCCGACATTTAATATAATTTGACTGCGTATTGCTGACAATTTTCTTTAACTAATTTGAAATTAGTTGTTTAAATATCTTTAGCGTCACTTTGTAGAACTCTCTGATCAATATATAATTAAAACATGATTACTCTATTTTTTTCCACTCCATCTATTGAAAATAACAATCTATTTCACACTCACTACATAATCATCAAGTGAATTATCAAGAGCTGAAGTATACATTAATTACACTATGATGTGTGTTGTTCACAATAAAATACACGTAGAGTGAAAGTGTATATACTATTTGTTGTTTATGGTACTAAGGGGAAATAGGATAATATTAAATGATAGAATAATAAATACAAAAATTTGACACATATTTAACACATATAATACTATTTATTGTGTATGGTATTAAGGGGGAATAGGATAATATTAAATTATAGAATAATAAATACAAAAATATGACACATAACACGTATTACACAGTAAAAGCTTAGAAATCATTGAAATACATAAGGTAAACAAACAAAACAAAAATATTATAAATTAATCAATTAAATGTATTCTCTTCTCCACTTCTAGCCCTATTCCCCTTTAGTACCATTAGCAACAAATATATAAATAATTATTACTTTATTTAATCGTGAACAACAAACATCATGGTGTAATTAATAAAGCGACTTTCAAATTAAGCAGTTTTTTTTATTCTTGGATAAACCACAGATGGCGTCGCGAACTTGCCTGGGTCTTGTAACATTTGAGAAGTGTAATATATGTTATGACCTTTACAAAAATGGAGTAGTAAACAATACAAAAACGCCTTCAAATTGTTGAATTATTTTATGTATTGTAATCTCCAGAAACGGTGATGTTAATTGTCCACCAAGATCATGTGATCTGACACCGTTGAACTATTTTCTCTTAGATTTACGTAAAAAGCCAGGTCAGCCAGCCAAAAAAAAGACAGGTCTATAAGAATGACCCCTCATCAATTCCTGGGCTGAAGGAGGAAATTATTCGCGTAAATGTCATACATTATACTTCAATGATTAATAAAAAGTTTTTTGAAATCTAAGCAAATTGTGTGTTTTATTCAAGAATTAAAATAATTAGAATTAAAAGACCGCTCAATTTGAAAGACCCTTCATATACTCCAGTTCTTGACAACTCGCCTGATGATGACACAGCGAGTGTTGAAATGAATTGTGATTTATAATAAATAAAGTGAAATAAAACATAATAATCGTATTTTAAGTTCATATAGTATTAATTAGAAATTCGTCACCAGGCTGTTCGTTTCGTTTCCTCATCAAAATAAGACAAAGAAAATTTTAACATTCCCCTTATATAATACTTTTTTTATTATTCCCTTTAGGCCAATTCGTTTTCAAGAGATTCAGTATTCTGAAATTGGTTTATTCTAATCTCAACGTTCTCACGCCCGTAATTTCGTGATTTATTTCAAAATTCACGAAACGCCACTGACCGACAATTAACACGGGCTGTTTGTGCGTGCGCACTTAGATTAATTAACGAGATAAAATTACTATTATTAAGAAAATTGCGTAATTGGTATCAGAAATGTTTTGGGATTGGTATCAGAAATGTACGAGTATATTATCAGAGAAGCTATACCGGTTATTTTGACATGTTTGAGATAGTAGATTCACTTTTGTGTCAATATAGAAATACCAATTATTTTGAGATGTTTGAGATAGTAGATTCACTTTTGTTTCAATATATAAATACCGGTTACTTTGACATGTTTGAGATAGTAGATTCACTTTTGTGTCAATATAGAAATACCGATTATTTTGAGATGTTTGAGATAGTGGATTCACTTTGGTTTCAATACATAAATACCGGTTATTTTGACATGTTTGAGATAATAGATTCACGTTTGTGTCAATATTGAAATAATTTTAAGGTTTTTTTAATGCCATTTAGCAGTAGAACTTTCGAAAGGTTACTATCTGTAGCAAACTCTTGTTAAGAAAACCAAATATAAAGATATATAGGAGGTCGGAATAGAAAACCAGGTTGGAATCCTTTTAAAAAATAAATTGCATTTGAAGGAGAATCGAACCCGTACCCTTGGGCTGCAAAAGCAGATATCTTATCAACAAGACCACAAAGATCGTTGGAAGGAATCACGGAGGATATTGTACGTACATGTAACATGTTAAATCATACATCAATCAAAGTGTACACGTAAAATATTACATGTTAAAAAGTATTTTCTTTTTAGAAACTGAAGAAATGAAAAAAAATAATGGAATTAGTGAGAGAATTTATTAATGAGCGATAAGAGTATGAGAAAGAGAACAGCCTAAAAACGTCGAGATATCTCGATATGGACTAGAATAAGTCGAGATATATCGATATGGTTTAGAATAAGTCGAGACATATCGATATGGACTAGAATAAGTAGAGATATATCGATATGGTTTAGAATACGTCGAGACATATCGATATGGACTAGAATAAGTCGAGATATATCGATATGGTTTAGAATAAGTCGAGACATATCGATATGAACTAGAATAAGTCGAGATATATCGATATGGTTAAGAATAAGTCGAGATATATCGATATGAACTAGAATAAGTCGAGGTATATCGATATGGACGATATGGACTATAAAAGCTGTAAATGTTTATATATCTTCTCTGTGTATGTACATCAACAAATATATAAATACAAAAGTGTAGAAAATCCAGTATCAAGTTATTGTATTTTTTCTAGTGAGAAGATTTCCACGATCTTACATGCAGAAAAGCCTCTTCTCCTTATGAATCATCAAGAATCACCTCCACCGACAATTTTTTTTACCAACTGAGTCACAAAATCACCATATTTTTCAAATTAAAAAAATACATTTCATGTGATCATAATTTCTAAAATAAATAATTTACAATTTAAATACAAATATTTGCTAGTATTAAAAGTTTATTTGATTACATACCTTTTATAATGCTTAAAGTTAATTTATTTGAACTTTTTTTTAGTGTCGCTACATTGCGTGCATAAACATTATTTTATCTTACACACGAGTATGTGTATGGATTTTCAAGATCTGCTCTATTCTCATTATATCATTTACTCGTACCTTAAAATCTGGAATATATGTACTATATTATTGTTATTTAAATACAAATATTTGATAATAATAAAAGTTTGTTTGATAATATCCTTTTGATAATACTTAAAGTTCATTTGATTTTATATTTCAAATTGTCCATTTCATTTTATAATATTGTACAAATATGTAATTTGATTTTTTCTAGTTGTGTTCTAATTTTTTCAAGTGACACTGTAAATAATTTTTTCTAGTTGTGTTCTAGTTTTTTCAAGTGACACTGTAAATAATAGGTGTGTAAATAATTTATTATTTGATAATCCTAAAAGTTTATTTGATTATACTAGGAAAAGGGCAAGGCAATAACGAAAAATTATTATACGGAATTATTGGACTGTTTGAAAGACGAATTAAAGGAAAAACGGCCAAGATTGGCGCGCAAAAAGTATTCCTCCGCCATGGCAACGCATTGTCCCATAAATCGACCGTCGCAATAGCAAAATTGTATGAATTAAGCTTCGGATTGGTTCCTCATTCACTATTTTGCACAGACTCGGCTGATGTTCTTCATGTTCTAGAAATTAAAAAAAAATTACTCGGTGAGAAGAAATTTTCGTCGAATGAGGATATAGAGTTTGACAAAATCTTTTTTTTCAGACGGAATAAAAAAAAAGAAAATTACTGAACCAAGCGTGCAGACCATAGGAAACCATGTCGGAAAATGAAATTGCCTTATTTCAAATAAAAATATTTTACTTGCTTTTTAACTAACTTTTCAAACTACCCTTGCATAATTTTTTATAATAATAAAAATTCATTCGATTAAAAACTTTTGATAACACTAAAAAAATTATGATGAATATCACAAAACGCTTAAGCCTATAATTTATATTTACGTACATATTTCACATCTTTCTTGACTTTAAACACCTTTCAAACTTCATATTCTTGGCTGATCTCTTTCCAAGTGAAAAGGAGACAAGATTTGAAATTAATTAAATGTCGGATAACACTTCAGTAAAAGATGACGTCAAAAATTTGAAGTTGTACAAAAATACAATATCAGACAGTTCATCTCGTTGGCTGAAAGTATTAAATTAAAATACTTCGTTTCAGTGGATCCTTTACAAACGTTCATAAATTTCAAATATTCGTTTAACTAAATTTATGCAAGCTTTACTAGAAATTTTATTGAAAAATGTTTTTAGTTTTTTGACATCCAATCCAAAATGTATAAATAAGAAATTGAAAATGGTGTATTATTTAAACACAAATAAAAAAAAATATATTAATTAACTAAATACAATAATATAAATTGATTTAAATTGTTTGACTGTTATAAAAAAAATAATCGAAAATATTGTAATTTACATTGATGTATTTAATATGTCAGTGCGTATTTGTATTATATATCGCGCTTTTATTGTCAATAGTTTTGGCTATAGTCTATTATTAAAATCTGCATCGAGATTTTCTTAGCAACTGCATTTTACTTATGCGTATACGTAAGTGGATTCAAATTCGGACTGGTTTACCATCTAACAATTTAATGTTTGTTTACTGTAGCTTATATGCTGCGAACCATTAATTATTATTATATCGCTATTGACACTTTAAGACCCGACCGAAATCAATAGATCCTTCCCTAGTGTCCCGTTTATTTTTTAAGAATTCTGATTTTTGTGAAGGTTCTACGATAATTGATATGTCTAAGTAAATATAAGGTAAATTGTAATGAAAATTTGTATATTTGTTTAAAATACTATAATAATTACGTTAAGTTCAGTAATCAAACATTATATTTTGTGGAGAACTATTTTACACTCATTACACATGTACCGGGTCTCACTTATTTCCTTATGCATAGCACATACCTTGCAATTTCTGTATGACTTTCTTCGTTGGTTGATGGAGTACATATCAACACACATTTAGACATGTTTTTTGACAACCTGTCTAGAAGACCCTGCAAATTCCTTGTTCTATTGGACCCGAAGACTGGTGTTGGTCTCCAGATTCAGATGTCACAATCTACAAGATCTGACACTTCACTGCATATTGATTATGTAACGTCAGAATTCATGCAGATTTTCATTGTCTGAGATATTGTCCATGCTAAAAATTAGGGCGCTCATTTAAACATTGAATTGTTTTTAAACATAATACCAAGATTCCATATTATATCATTTTTTGGAAGAAGTATCCATCACGTGAAATCACGGAACCGGGACTCAATGCAAATCTAGTTTATCACATTAAATCACGGGATTGGGATATGTGGTACTAAAAAGGTATCGATTACCTGAAAACACGGGACCGGGACTCAATGCAGATCTAGTTTATCACATTAAATCACGGGATCGGGATGTGTGGTACTAAAAATGTATCAATTACCTGAAAATACGGGACCGGGACTCAATGCAAATCTAGTTTAGCACGTTAAAACACGGGATCGGGATGTGTGGTACTAAAAAATCACACAAAAATAGGGAAAACCTGCATCAAATTAAACCTACCAAACGTCTTGAAACAATGTTGTCCTTTCCATCTAAACTTAGGGGACAAATAGGTTATATGATTTCTTTGGACTTCTATAATCTTAGAGAGTTCAAATGTGTAAGTCAATATCTTCCAACAAATAGATTCAGTTGTTGTATCGCGTTTAGGTTATGTGATTCTTTTTATTCTGGTCTGCCAAATTTGCAAATTTCCATAGTCCAGTTTCTTTTTCAATACAGCTATTTGGCTGATATATGGTAGTCATATAGTCATATCGTATCATTTAGCGACATCAAGTGACAATCATGTCCAGCCTCAACGTATCGTTTGTACTCGTACATACACAATAATATAATATATTTCTATTAAATGCTTAAGTACTATTTTAATAAAGGGTTTTCAATATACTTTTTAAATGGAATTTCTTTTATTTCACGATTCAAATTAGCTTTTTTTAATTATTTAATCATGTTACGAGTTTATGATAAAAGAAAATTGATATCTTTAAAAACAAATATTACACATTTTATACATCAAGTTATCAAATCTGAGACGACAGAATTTCGTATAACGTTTTCTTTATAAAAATATATACTTGTTTCTGTCCCATTTCAATTTATTTCGCCAAATAAAACATTGACAGAACACATTTCATTGAAAAGTGAGCTCACATCGGGTGGAAATTGAATCCACGGTATTGACATTTGTGAGGGTTGAAACAACCCCTGGTGGTCATTCTGCTAGACTAACTGGATTTGTAAAATCAATAAAGTAGACAGACAAACCAATATCGAATGTTACCTTGATGCGTGTCAAGTTTTTATATTGCTTTGTTAGTTGTGCCACTTAACTAAAAACTGATAACGGTCAACTCGAAGTGAAATATGAATCAAGTGCTCTCATTTATGATATATGTGTCTCGTCATAAGTTTTTATTTTGAATCATCAGTCATATAATTAGGTTTTGACTGGCTTTTAAATCTTCTTAAGTTTCTTGAAAAGCATACAGAGGATATCTGCTAAGTGTGTGTTTGAAACTCAATATGTCAGACTCAAAAGCTGAAAATAGTTACCAAGAAACAGTTTAATAATACGTATTATATTGTACATGAAAAACATAACATGGTATTCGAAGTTTAGTATTATATTTCAGGATTTAACAAACTAGGCAATTGTTTTTTTGGACATCCTTAGAACAATATGTTGGTTTTAACATATAGTTGCGGTAAAAAATAAAAAGCTTCATCTCCATTAATATCACCCCCTGCGCGTAATTAGCCAGGATCCAAAAGTCATATTACACACCTCTGCCCATCCATAGTTTCATTTTTTTTCTTGAACAATACTTTCCTCTCAACGCATCTTTCAAATCCTTTAAGCTCTGCTCAATCTAATTAAATGTAAATGACGCCGTATAACCCGATTGTCTCTGTACAAGATTCAATTTAATAAATAAATACTCACGTCAAAACGATGAGAATCGGAACACTGTTTTGGCTGCAATTAAATATTAATCTTATTTATTTTTGTAACACTTTAAAGAAAGCACAACTAATGGATTTATTGCTATTAAACATTCATCAAACTAATCAGTATTCACTTCATAATCCTATCAGTGAGCATGACTGTGACTTAAATTTAGTTTTCGAAAACGGAATTGTATAATATTATTAACATTAAAGGCAGACTGCAAGTAGTTAATATCTATATCTAATTTAACTGTAATGTTTTGACTTGTATGTTTTTTATCTTTATGTAAAGTTCCAATAAATTAATTCATATTTTGAGGAAAATAAGAAACATTGTAATAAAAGATAAATCTCTAGAAAAATAGGATAAGAATGGAAATCATATGGAAGAAAAGGACAAGGAATCATCATCATTATGTCATATACCTCATAACTGAGCATCGTCACTCCCATGATAGCCTCTGATGACACCTCTTCATCCACTTCTGTACTTCGTGGCTCGAAAAGCAGTTTTTAAGGGTAGCCCTGTTGCGTCTCTCACTTGGTCAGTCCAACGCATTAAGACTCTTCCTGTTGTGCGTCGTCCTTCCACGTATCCAGTGATCTCTTCAACTGCCTCTTTGGCCACAAGCAATGTGCCCAAATAATCAAAGGACTTGTTGAAGGCATCCTATTGACAATGTGCCAGTGATTCTCAGTTCTTCGAGGAGTAAAATCACTGATATCGAACGAAGAATATTTTGAGATGAATAATGTTTCTTGAGGTTTTTCTCAGACAGGGGGATCGTTCCAAAATCAGACCGAGTGAATCGCAAAATACGATGTGTAGAATGATGTGAGATACGTTGGTATTTAAATAATTCTGCCGTCACTAGATCGGAAGGAGAGTTCATACTCAGAAATAAAATTTAAATATTCAAATATATACAGAAGACCGTTTGAATGTTCAACTCTTCGAAGAGGATTGACATAACGTGGACATTTCTTTGCTGTCCAATTTTAAACCATCGGAACCTCACACAATATTTGAATGCATGATCACTTTTTTTTAGATTAACAATAAGTCATTTTGGAGCCTCTCCAGTCTATCCAACAACACCTTACTAGCATCAAAATAACAAAAATAGCCATAATCAATTAAGGGTAAGATGGGACTTGCGCTAGTACGATTTTGCTTTAGATAGGGAGTAAAAATGATTATACTGTCAATTCCGCTTAATTGGACCACCAGTTTATTGGGGTAGCCGCTTATTTGGGCCAAACCTCAAGGAACGGAAAATAAACCAAGGAACAAAAAAATATTTACATCGCTTAATTGGGACAATATTCCGCATAATTGGGACAGTAAATTTAAGATCACAATACATATTATACACATATTTTCAATGTTTGCCGTCATGTCGGTGTGGCGGTAAAATTTGTGATATGTATAATATACTGAGAGAATTGAGGCTTGCTAAGATTTTGCGACTTAACTCGGAGATATGATTAAGCCAATTTAAAATTCATCGACAAAGACTCCGAGATTTTTAACGCATGAGAAATATTGAATCACATAGCCATTAATTTGAATAGACATAATAGAAGGTTTGATTGATCAGTCCTTGGATTAAGACTTTGATAAAACTATCAATATTGTAATTTTATGTGATTAATGAGCAAGCCGTTTTTCCTAAACGACAGTGTGGTACCGCTAAGTTCGCGATTCATGAAATCCGCTGTAGCAGAAATATCTCTTGGGCAGAAACTTGTGAATAATTATATCATAGATAATCCGCATACAAGTGGTACGTGCATTTCAGCAGCTGAGTTATCGAATTTAGAAAAATTAAAAAGAGGTCTTATTTTAAACGTTTGGAATCTAGCATGATATTTGGGTATACGATCATATTGTATTTCAAACCATTGGAATCTAGCGTGATATTTGGATATACGATCATATGTTAAATCACTGTAATTTGGCATGATGTTAGGATATACGATCATATTTTAAGTCATTGTAATCTGGCATGTCATTCGGATATATGATCATATTTTAAGTAATTGCGATCTGGCATGGCATTCAAATATACGATTATATTTTGACTCATTGGAATCTAGCATTATATTTGGATATACGAAAATATTTTAAATCATTGTAATCTGGCATGATATTAGGATATACGATCATATTTTAAGTCATTGGAATCTAGCATAATATTCAGCTATACGATTATATTTTGAGTTATTGAAATCTGGCACGATATTCGAATACATGATCATATTTTTAAATTTCTAGATATAATCACAAAAACAGGGCTATAATAGTTGTTTTCAGAATGCATTTCTGCCAAAAATTTAAACATTTTTCTATAGTTTTTCTGGAAAAAAATATAATACATAACTATTTTCATATTCGTTAATGTATGAAAATATTTTTTAATAAATATTTCACAAGTTTCTGTGAATTTATCTTCAGAGATAAAATTCACGTTATTTGTGTTGTTCTTTACTGCGTTATAACGTGGCTCAAAGGGAAATATTTCATTTTGATGTATAATTGTCGAATAAAACGCCGAAATGGAATACCCGGGAAAGATATTACAGAAATGCCTCGAATGTTCTGTTTAATCAGTTCCCTGCTGGAATTACGAGTTAAATAATTTGTAAATATTTTTTTCTATTAAATGTTTTTATACCTGTGGGAACAAACCGTTCGCCAAGGTAGCTAGGTAATATTTTTTTGTAAATGTTTTTACTTGTTTTTTATATAATTGATGATTATAATACAGATTGACTGGGAGTATTGAATTCGATTTCTGACGACGATATCTGAAATAAGGAATAGGTTCGAGAATGGGTAAAATAGTGTGTCTGGTAGCACTACTAAAACGCAGTAGATTTTTGCGAGTGTTGTTTCTTCTTCATATCTGGTCACATGTGAGATGACGAACCTCGAGTTTCCGGCATACTCCAATAGTTCTAAGCCTGAAGACTTAATTAATCGTTCGAGGAGTTGTGAGCTGTCTAGCATTACTACAAAGATTAGCGTTAAATGTTCCTAACAATTACACTAGACTGCGCCGGCAAGAACTGTTCTCAATAACATACGCAAGAACGGGTATTCCAGCCGCTATGCCTGTTGGAAGGGCCTTAACTCTTCTGAACGGGACTGCTTCGGATATTGACATATTTCATATAACATTACCAAAAGCAAAAGTAAATTTTCTTCTTAGATTGAGCGCGTTAGAAAGCACTCATCAACATACCTAAATGACTGTGAATATATGTGTATAATATGTTTGTGTGTATATACTCGTTTGTAGGCATATGCATTATTTTTTATTTTATATAATTTTTTAACTTTTTTTTCCACTATGTAATTTTTCTTCTTTTTTAATGTCTTGTATTTTCAAAGTAATTGGGCTAAGCCTGTTTTGAAAAAATAAATAAATAAAATAAATTAATTAATGGGACTGAAGACAAAATTGTCTCATGGCCCCGTTTTTCAATATATCCTAATCAACAGTTTAAATATATTGAGCGGTACCATACGAATGAAAAAAAATGTCAGTGACCTAGCTTTTGTGTTCCCACTATGATGTCGAAGAAGCCAAAAAATGTCAGTGACCTAGCTTTTGTGTTCCCACTATGATGTCGAAGAAGCCAAAAAATACATTTCAAATTTGGTTGAATGAATATTTAAGAATGATTATTTTTTCAGAATATAATTTGATGATCTCAGAATTAAATCTCAGTGGTACTTAAAAAAACAAGGGTTCTGGTCTGCTACAGTTTATCAATGCATTTTTTGTAATTCTGGCATACGAAGCAATGTACAACCTACATCGATGTATGCAAACAATCACGATTGTTACGTGCTTACTATAAAAGTTCTTGATCGAGTGACTCAATGAACGTGACTTAAAACAATAAAGTTTTGTAGTATTGACCCACACAAATTGTTATCATATTTTATTCGGTTCTCCCTTGCGAGACATACTCGTATTTGATTTAGTAAAAGCCATATTTTTACTGCGTCCAATGAATGTTGCATTTCTTCTTTTTTCGAGGAAATTTTCATTTTATAGATCGATTGCTAAATTTTTTATGCTTAATTTGTTAAAACTAAAAATTATCTAAAATTGTCATTTTTTTTTAAATTGATTTTTTATATTAACTCACATAGTTGTATGGTGACTTTGGTATGGTGGCAATCATCCTAGTTTGGGTGGATTGCCTATTCAAAAAAAATATTGACCTAGGGCCACGATGTTCTTAGCAATTTACTCATCACGAATGAATTATTGATAATTTTTCGGTGCATACTTATTTCCAAATCAAGCAACTAACTCTAATATTTTATTAACATGGAGTTATTTCAAATTTTGATATCAAGAGCTTACAGCATTCGTGCTTCTAGAAGACAATCTGTTTTTTTCAAGGAACATAATCAATTCGGCATTACTTATTGACTGAGAAAGTCCAAATTTAGGTCAATAGTAATTAAAAACGAAGAAAATTATTTTGAATATTCTTGTTACATCTGAAAAATAAAGAAATTGATTATTTCTGAAAATTTAATTAAAACTTCCTTACACTCAACTTACATTTAATCGTATTGTAAAAAAATATCTGTTATTATAATCATATTTTAAATCTATAATAATTTATTGTAATTGAGGAGAAAAGATGTTCTCTAAATGGCGTTAAATGAATTGTCCTTTTATTATTGATATTTAAGAAAGAAGTCTGAATTGAACCAGTAAACCAACCGTATTTCATTCGTAAATTCGGAGAAATTGTTCCTACAGTGTTTTATTGAAACGGTGCAAAATACTCAACAACCTTCGATTTAAAGCTTCCACAATTCTGCAGTATAAAAGAGCTGAAATAAGAGTGACAGAACAAAATTTATTAGAGGAAGACGAGATATCTTGTCACTACCAAGACAATATATATTTCAGACTGTTTTGTTTTTCACGTTTTATCACTAACAAAAAAAAGCTGTCTAGTAAATATAATATTTTGTTTGCATTACGAATAAAGGCATTTTTATATTTGTAGTTCATTAATAGGATAATAATGGGGTATGATAGTTTATCCATCGAAATTAAATATGATGACACCCGTATGTATGATATTCATATATAGTGTGCAATTTATTGCACTTCAATAAGCATACAGTCTTTACAAATCAAATCCAACGTTCGGGTGGCAAGGAGATCAAAGTTCCGAGACGATCGGCAATTTAAATAAGCTGCAGTCTTTCGTTACGTAGGTTTTTTTTTAATTATTTTCGCGGTTTTTTCTATTTTTTACTAAATTATGAGCGTATGGGAGTTTCATAATTTTGTTTAAGAAGACCATGGTCTTTAAAGTCTACATGAAGATGCTCCATCTAAAATCTATCTATCTAACATCTGTATCGTCTGATCAAGAATACTGGAGGGCGGTAAGACTCGGTCAGTCAGATGATATGTGTCAGTGAAAGTCAGCAAAACTTTGTAAAAACTTAGAGAGAACTCTGCAAAATTGAAAGATAAATCGAGGTAGACCAGACGGGGTTTGTACGGGGAAGTAATGGGCAACTGAAGGGTTGGTGGGCAGAGTAAGCACTATAATGATAGTTTGCGAGAGTCGCTGACTTTGTGCAGGGAACCTGAGGTCTCGAAGTACGTGGCTCAGGATAGGATTATGGAAAGTGGAGAGTTGTCTGTTCTCAGGCTGATAGCGTCTCAACAGCTAAGAAAGTGTGAGAAACAGAGTGCGTATCTTAGATCGGGCTGTTTTCTCTCAAAAGATCACATAATCGACGTTATGATTGACGACAAGATTGACGAGGTCCAGCAAAGGCGACGACTACGAGAGAGAAAATTAATTGATACTGTGGTCGATAGTTTGTAAATTTCCACATTTGTACGTAGGTGAATCAGCCGTCCATTATTCAAAATTGTAGGCTGCGCAATCAACTCCACACTGAAATATGTTCAATGTGAACCAGAGGTTTCCCTGCAAAGAGAAAAAAGAAGTGTTGTTGTTGATGGATTGATTCAATACAAGTTCTCCGTTGATCAATTAATAAAGCATATTAATTAATTACATAAGTGATAAAAAGTGAGTAATAAAAGATTAGAACAAGGAGAAGAATTCTACTACCAAGGTAGTATGTTCTCATATACTGGAAGAGTTACGAGAGATATTGAATATTGTGTACGAAATAAAGACATTGGGGCACTAGAGTACGTATTTAAACAGACAATATCAAAATCTGGCAGAATGATAGTCTACAACAGTATTTTTGTAGCAATGTTGATGCATATGAATGAAACGTGGGCGTGAAACAACACAAAAAGAGCCAAAAAATGCATTAAAACTGCGTCCACTGAAAAAAAATATACAAGTTGACAATGAATTGCAGAATATGAAATGAGGTGATTAGGGATGATTGTTAACTTAAGATTAATACATTGAGTACGATGAACTAAAGCGCTCTGAAATGGTTTAGGCATGTAGAACGAATGAATGAAGAAAAAAATAGCAAAATAAATATATAGTGCTGATAAAAGGGAAAGATGTGAAACAGGAAGACCAAGGATATATGATTGGATCAAGTGAATATGTTGATACAAGTAAATGTAAACAGTCTGAGAAATTGTATAAATATGAAAGATATGACATATGTGTGTCGCAATAGGAAAGTCTGGCGCTCTGTCCTCTATGTCTTCTTCAACAGAGACCCGTTGGGATGGGGTGTATGTAGATATGTACCTAGATGTATATTTACTTAACACAACCTACAGGGACACGTGAATCGCTTGTGTTATTAATTTTCCATTTAATAAACGTCTCTGATACAAAAAATAAACAGAAAGCAAACCAATCTACAAATTAATCTCTCCACATTTCGGATGTTGCGGTGAATCTAACTAAAGTTAAATTGGATATTCAATCTTGATATTGCTCTTCCAAGTACAGTTAACCTTTCGTTAATATGACATTAATTTACAAAATTTATTTATTTTTATATTCATTTATTTACGGTTGATTTTGAACATTAATAATGATTTGTATTAATGAAGGGGAATAGGAATGAAGTGATTATATATGAATGTAACATAAAGGCTGATATATTGAGTAAGATAAAAAAGAGCACTCTGAGATGGTTTGAACATGTAGAACGAATGAATGAAGAAATAATAATAAAACAAATTTACGTCACAAATAAAAAAGTAATGCGTGGTAGAGTGGATCATGGAAAGTATGGGTGTGTCAAATTAATGATATTTTGAAAGAAGGAAGTGTAAAAAGTAGGAGAAATCTTAAGAAAGACGGTGTATGGATGCAAAAGAGGCGAAAGATGTGTGTCGCTATAGATAAGTCTGGCGCTCTCCCCTCTCTACTAACCTCGACAAGGAAATGGCGTGACGGTAAATGCGCTCAGGTTCTGCTGTAGCTGCCAGACGTGATTTGTACTCTTTTAGAATTTTTCAAGAAAATTCTGATTTAAAAGATTTTGGCTATTGGGGTATTTTTTGAAGCTATGCACAGTATGCTATTATATTTATAGTATATTTCTTGATTAGTTCTAATCAAAATTAGTGTTTCTTTTTTGTAATTTCAAAGTGTTTATTTGCTATTGCAATACTTATATTATTGTTACGTAATATTTTTTGTTCAATAGGTAATCTACACAAAGTATGACTTATGCCGTCCAATTAGAATCACTATGTAATAAAATGAATCAATATACGAGTACAATAATAAAACTAATTTTCAAAAAATGACAATTTATAAGTATATAGTATTCATCAGAATATCATAACAATATTTAGAAATAGCTACTAACTTTGTGATCTCCTATATAAATATTAATAACCTTGTATAGACGAAACATATAAGGTCAATATTTTGCTCCTTGAGTTAAGTAACCCTGCATCAACATGTGAAAGGTTTCGATTCTGCAAAGCAGCATGCATCTCGTTCTAAGAGTAAGCCCGTATGTCTTTTAAATCTCAAGATCTATCCATAAAATTATCGAAAAATCCAATTCTTGTTCTGTGTAAGCGTTGTTCTACTAAAAACAAATCGAAGTTATTTACCACTATAAAATAAGTCATCCACAATTACGTTAGTCTGGTTGGCTAAATTAGATAATATTTTGTAATATACATACATATTTTGAACTTAATATGCATATTAATGTTAAATCATTTTAAACAAGGACTTTGTAATTACTCTTTTTATTATTACTACTGCTTTTTGTATATCCATGTTAGTTTAACTAAAGACTTGTATATGTTAACTTGTCATTTTAAGTACTTGTATAACTTGTCGTATGTGAATTCGTATATATTGTATGTAAAAAACACTTATGTCGTAAATTTAATAAATAAATTCTAGACAATTTCAAGTATCATCTGATAAGTCTTAAAAAATTTAACAGTCGATATAGTTAATTGATTTATTTTAATGTTTTGTAAATGCTTGATTAAAATTTTAATTAAATCGATTATTGTTGATGTTAAATGCCATATATTAAACAATAGATCCAACACCAGATAGTTACATTAACTATTTAGAAAAAAAATCTGGAATTCATTTCAGTTAATATTTTGTATGCCTCAAAGTATTAGAGAAATGGGTAGCGTGTGCAGCTTTAGGAAGCACTTAAAGTCAACCCTTTTTGGGAAGTCTTATTAACATTTGTAGTTGAATATGAACACCATACATATACACCGAATGTGTTACTATCACATATTGTAAGATCTACAAAGATGTATTTATAGTTCGTCTTTTCTTGGTAAGTTTTCTGCAGTTTTCTTGCCAAATATGTTTTTTGAACATATGCAGGTGCAGGAAAGTTCCTAATTTAATGACCACTACCACCAACATCATATCCATACACTTGACTTTTTTTACACTCGTGTGTTTAATTTTTCAATTAATTTGTTCGAATACCGAGTTAGAGCGCCCTTGAAGAGAGTTTGCTCTCGAAACTGCAAAATATGAACTGTCCTTTTATTATTCTTATGAAGTATGTTATGTTTTTTTACAAAACAAAATTAAAATTCTTCTTATGCATAAATACAATATTATAAGTAATAATAAATATAAATATCGACATTTAAACATGATTTACATAACTTGATAGTCAAAAACAAATACACGCATACTAGCCCTACAAGGGGTAGGGTTGTATGCAATGAAAGAAAATAAATCTGTTTATAAACATAAAGTTATGAACTACATTGGCACATACCAATAAATAGGCATTGGCACATACCAATGAATAGACATTGGCACATACCAATGAATAGGCATTGGCACATACCAATGAATAGGCATTGGCACATACCAATGAATAGGCATTGGCACATACCAATGAATAGGCATTGGCACATACCAATGAATAGACATTGGCACATACCAATGAATAGAAATTGGCACATACCAATGAATAGGCATTGGCACATACCAATGAATAGACATTGGCACATACCAATGAATAGACATTGGCACATACCAATGAATAGGCATTGGCACATACCAATGAATAGGCATTGGCACATACCAATGAATAGGCATTGGCACATACCAATGAATAGACATTGGCACATACCTATGAATAGACATTGGCTCATACCTATGAATAGGCATTGGCACATACCAATGTATAGGCATTGGCACATACCAATGAATAGGCATTGGCACATACCAATGAATAGATATTGGCACATACCAATGAATAGACATTGGCACATACCAATGAATAGGCATTGGCACATACCAATGAATAGGCATTGGCACATACCAATGAATAGACATTGGCACATACCAATGAATATACATTGGCACATACCAATGAATAGGCATTGGCACATACCAATGAATAGGCATTGGCACATACCAATGAATAGGCATTGGCACATACCAATGAATAGGCCTAATATTTAATATTCATATTCGTATAATATCCTTCTATTTTAATGATTTCAAATACATAACATTTACATAAATAAAAATAGCTTCATAATATAAATAAAAAAATAAAACCCTGATTGAGGAAAACTTTAGTAGAATGAAAATATACTAAAAGGCACACATCATTTGACAGAACGAAAAGATAAAACTCTTTACCCAAACTTATAAAAAAATTAAAAATAAATCAATTTTCAAATTATTGTTCAAGTTAGTAAAAATATAGACATAATATTATATATTTCCCCGACCCCGAATTATAGTCTGACACACAGCAAATTGAACAAGATATACAACGTTCTAACAACTATACACTTTCATAACAAAAATTCAAATTTATATATGCTTAGGTGTTAACGTTATCATTTCTTAGGCAGTGATGTCTGAAAATCAGTGTTTTAAAATTATTTTTTCATTGACTTTGCAATCGTGTCCCCTCTTGGTACACGAGCTCTAATAAGCTGAAGAATATCTGAACAGTCAATACCACTATAAGTGATTATATGAAAAAAAAAAAAAAAAAAAGATTCAAAACCCTACGGGTTCGTGATACGAATTCTGACTTATGAAGTCCCTAAACTCAGAAAGCATTAACTAGCAAGGTTCAAGTGCACTATGTGTATATTTAGTTTGTCAGTCTTTCTTTATTCATACGTTCCACGAGCTCGAACCATCTCAGAGTTGTCTTCTTTTTCTTACATCAGCCTTCACTTCAAATTCATCCATTATCATTTCATTGCATATACTGTCACACACTGTCATCCCATGTATTTTTTTCAGTACACGCATTCCTGTAGCATTTTTCAGCTCCTTTCAGTCTTTTTCCACGTCCACGTTTTACTCCTATGTATGTGTATCAAAGTTGGTAATTGAATACTGTTGTGGACTGTCATCTAAGTATATTGTTGTGGACTTTCATCTTACTGTTCGGTTCGAGGTTATAAGTTTAATATCCCCATTGACTTTGTTGGCGGCTATCGCTACACGCTGTTGAATATTTCTCTTAACTCTTCCATTATACTACAATAGAACAATTCCTCAATGTGCATCGATCTTTCTTTGCGTATGTTGTCAGCATGCCAAAATATATAACATTAAAAAACGAACTTTTTCCAGCAAAACAATTATTAGAATTTGTCCGATGTAAAGGCGTTAGTTAGTTGGATAGGCCACCGTCGAGGAGTGCCGTTACAAAATATTAAATATATAATTTTTTTCTTCATCTCGTTTACACATGTTTAATATGAAAAAGAGCTACGGAGATATCACTTTACCTAAACTCCTTCCTTCTGATCCTAACTTAATATATTTCTTGACAGAGCATATTTGTTTTTGATATTCTTCTGCGTTTGGCTTCCAAACGCAATTTTTCTTCTCCAGCTAAGTAATAGTATCTTGAGTTAGATTGTGTAGCTCTTGCCCGCCTCCAGAATACACATACACTTTACACTTGTGTACGGTGTGGTCCATGGGTCTGTATCTCTCCGCGCTTACATAAAGGAAAGTCTGCTAGGTCTCATTTATTTTCATGTGATCGATACCTATTCTAAAAAAAACTGGCAAGTAGAAAATACTTTTGGAAAAATTCAACCTTTGAACAATAGTCTGATTTATAACATGGATACTGCCCTAGAAAATTTAATTATGCATGAATTCTGAATTTGCGTATTCAATGCACATTGAGGTGTTAGATCTTGAAGATTTTGACATATAAATCTGAAAACTCCTAGTCCCAATTCTCATAGAAAAAGGAATTTCCAAACAGATTGTCAAAGAAAATACCTAAACATGTGTTGATATGTATTATATCAACTGACAAAAAGAGAAACCCTATAGAACTTATAAGGTATGTGCTAAGCACAAGAAGATAAGTGAGATCTGGGTACGTGTGTAAGGAATATGGTGTAGTTCTTCACAATGAAGAATATTGGCAGAATTATTAAAGTATTTTAAACAAATATACAAAGTCTCTTTGCAATATTCTTAATATTGACCTAGACAACAAGCAGGCACTGGGGAAGGTTATTATGATTTTGATCGGATCTCAAAGCGTTAAGAGTACATTACACTTTCCGAGGCAGAGAAAAACCAGGTAATTCAACCGTTGGATTGTCCACAAAATATTTGTTCCAGCGGGGTCAAACATATACATTGACGTCACCATTTATTAGCCTTGCATTTATCACGCTGGTGTCTATTTACTTTAATCTTTTAAATAGATCAACGAGAGGTGTGACGTTATAGCGGTGGATCTTTTATTTCCGTAAGAGTAGGCAATAGATAAATTTTAAACATGGTGTTCCACTCTTCACGCTTAAATAAAGGGGGGGAATATTTACTATTATTGGAATCCAATATGTTAGAGTAGACTTAAAAGTTCCCGTGACAATATATTGAATAAAATGTACTGTTTAATAGTATCAGTCAGTAAACAAGGATGTATTGTAGAACCAATAATACGGTTTCATTTTCTGTGCTACATTTATAAACGTCCGATACTGTTGTGAGTAAAGGGTAAATAAAGACGTATGGGATTTCCAACTCTATTTACATTATTTGTTTGCTCAGCCAAGAAAGTTTGATTGTATTGGAATCGCTTTTGATTATACCTCTTCAACGTTAATGTGCTTTTATGGCTATTTTTCATTATAAAGAAGCTGATAAAATACTTTCCTTGAAGTATTTTAACTCTTCAAAAGAGACAATATACTTTTTTTCTGCTGAGAGAAAACAATGACAATTCACCAAATAAACTGAGGTATTTTCACTTTTTGAGGAGCGATGTTGATATTATCTATTGAAAAGAAGTCACGAAGTATAATTGAAATTAAATTTGTACTTTATAGAAAAAATATACAAGAGAACATATGTTAAATGTGAAATTAGATAGTGGACATTGACTTTAGTTATCTTTTTCAATAAACAAAAAAAGAACCTTAATTGTTTGTAAAATTCGTTTGGAAAGAACTCGAATTGTCTCCATAGCACTGTATAGAGTGAGAGCATGGATGCTAACAAAAAGAAAAAAAAAAAAAAAAATATATATATATATATATATATATATATATATATATATATATATATATATATATATATATATATATATATATATATATATATATATATATATATATATATATATATATATATATATATATATATATATATATATATATATATATATATATATATATATATATATATATATATATATATATATATATATATATATATATTCTAGATATTTTTTAGATGTTGTGTTGGCGTCAAATGCTTTGCATTTCATGAATTGCAGGATGGACCAATGTATCCGTTTTCCTCGATCTACAGGTCAAGGAAAGGCTGTCAAGGACATGCAGAAAACGAATATTGTCATTTACATGTCGTTAGGTTTACAGTAATATACTGCATAGTGACAGTTTGGAGAAGCTGATAGTGACTGAAAGCATTGAGAGACGGCGAGCGAGAGGACGGTTTCTAGCAAGGTGGATAGACCAAATCAATGAGGTGACGAGTTTCTTATTGAATGCTGATCTTATCATGGCTCAGGAGAGGAGTGGAGACGAATCATCCGCTCAGTTCCAGATTTATAGGGAACCACGGCATTTGATCTTGAGAAAGACGATTAAAAAGAACTGCTTCATTATGATAATAATTCAAATAGTTTGTACATTTTGAACAATGGAAAATAGACTTGCGGCTTGAAACCCTTATAGTGGCCTTATGGAAATTTCCGACTGATTAAATTTCAGGTGTGCTTGTCTTTGGGACATTTTTTAATCTAATATTTTTGTAGTGCTTGCTCTAAATCAAGAATTTCCAAACTTTTTTTGGGGCGCAGACCCCTTTACCAAAAACTTTTAAAACCGTTGACCCCCTAGTCATTTAATTTACATACTCAAAATAATATGTACAGTACTCAACATTAAATATTTCACTAGATATCAAATTTTTCATTTTAATCACTTGTAATTAAGGATTGAAAAATATTAAAGGATTACGGCATTATTTTGTGCTAAATTTAATATTGAAATCTGCGCTAATGAAAATTAAAGCAAAAAAATACGATCAGTTTTTTTTAATTTTTGACATTTAGGAAGTAAATATGTAAATTCAATTTTTTTTATTGAAACTATCGACCCCTAGAAAAATCAAATCGACCCCAGGGGGGCGATAACGACCGCTTTGGGAACTCTTGCTCTAAATAATTGCATACGATACAACTTTAGGATAGTTTTGATGCGTTTGACATTTTTTTATGATAGTTTGACTACTTGCTGAACTCCAAGCCTTAATTCGTTTTATAAGTACATTTACTGAGCTGCAAGTCATTGTCCTTCTCTTCTGACGTCGGACTTTAAGTCCACCATCGCTGCCATCCTTTTTATACTCAGGTATGTCCCCGCTGAAGGAATATTTTTGGGCAGCTCCTTTGGAGGGAGCTTGTTTTGTCCCCCATAACAGTGTGGGTAGGGGTGGGCTCGAAATAAACATCAAATAATCTTTTTCAAGCGTTCGTGGATAGAAATATAATAAAACAGAACAATATTTCTAACCAACTTCGTAGTTTCTAGATTTTATACACTATTATACTAAATTGTACTGTACTGCACTGCCTCCACTGCATTGCATTACACTTTTTTTGTGTACAGTACAAACTGGCGAATTTGTGTAACTGAGTGTCACTGTTTGTCAGGTTGATAAGAATGTGCAACGGGATGTTTTATGTAATCAAAAATTGGAAAGAAGTATTGATTTATTTTTTCATACTATATGTCCTCAGTGAGATACAGGCAAAAGTCTAGTTTATTGGGGACACGAAAAATGAAAGGCAACAAACCCAGATCCATTAAAATTGTATGTCCAAATTAAATTACCTGTTGCTTTTTCGCAAATTATGTATATTAATTGTCATGTGTAAAATAAAATAAATAAATAAAATAACGATATATGAAAGTCACTTTCAACCAACCAGAATAAAGGTTAATATGTATCAAGTGAAAATGAAATCCTTTTTCAAATTTAATATTATTTACCACCTCAGTTAGGTTCCATTCACGTAAGGAAGTTTTTCTTTCATGTGTTATGATGTCCATATTTTTTTAAATTGCAGTACTTTTTTCAATATTCTTGAATCTATCTTGCCTTAACTTAACCAAATAAAAATTAATATTTTGATATTGAAACCCTTAATATTGACATTTACGCACTGCGTGTTTTCTGTATGCGTGATCCACGTATTTTCACATAAGTTAAATCATCATCTAAACCATTTTGGAATAATAAGTCCAGCGTTTCACATTAAAGAAATAATTTGTCATTATTCCTCATATTTTTTTGATTACCTAGTCATTATTTTTTTATGTTAAATAAATAATATTCCTTAATTTCTTTCTTTTATTGTAAAAAGTTGGACCGCAGGCATTATATTTAACATTTAAAAACCTTACTTATTTTAGTTCATGTTTGGAAATAGTTTCGGAGTAAAATTACTTCAGTAATTTTTGTAAAAATATTCAACCACAAATTTTATCTTTTGTAAGAAGATACAATTAATGCAAATAAAAAAGTTAACCATGAAGTTAGGATTTTGGAATAACAGTACTCAAAGATTCAATCAGTGGCCGATATCCATCCATCAAATGGTCCCCATCTTTCTTTCAATAAATCCTCCCACTGAGGTAGTATAATATAAATGAGGATGCTTTAACTCCTGACTTGATCAGATATCTGATCTTCCTCTATTCAAGATGATTGAATAATTTGTGGGCATGTGCGCGATAGATCTCTGAAATTTGTACCATTCGTCGTTTCCTTTATCTGATAATTTCTGGATTTGAAATTTAATTTATTAGAATTACACATCATAAAATTTAAACTTGATCTGAGTTATTTCCAGAGAGAAATGTCAAATTAACAAATATTTCCAGAGAGAGAAATATCAAATAAACAAATATTTCTAGAGAGAAATGTAAAATTAACAAATATTTCCAGAGAGAAATGTCAAATTAACAAATATTTACACAGAAAAATGCCAAATTAACAAATACTCGTATTTCTATAGAGAAATGTCAGATGAACAAATACTTCTATAGAAAAAAGTCATATGATTTAATATTTTCAGAGAGAAATGTCAAAGTAACAAATATCTTCAGAGATAAATCTCAAATTAACAAATATTACCAGAGATAAATGTCAAATTAACAAATATTTCCAGAGAAAAATGTTAAATTAACAAATATTTACGATTTCAAAGCGCTAAATTTCACGAACAGTTTAGACATTTTAACTTTCTTTGTTATAAAAGTTTTGGCATTTCATATTGTTACTTTACTTCATTTCCGTGTTTTAAATACTTTTAGTCATTCTTTAATAACTTATCCGCTCCGCATGTCCAAACTATGTAACTCTGTTTCATTGATTTGAATTCCAATATCCACTTTAGTCAATGCATTAATTTTTTTATGTCTTCAAAGCGGCTTTTTTTTATACATTAATAATCCACAAATGTATGACTAAACGAATCATCCATGCATTTATATTCATTTTATTTTAATTTTTCCCAATATTAGTTTTAGCGTCAATTGTGTTTAGAAAGAAATGTGTGGAAATATGTTTTCTCTGTCTACCTGGAAGGTGAACAGCACGATGATATGTATGTACACAATAAAAGAATATCAAAATGATCAAATCTCTGTAACACTCATTCGTAAATTAGTTCAACTTTTATTTTACAAGATGTTACTTTTTTCTTTACAAATAGAAATATAAAAAACCAAGGTTCATTACAATATTGTTTAGAGTTTCAATACATTAGCTTTAATTGTTTTTCAAACTCGAGCTAGCAAAACGCGGAACATTTTACAACTCAAACGTGTCACACTTACTAACGACAGTTTCGCATAATTTTTCAATAATCATAAAAATATCATTGGATATATAAAATATTCAACTAAAAAGACCCCATATCTATTTAGTAGAATGTTTTTAATGTAGATATTATTGAGTTTAGGAGGGTTATTTTCTGATATTATCTCAATCATAGGTATTAACCCTTCCTTCCCTGTGATGTGTAACTAGTACACATTGCTTATAAAAACTTTAATATCTCTATAAATATAATAAATACTAGGTTCAGATTTTAGGTATTCCTCCGTAATACATTTACGCATTGAATGAAAAAATAATATTATTAATAATTAGCACTGTTCGGCCACATCAGAGATATTTTAAGAAAATCGGGTTTAAATTCACCAATACAATCAAACGTGTGCCAGTGTGACGTAAGTATATTCACTCTGAAAACCGCTATGGGTGAGGAAGCGACGCTATTCATGTCTCACTTTCACTCTATTTCGGTATATAGGAACGCAATAAATAGAATCTCAGTTCGCAGTTCTTTCTTCCTTCGAGGTATAACATACAGTGTTAGTGTTCCGAGTCCCGTCTCAGTAGCCCGCGGGCATTCATACGAGGTGGTCTCTGCGCCCGTTTTGTGAACGTCGGCCGATGTTTTTCCATGTTTTCTGAAATTAAATTTCCATTTTTATCACTTTTGACTTCAAATTTAATTAATTTAACGATTGGCTATGAATATTCTCATTTTTACGATTTTAAATCGCTCATTTTTACATATGTATTGAATACACAGCACCGGAACGCGCAAATTTTTTTAGCACCGGAAGGAAAATTTAATTGGTTTTTCCCATTTTATTTAAAAAATTTAGTTGTATTTTTTTGTAATTTGTCCTTTAATTTCATAATCTCGTCGTTCCCACGAGGGGTTTGAATTATTCTTTCTCAAATATTGTATAATCGATTGAAATAAATCAATTGATTAATAACTCAAAATTCAAAATCTTGTATTTCAATAAATAAACGAAGAATAAATGTAAGTATTACATAACAGCAGTTTTTCACGTTTGAAAATCCATTCCTAACGAAATATCTTATTTTTTCCAAGTGCCATCCCTGATTTCCACATAAAAAATTAGAGAAATGAATAATAGTCGCACCCGAATATCACTCAAAAGAATTCTTTTCTATTCGTAGGACTCGTGCTGGGAAAATATGGTTTTGTTTTAAGGTCGGGACTTTATGTAAATCTCTAAGCAGCAAGATCATTTGGAAACGTGCTTGGTGAACAAGTGTAATACTTCTGGAAAGTGCTCTAAGATATAGTTTTTCATGACCCTCTATTCCACTTGAGTAGACCCATTTTTCAAACTCTTATATAAGAGCTTCTGGTTTATTAATCCATTTGAATGAAATGAAAAAAAAACAGTCATTTCTTATTTCATACATACACTTTACGCCGTTTTCCTGCTGGATAAAGTAGAGCCCCAAATGTTTACTATCTCGATATGCATATTTCGCATCTTCCATATCCATACACTTTCTCACACCGCTCCTTCGATTTTTCTAACTTTCCTTCTTTAAAAATATCATTCCCTTCATCCAACCATCCTTGGTATTCCTCGACTTTGCCTTCCACACACATTAGCACTGAAAATTTGTTTTCTTAGTTTTATTTATTCATTCTTTTCACGTGCCCAAACAATCTCAGAGTGCTCTTCGTCATCGCATTCAACACATCAGCCTTAAGTCCACATTCATCCGTAATCACACCATTCTGTCATACATTGTCAACGTCTATTACTCTCTCTCCCTGGCTCCATCCCAACTCATTGTCTGCGAAGACTGTTGGGGTCAGCTCTCCCCGTCCTCAGGTTGTATGCTCCTCTGTCCCGGACTTCTGTCTCGTCCTCCAGGCCGTGCCTCTGCATCAGGTTATCTTTTTGCATCACCCATGAATTATTTGGTCTTCCTCTGGTTGTCATTCGAGGAAGATCCATGGAGATTGCCTAGTTCACAATGTGATTGGGTGCTCTGCGTCCAACGTGCCCATACCATCTCAATCCCCTCTCCTCCATCTTGCTGTTGATGTCTGTAACACCCAGGCTTCCACGTCTATTACTCTAAATGCACGTATTTAGACAGCATTTATGCAATTCTGATCAGTCTTTTCCACTTCCACGCGCCGTCCCACACATCAAAAATGGTTCTCAAATACTGTTGTGAATCTTTACCGATTTTAATATATGATTTGACTTTGTTTCTTATCACTACACGCCGTTAGATATCCCTCGTAAATCTTCTATAATCGGAGAAAATATTTATGATTTCTTTTTCACTATTTCATTCTGATATTATAGCAGACCACGTACACTATTATTTTGTATTATACTTTGTTTGCATACAGAATAAATGGCGAACTTGATGCCAAGTGGACATCTCTTCCGACCAACCAAAAATATAAAAGAATCCTTAAATGAAATCTTAAAGTGTAGTGAAAAAATCTTGGTTTCAACGGATATCGAAAACCCACGTTACCCCGAGGCTGGAAAGACAGATTTCATATTTGAAGAAAGAAAATTGCTAGTATAATAAACTACATTAAATGATAATTAAGTCAAATATTACCTTTTTAAATTTTGACTAACTCTTTGAATGTTCTATAAAGTAACTCATGAGATTATTATCGCCTCGTGTGCGATACGACGGCTCATGAGTCACACTTGACAGAAGTTCTAAACCTTTAAGCTCGACTAATGGAGCTTAAAGACGATTTTCTCCATTGCCCATGGTTTTCAACATATTTGCACCACCAATGGGGATGTAAAAAAATATATGTATTAATAAAAAATGGACGGTATTTTTTACTGACAATTTATATAATACCATTTAGAGTATAATCTCCCCAAGGCCACTCTTTCTCAGGATTCACACGATTCACAAAGGTTGTTCAAAGGAATATGAAGGTAGTGGCTGTGACCACTAAAAACTCCGCGTCAGCATTTATTTAGGAAATGTATTTAGTAATAAAGTCGCAGAAAACTTACAAAGGCAAAAAAAAACTGTAGAAATTCTGGTGTGTTATAGTAACACATTAAGCTTTTGATGGACTGTAGTGTTTGTGTGCAGTGTTTATGTATAGTCACAAATTTTGCTAGGATCTCCAAAAAACGATTATTCTCAAATCGATCTTAAAGCTGCATACGCTCTCCTTATCTTAAACAGTGTAAGTCAAACAAGATCGATCTAATTGAACTTTTACTAGAGAAAATGAAGGTTAACGAAAAATAAAGATTTTAAATTCATTAAATATTACGCAATCATAATATCTCTGTTGCGATGGCAAATTAAATACAATCAAATGACGAAAAACACATTGTTATCAATTAAAACCAATCCAAAAAAAGATTTAATATAATGCAAAATTGTGCAAAGTTTCAAGAATATCCAAAAAAATATTTGTTTTACTTATAATGATCACAGTGAGTACTCGTGTCTGTTTCATGTAAGGTTTAGCTGTTCATGAGAGAAACATGTATAATCTGATTGTGGGGTGGACGCTTGCGTCAAGACTTATTGATAGGCACATCTTGTACCCCGTTTCATAGAAGCATGTGTAACCTATGAAATTCATATAAATGTATTTTAATAATAATTAACTTCATTTTATTATATAACTGAAATCATAAGTTTATTTACTAAGGGTCATGAAACAGCTTTAACACTTCTTTGAATTTAAGTTGGATTAAAAAACATGGTAACTGGTCCTTCAAAAGGGTGATAGAAGGGAAAAATACAAAAAAAAACGTTTTTTATACAGGTCATTAATTTTCAACCATGACGGAATTTTTGAATAATTGAGGAACAATTCAAGAAACTTTAATTTCATTTTTTACTTGCATTTCACATCATTTAGCGTTGATTTCGCTTAACTTGCCCTGTATCTCAGGATTTTTCTAAATTTAATACATGAAGAACACCGTCTTCTACACCAGCTTTATCACAGGTCGATCAACGAATTTTGTGGCTTATAAATTATTTTCAAATACAACGTTACTTAGCTTAGTTCGACTTCAACTATTATGTAACGAATTTATATAAAACACACTTGGATCACCTTCTTCAATCTGTCGCTCCAAGTACCAGTATATTTTTTTACACATTTATTTCCTATTATGATTGGAATATTAAAGAATATATTTCATCTTGAAATAACCTTGAATTAAATTGACAAAGCACTCAAGAACACAGATAAAGGAATAAGCCTAATAAACGTTTGCCCGCCATAAATATGTCGGAGGCGCTCTCATGATGGTACTTCAGGGAGCGAGCGGGACAACCCCGAGTTTCCTTCAATGATGATAAAATAAGAAATAAAGAGGACATTCTAAAATCGGACAATGAATAACGCTTTTCTTTCCTTTATTTATAGGAAAGGATCATGTGATTCATAACTATATCATTTAAAGGAGTGTTATTACTTTATTATTTGAAGCAGTACCTTCACTACGTTTTACTTTCCTTTATTTACTCGTATACAAGAGGATCATGCGTTTCATAACTATATAACTTAAAGGAGTGTTATTATTTTATAATTTCAAGCAGTGCCTTCACAATGTTTAACTTTCCTTTATTTATACAAGAGGATCATGTGTTTCATAACTATATCATTTAAAGGAATGTTATTACTTTATTATTTCAAGCAGTGCCTTCACTACGTTTTACTTTCCTTTATTCATACAAGAAGATCATGTGTTTCATAACTTTATCATTTCAAGCAGTGTTATAAATTTATATATTTAATCAGCGCATTTATTACGTTTTACTTTCCTTCATATATTGTACATGGAAGAGGATTATGTGAATTAGAAGTTATCATTTCAACCAGTGGTATAACTTTATAATTTTTAGAAGTGCCTTTCCTACTTTTTACTTTCCTTTATTTATAGAAGATCATGTGATTCACGGTGTTATCATTTTATGTATTGTTATGTTACAACTTTATAGTTTTAAGCAATACTTTTACATTTTTTGTATATAAAAGATGATCATGTGATTTCTTAACAGCATTTTATGCAGTGTTAAAATTTTAAGCAATGTCTTTACAATGTTTAACTTTCCTTTATGTATAGATGAATATTATGTTATTCTTAACATTATCATTTTAAGCAGTATTTAAACTATAAATAACTTTATAATCATAATTATAAGCAGTGCTTTTTTATCATTTTACTTTCCTAAATTTGTAAATAAAAGAGGATTATGTGATTCATAAATATACTCGTATATTTAGCAATGTGAACTTTATTGTACGTGATAGACATTAAAAATAAATTTCGCATTTGAAAAATGTGTTCACGAGGATTTGTATTTAAGACTGGACTATTTTTATACTATTAAATTAAACAAAAATGAGAAATAATTCTTAAACGATAAACAAAAAAATTCATTCGTGGGCTTAAAATTATCAATCTTATTCTTGCAATATTGTCAAAATTATCTTTTAATTATATACAAATATTATAAAAACTTCAAATAAAAAGTTATCCAGTTATGTACAAAAATGCTGTTTTTTTAACGGAATACGTTGCACATATTCGATAGTGTTTTTGATACCACCTTGAGAATAAAGACTTTGAAAAGTTGCAAATTTTTTATCATTTCCACACGGTATCAACTCCAAAAAACATTTAAGCTAATGAAAGCCAAGAAGATCTACGAACAAATAAATAAAAATGTTGAAACAAAAATAATAGAGATGCCACCTCACTTTCAAACCTATCAAGCAGCTGTCCTCGAAATTGTGAGCGATCCCCGAACACACATATCAAAGTCAACCCATATAACGCAATATCACAATGGTTTATAAAAATACCATAGAATATGGACAAAAATCTTTCGTATAATCCAATAAATATATCATTGTTTGTATCTCATACAGCCTCCGTAGCCTAGCTGTTAAGACGCCTGTCTCCCAATTCGGAGGTCGCGGGTTCAAATCCCGCTGGAGCCCAGATTAAAAAAAAAAGAATTCCAGTCTAGTTTTCATTTAAGGCCTATTAAACATTTTTTTCTGGTTGCAATAAGATATTTCCACATGGCAATAAGCCCACCAGGTTGCACTGTATACAACGTAAGTATAATACGATACAATACGTCGTCGCTATAAACTCATATACTATCCCATATAATCCAGTATGATCCCTTGTTAACCACTCTATGGGTTACACTTCAGTAGGTACAGTCTTTGCAGTTATAAAAAATAATTTCCAAATAAAGGAGATTAAACTTCCAAGACGATCTTCAGGACTTAACTTTATATGAATGTAATGCTAGTGTTTTAATTGATTTAAATAATTTGTAATTAACAGCACAAAAGCTGCTGACAAACAAAAATTCTGATATAAAATGCTTTAATAGTAAATTGAGTCTGGAAGTGAATTCGTAAGGATTCAACCCTGTGGCAAAAATTAAGCAAAGTCACTTAAATTGAACGATGTAACAAATGTTATTTTTAGTTAGTATCAAAACGATATTGAATTGTATCAAATGTATTCTTAGACAAAGAAAATTTATTAAAGACTATAAAATAAGTACTTTCATTCGGAGAGAATATTATTTCTACAAAGATAGTTGCATAACTCGCAACTATCGGATATTCTGTTTATACTTGTATATATAAAGCAAACAGTGATGTCAACACGCACCCTTGTTTCAGTCCTCACACGAGTCTCCAATTACCGCCATAGTATCTCTCCCTATATATATATATATATATATATATATATATATATATATATATATATATATATATATATATATATATATATATATATATATATATATATATATACTAAATGGACAACCTCCTCCAAGTTAGGAGTAATTATGACAAATAGACGTTCGAGTTGGCATGCTTAAAGGCTGTTACACAACCACTTCTTTGATATCCATTTCACGACCTTGGTTCCAAATATTGATCAGACTTAAATCCTTATCACCATCCCCATATATAGAGATTTCAACCCTCACTTCCGTATTTCCACTAACGGTTTCTTGGCTGTTATCCAATTTCTTTCTTCGGAATCGGAAGAGTGGAAGGAAGTAGGCAATCCATCATTGTGCAGACGTGACTATTCTAGATCATCTGCTATTTTCTTTTACTTCCTTTGCTTGGCTTTTTAACCCTGATATCTGGTTACATTTGAGGACATATTATATATAAGGGTTTATTTAAGAAAAAAGATATATATATACGAGTATTTAAACTTTTTTTTTGTGTTGATCGGTAATCTATCTACAAAAGAATGTTTTGCTTTTACATTGAATAATTTCTTCAGAGTTCTTTTGTTATAAAGGTCATCCTAACATATACGAGTATACTGTGAAATTTGAAGACCAATTTAAATTGATTTTTGAATAAAATACAATAAATTAATAATCGTTTTTTTTATTCATCGCTGTTTTATTAATTGAGTTCACTGCTAGTTTCAAAGACCTATATCTCCTTCCTTAGGTGATGAGGAAATAAAACACAGAAAATAGTGTTTTATTAATTTTATTACACAAAAAATCAATTTATGTGACACCACAATGTAAATTAAATATTTTTTTCATTCAGTACACAACAATTCAAATTCAAATAAATATTTGTTTCTTTTTATTTCACTAATTATTCAAACGATTTTTTGTATTAATAAACGGAACATTCATAAGAGAAAGAATTATTATTATATTTAATAATTTATATAGCGCCGATTAGACACAAACAATTACGCGAAGCTTCGTTTCAACATAGCAACTCTCAAATAGGGTAAACGTAAAAAGTTGTTTAATTTCCATAGCGTCATTTCGTGACTAACATCGCTTTGTTTCTTTGTAGTAACTTCAACTATCACCACAGTAAAGTTGTTGAAATGCTGACTTCTAACTGTTTAGGGTTTGATTTTCGATAAAACTTTAAAGAATACCATAGTCCAGTTTTTCATGTATGATTTCTTCTGGTCGGTTGGAATGAAATATAAAAAGTTTTCTAGAATTTTATGTATAACGAAAGTATCTTTTATATAACACTGCGACCCAAAAAATTAAACAAACCACACTGTGACTGTGAAGTGAATATTAAACACAACATATATGCAGAAGCTACTACGTAACGTGAGTATTCCAATTTTGAAAGACATGCTATCGAAATAAAACATGTCGACAATTGGAAACTCGTAATATTAAATTAGGTCTTACTTTTTAAACTAAACATTTATTTCGTAATATTTTACAAAACAAATGAAAATACGTTTATTGTCACACGCATTTTTCATATGCACACGCATTATAAAATAAGATAATTATTAAGTGAAATATCGAAAAGTTTTCTGACATTTTTGATGACAGTGATGAAATGTGAAAAAATCCTTGATTTTTCTTGACGTATTGAATGCTTTTAATAACATTCGGTGCGACCGTTAACTTTTAAACTTTATAAAAAAAACATTTTAAAATTCCTGGAAGAATCAAATTGACCACAGAAGAAGAGCGTATTGCAGCAATGCGAAGTAAAACAGAACAACGACGACTATGGGTGCAAACTATAAACCCTGAGCAAAGACAATTCCTTAATGAGGATCGAAGATTACGAATCTCCAACGAAAATCGGCAAAACTAAAATGAGACACGTCGGTGGTCTTAGGAAATAATATGATGATTGATAAATATGCAGCAGCGGCAGATCAAACACTCCTTTCCCGTCTCCTAAAACAGAACCAAAATATCCAACTAAATATCATAACAGTCAGAAGTTATCCGATGAAGGAGTAAGGCGTCCTACCATCGGACCGAGACTCCGAACGAGATATTCATCACTTGGCAGATCAAACACGTTGCAGTCAGAATAAAGATTTTGAAGAATCATCCATCACAGAATTTACATGTGGGGAAATGAATATCTATTTGGATGGGGTTTTCAGCTGGTATTATAATGAAACTCTAAATGAATGTATATTTTAAGGATAATTTTGGAAAACTTCAATCTCTCGTCATCATGAATGGTTGTCATGTCATGCGCGCATTAATTCATTGCACTTTACCAAGCACACAATTTTGACAGACCAAAATCAAAGTTCCAAACATAAAGAGATCTAAGTTCCAAGACGATCGTCAGGCTCAGCACTCTTATTCTCGTATGTTATGCTAATTTCTCTTTTATTTTTTGGGACCATACGGACGTTCGTTATTTGGATATGACGAAGAAACAACTGGACAAATGTCAGCGTCTTCAAAATATTTGTCAACTTGTCTAATATCCCTATGTACCCCTGCCCCTCTTATCTCTTCAACGATATTCAGCGTTTTTTCCGATCATAGACTTACGCTACGCTCAAACAGTGATGTTCACAGGTTTATTGTTTTTTTTTTCAGTTCACCGCTCTTCTTTTTTAAGTCGTCCTTTACTGTATATGCAGTGAGACTCTGGAACCAGTTACAAACTAATGTTAGACTCGCTCCGTCATTGGCATGTTTTAAAAAACGATTAAAAAGCTTTTAGTTTCAAGTCAGTAAAATAACGTGTTTTATTCCAAAGATTTTACCCTCCACCATCCCTTACTTGATTGATTATATCTTATTTTTATTTTTGGTTACTCGTATATTGTTCATGGATTTTGTCAAGTTGGATGTTTTGAATATTTTTGAGACCATGTAACTTATTTTCTTAGACTCAGACTTATGCGAACTAACGCCTTCATTCTCGAAGAACTAAGAATCACAGACAGATTGTCGACAATATGGTATGTCTTCGACGAGTCCTCCGATTCTTTAGCCACAATGCTCATGACCAAGGAGACAGTTTGGCGAGGTTTGTGGTTGCTGGAAACGTGGAACTACTACAGGAGAGGAAGAATCCCAATACGTTGGACTGACCAAATGAGAGATGCAACATCTCGCCTTTAACAACTGCCGCTTTTAACAACCTCTTACCTTTAACAACTGCCGTTTGAACCGCGAAGTGCAGGGATGGAGAGAGATGAGTCATTAGAGGCTATCATAGGAGTCACGATGCTCAGTCATGAGCTACATGACAGGATAGAACTTCCTTTATTTCGTTTTGTCTGGTTGGTTAGAAGAAATTGCCACCGGGCAATAAGTTCACCAGATTGCTTTACAATGAAGTGTTAAATAAATATTAAAAAATATACATTCAGAAGATTTAAGATCTAAGAGCAAAACAAGTCTTGATATGAATTCGCCAGGTTGAAACTTGAGAATCCTGATAGTTTGCCATGCATGCTGACCGTTAGATTGCGCTGCCGATAAGTATAGTATTCATGCAGTCTACTACAGAGCAAGACTACTCCATGCCATTGAGGAAAATCCGGGTGATCAGTCAAAAATAAACCTCGTTGATATTCGATAATTTATACCATACATTACAATAGAGACATCTATTATTACCTCACTACTATAGATGTCGCGATAACTTTCATTTTTCAAAATAACATTCACAATCCCTTATACTACAAAGGTTTCATTTTTTCAACGAAATGCCAACAAGTTTTAAATAAGATGGCCACACTTTTCATCATCTATATGTTTTGTTTGTTACATACGCTACTTGAACTTTTGAGAATGCTACTTGAACTTTTCATCGTCTATATGTTTTGTGTGTTACATACGCTACTTGAACTTTTGAGAATGCTACTTGAACTTTTCATCGTCTATATGTTTTATGTGTTACATACGCTACTTGAACTTTTGAGAATTACTACTTGAACTTTTCATCGTCTATATGTTTTGTGTGTTACGTTACATACGCTACTTGAACTTTTAAGAATGCTACTTGAACTTTTCATCCTCTATATGTTTTGTGTGTTACATATGCTACTTGAACTTTTGAGAATGCTACTTGAACTTTTCATCGTCTATATGTTTTGTGTGTCACATACGCTACTTGAACTTTTGAGAATGCTACTTGAACTTTTCATTGTCTATATGTTTTGTGTGTTACATACGTAAATATCATCACGCCCTTTTCTATTTGACTTTCTACGTTTTCTTCTATCAGAATATCATTCACTTGCTCCAACCATACTTTCCTTTGTTTTCCCCTGCCACATATTCCACTTAAATTTGCACTTTATATTTATTTTTTAGCCTTTCTTCATCCTTAATGCCCAAACCATTTCAAAGTGCTCTTCTTTATCTTGTTCAACACATCAACCTTAAGTTTACATCCATCTTTGATCAATTGTCGTGTATTTTTCTCGATGCACGTATTTTTTAGTATTTATTCAGTTTCTTTCGATTATTTTACACATCCACGTTTAACTCCCAAATATCAAAGTTGGTACTAAAATACTGTTGTGGACTCTTAACAAATTTTGGTACTGTCAAGTATAGTTGAATAAAAAATTATGTATATGTAAGATCTCAGATGTACAATACAATGATGGACATAAATTATTTTTGTTAAAATATTTCATTGAATTTTTATTTTAAAAAGAATAGATATGACCGAAGTCACAGGTATCATTATACCCCCGAATACTAGGCAGAAAAAATGCCTGTATCATTCGAGGGGAGTAGAACGGCGCGAGGTTCGAATTGACGACCTTCCGCATGGAAGTCCAGTGCTTTACCGCGCGGCCATGCACCTCACATTATTATTTAACTTTAAAATACAATACACTGTGGCGTGCTTATTACATTAAATTTAGTTCTAATGGATATCGAATCCGTAACCTCCGTGTTGACAAACATGCGTCTTACCAACTAGGTCACAGAGGTTGACAACAAGTATTTTTTGTAATTAAAAAAATTAAGAATGTAACAACAAAAAATAAATGCAGTCTAAACATCTGAAATTTCCTTATTCAGCATAATAATATCCATAATAATAAAAATTAATTGATACAAATATTCTACAAGTATCCCTTAATGAAAAGGGTTAACTAAGCATCGAAAATTATCAAACTCTCCATAGTAGCTTTCAACGGCTCAAGTAACACAAAGTTAAAAGTTCTTTTTATATTATTATATTTCCCGTTTTATCTCCCGTAATGTGGGTCAAAGTAATCTCGAGAAAGTGAAGAAGATGGCGGGGAGATCTTTTTCTTGGAAATATTGAGGCTTGTTATATGATTTTTTATCCTATTCTTGGAGATGATTTTCTTTTACACGATCATTAAATATATGAGATCTGAGCACCAACATCTCTTATGTATCCATTTACGAAAATGGCCTTTTATTATTACATGTCCCTTTTACTAAGAATCATTTTGTTCATTAAAAAAATCACATTGGTTCTATCATAAACTAAGTTATATTTTTATCTATACTTTTTATTAAATTGTTTATAGTTAAGGCATTAACAGTGTGGAGGTTTAAAGACATAGTAATTTGTTTTATCGTACATTGTTTATTCCACTTTTTGTAACGGTATAACCCTACCGGTTTCAAGACTTTCACGTCGTCATCAGGAGAGCACAAACGAGAATTATTGTTTGTGCTCCCCTGATGATCACCTCATCATTAGGAAAGCTCAAAGTCTTGTTTATGAAGTGAGATGATGAGGTGAAAGCCTTGAAACCCGTAGGATTATACCGTTACAAAAAGTGGAATACTATAAACAATGTTTGGTAAAACAAATTACAATAAGTTATATTTGTTTTGAGGCCTTGCAGTTTAGTCACATATATACAAACCCTCATACCGTTTCCCTATCGGGGTAGGCAACAAGACTAGAACGCCATATTTTCTATTTTGCCTTATCTTCACCAATACACATTTTATCGATTTCACAAATGTATACAATTGCTTCTGTCAAAATTGTTTTGATTTAACCATACTTTTCTTGGTCAAACATGATCACGCCTTGCCTTATTTGTTTTCTTAGTCTTTTTTTAATTGGATTGGAAATTGGAAAATAAGACAAAAATCATGAAATAGAGTAGGAGAACAGACAATGGTCCACAAGGTAACATTAGATTCAAGGATGAATATGACTTTGAGGTAGTGGAAGAGTTCACCTACCTGGGTTCAACTATAACGAAGGAAAACGAGGAGCATGCTGAGATTAAGAGAAGAATCACGACAAGGAACAAAACATTCTTCTCACTACTGCCGGTGTTCAAGTCCAGAAGTGTCCATAGAAAAACCAAAGTCACCCTGTACAAAACAATTATTAGAACAGTGGTGGCACATGGATGCGAAGCATTGACACTGACAGCTACATCTGCAGAGTTGCTGGATGCCTTCGAGAGAAGAGTACTACGTAGGATCCTGGGCCCCGTGAATGACGGCGAAATCTGGCGAATACGATACAACGATGAGCTATATAATATCTACAAAGCTCCCAGGCTATCTGTACATGTCAGACTGAGCAGATTGAGATGGGCCGGATATGTGCAGAGAATACCGTCATCACGATCACCCAAAAGAATCCTAGAAGGACACCCGGGTGGGAGTAGGAGAGTGGGCAGGCCTAGGCTGCGATGGGAGGACGAAGTTGAGAGGGACGCAACCCGGCTGCTACAGGCGCAGGATTGGAGGGCCGAGGCGGAAGACAGGAGGAGTTAGAGGCGAAGATCAACGGAGGTCAAAGCTCGATATGGGCTGTAAGACCATCGAAAAAAAAAGTCTTTCTTGGTTTATTTGTTCTATATGTTCGAATTATTTCACAGTTATGTTCACATTTATCATTGATTACCTCAATCCGTGTTGTGTCATACATTGTCACTCCGTTTATTCTGCAGCATTTACTCGACTCTTTTCAGTATTTTTCCACGTCCATGTGTAGGCATCGTTGTATAAAAACGCCTCTATGATTCCATTAAGTTATTATTGTCTCAAATATGAAACAACATTTTATTTTTTTATCATGGCTATAAATAATTTATCTAGAGATATGAGTTATTTGGTGCGCATAAATTTCTTTCAACCAACCATAATCAATGAGATTTAGTAAATAGTCTCCGTTATGCAGTCAATACTCATTAGTATCCATTATAGTTATTTCTGATCAAGATGAGACTTAGAAAAAAATATTAATGAGCTCAATAAAAAATATTGACAAAAAAATTATTTGACCAATTATTCAATTACAACTCATATCGAGCAGGAAAATGTACAAATGTTACTTTGTAGTTCGTCTTCCCTTGGTAAGTTGTCTTTAGTTTTGTGTACATTATAAGATATGGGAAATATCTAATCTAAATTATAGCTGCAGCTATAACTTTCCTATATTTACAGCTTGTTTTCTTTGTAATGGATTTAAATGTTAGAGCGCTTTTTAAATGCCGTTAGAGCGCTTTTTAAATGCCGAGTTAGAGGAGAGCCTGCTCTCTAAATAGCGTTATATAAATATTCCTTTTATTTCTTTTATGATGATTAATTTACTTATCAATTTTAATGTATATCGGAGAGATTATAAAAGAATCATTGTAGATTAATTTATTATGTAGTTAAATAATACGTTATTGTAAATATTGAAAAAGGACGTTGAATACATCTTAATTTCCATGTTATCAAGCTTTGAGAATCGCAAACTGTTATCAGGATGAGGAAACTATAATTGATGACGTATGGACGACTCCATTTGGTTTATCTTGATAAACAAAGTGACGCGACCTGATAGACCTGGATGTAGGGAAAGAAGGAAGTATTATAGAAACAGAGTCAAAATTGGAATTCACAGTAACCTCTGTAACAAGCACTAGTTTCAGGTATAATTATAGCTGTAAATTGTATTGTATTGTAACACGTGAAAAACATTACACATAGATCGAAATTGATTTTTTTTTGAGATCTTTGAAAGCTTAAGAGAAAAATCAATAGGAAGTGGTAAAAAACCTCAAACAAAATCTTATCCAGTCATTGTTTAAATGAAAAAATCACAAACGTGTCAAAATGAATTGTAAATACTTGCCTGTCAAATACAAACTGCATATCCAATATGACTTCAAATTGAAATTTACATCGCAGGCAGTGTCGTCAATATGAGAAAAAAGATGGGCTCAATAAAAAAACAAATAGCCCGCAAAATTAAAAATAATCTTGTTATTATTTTTATCAACCCTTGTACTCGTATATCCACATCTCAAAAACTCCAATGATGTGTGCAACTTTAAGAATAATTTGCATACAAGCCTTTTTGGGAAATCTTGTCATATTTTTTTATTACAAAAGAACACTTCATAGATATACTACACTCCACCTAAAGCCAAATGTGATGCTTTCGCATATCGGAAAATCTACCAAGGTTTCATTGTAATTAGTTTTTCTTAGGTAGTTTTTTTTCAAGTTTTCATACCAAATGTGTTTTTTTAATACGAGTGTATGCAAATGCGACACAGTTTCTTATCTTATAGCCACAATTGCCACCTTCCTAACCTAAAACTCAAATTATTTTTTTCTTGATATTTTTAATCTATCGATAACAGTGGGTTTGATTTCCGATTGACGTTATACAAATTTTTCTATTATTATTTTTAAAATCTGTGTCATTTTTCTTGATTCAGTGTTCACACCTCTACGATATTATGATAGTTGAGAAGTTATACTCATAAGAGTAAACTATGCCCATTCTCAGTTCTAGAAGGAATTATACTGTTTCATTAAAAACATTATTCACAAATAACTTTTGATTCCTTAGAGTTTTATTCGAGTAACAATGTTTCACTTTATGAAACAAAGCCTGGACATTCACAATGCGGTATGAAAGAGTTCTCAATATATTATAAAGAAAACTTTCCGCTTAATATACGGCTCAACTCATGACAATACGTTTTGAAAACAAAGGTACAAAACGAAAAATGAAAATTATGCCGAGAATTTTGTGAAAAATATAACAATAGAATTTTTTGTGATATCTCTAGTGCTTTTAAGTCGTAATTCTGAAACGAAGATTAAGTTCGATATTATAGACATGGTTTATCGATGTTCACGAGATTCAAGGATAACAAAAAACTCGACTTATTTTTTTTAGTTTACCGTTCTTGAATCCAGGAATTTATTCTATGGAGATCAATCAGCTTCAATAAATGGTGTAAAGAAAATATTTTTTTACACTGTTGGGAAAATACCTTGTGTTGCGTTTGAGTTTGTCCCCTTTTTTAATCTGTCGTAAATTATTCTCTTCTTCTAAGTTTTTTTTATGTTTTTCAGACAAAGCCTTCGAAATTAGATTGCAAAAAGCATAGAAAAAAATGGGCTTCATATCAGTATTTCTGAATTATTAATTTAATTTTATTTATTTTCTATTGGGTCCATTTAACCTTCTGATACATTTTTCTTCTAGTTATAATTATTCTTAAACAAAGCCTGATTTCTTTTCCTGGGAGGTAGAAATATTATAAGATATCTTTCCATTGTTTTGGTAGTCTATCTGGTGATCGACTCACAAAGGAATTGTCATGAAAAATGATGATGATATATTTTTATCCATTCTTTATCTGTCACACCTTATGATTCCTTAAGCAACACACATCTACATATACGAGTATGTTGTGCTCTGTTACTTTTTTTTTCTGAAATGCACCATCGCGCATCATTGATAAATCATATAAATGTCTTAAATCTTATGAGAAAGTTGATAATGTGAAGATTTCTTTCTTCGGAATCCAAAATGTATACATGAAATGAAAACGTTAATAAAATACGCATTTTATTAAGAGTTTCTTTTTTTTTCCTATTACTGTTGGCGGGGAACATCTCCTTTATAAAATATGGGGTACAGAGTGGTCTCTAGAGACCCAACCAAAAAGCAAAAAATGAGCGGGAAAACTCGAGTTTATGCATTACATTGATGTCGTTTATCGCGACAGCATTTTACCAAAGCAAACATGTCGCAAATTGAGTTAGACGTTTATACAACAAATATATCAGTGTTTCGTATTGACTCGGCTGTGCTTTCGTATTGACTCGGCAATATATGAACTAACATAGAAAGAAAAGAAACGAGTTAACAAAGGATAGGCTCTGGAAATATCTAGCACAAAAATGATAATATGTGGAAATATCTAGCACAAAAAGGATAAGATGTGGAAATATCTAGCACAAAAAGGTTAAGACGTGGAAAATGCTAAACAAAACAGAAAACAGAATTTACGAATATTTTCACAATTTCATATGGAAGAAAAACTTTTTTTTTCATTAAGTTGACATGGTGTTAAAGAAAGACAAACAAACATTAGAATTAAAATTTAATACCGTGTCAACCTAATGAGAAAACATTTAAATACATTATAATTTGTGCAGTCAAACACTGTTTAATCCACTTTATATAACGGTATCACCCTACCAGTTTCAAGATTTTCATCTCATCATCAGTGGAGCACAAACAAGACTGAATTATGTTCGAACTGGTACTGACATACACGCTTTTAACGTTAAAAAATTGGGTTGGGGATTCTGGGTGGAGGGAGGCTGGAAACAACTTCAACAAACAGCGGTGAGATCTTAAAAATGTATGTATTTGCCAAATGTTCATCCCAATGCACTGACTTGGATATTTCTGGGACCTCTAATGTATCCAATTTATTTCCGTTACTATTGATATCCAAGTGCGATTTTCTCGATGATAATGATTATCCATTTAAGAGTAAATTAGAGCATTCGTAGAGGCGAACTTTTGTATACAAAAATTTAATGGAATACTTAGCAACTGCGGTGTATATAAACATAAAAGTTTATACACACCACTGTTGCTAAGTATTCCATTTTTCCTTTCCCGTTAAATACGAATTTCCGGAGATTAAAATCAATGTAAAAAGCTGACTTTATGCGACTTGGAAATTTCGCTAAACAAATTACTATGTCTTAAAACCACCACAGTGTTGATGCCTTAATTATAAACAATATAGAAAACATTTAGTTTTTCTTCCATATAAAATTGTGAAAATATTTGTAAACTCTATTTTCTGCTTTGCTTTAGAACTTGTAAGGTATGTGCTAAAAACAAGAAGAGGAGGAGAAGGTATATAGGTAAGGAGTGTGATATTGCTCTCCACAATGGAAAATGATGACACAATCACTATACTCAACCGAATTATAAAAGTATTTTAAATGAATATGCAAAGTCGCATTATAATATTGCTAATATATATTTAGATATAGCAATTTTACCAACATGCCGGGCACTGAGAAAGGTTGTGTTGATTTTGATCCGGACGCAGTGTTAGCACTAGAAACGTAGACCGACAATGCATAAGGGAATGATCTTCAAAGCATAGATAAATATATTTTTCAACACTTCATTGTAAAAACAATCTGGCAGTCTTATTGCCAAGCGGCAATCTTTTCAAATGATTATTCATCTTTGCGAAATTGATGAACATACCATATATATTGTATAATAAAAGTAAAAGAAGGATGTCATTAATCAAAGAAAAAGGAACGGATGGTGAAGAAGAAAGAAAAATCAGGAATGAAACACGTTATACGATATTACTGAAAAAAAAATTCAGTCGCTTCTTGAAGCATTCTAAGAATGGAACGAGTCTCACATTGGTTTGTAACTGGTTCCAGACTCTCACTGCATGGACAGGAAAGGATGACGTAAAAAAGAAAGGAAGAACTGGGAGATAATAAAGGAATGCAACAGATGCCTCTTTAAGCTTAACGAAAGGATCGTCAACGCATATGATGAGAGTAATGCTAAGGTTTACGACTGGGAAGAAGTGAATGAAGAAAAACAATTATCATGATCTTGAAATTGAGAAAAAAATATTTAAAAAATAAACTAATCACGTAAGATTAGATTCGGATTCGGACTACGCCACTTACAATAATGAAGATATTCAAGTATGAACAGTGATTGTATTGACTTAATTCTTGGTACTCGTTGTGATTTATTCGTGTGTTGTGTCGAGACGACAGACGACATGGGCGGACTCGGGGCTTTGATACGTGACATTAAGGGTGAGTTATTTGACATGTCAGGAAAATTGATAACATCCATAAAAAATGTACTGAACATCAGAGTTTTCGTATTATGTTGGACCTTTATGAAGCAATACTTTAAGTTTATCTATTTACAATATAAATAAATAAGCGAGGAATTGAAATTTTTTTTTATCCTATTTGAAAGAGGAACTATCTGTTTCATATGCATATGTTTAATGTTACTTAAGTCATCTTTAAAAAATATCGATTGCTTTCATGAAATATTTTTTAGCGCTGTTAAATGAACAGAAATTTAAAAATTGGTATTTTGTTACAAAGTAACAGATAATCTTCGTGGCCTAATTGGTTTAATGCTCCCAGCTTAGAGGTTGCAGGTTCGATTCCCGTTAGAATCCAGTTTTTTTTTTAATAATTCCTATTTAGTTTTCAATTAAGGTTTATTAAATATTTTTCTGATTTGTTGGAAGAGATTGCCATGGCAATAAGCCCGCCCGATTTATAAAGTATACGGTATAATGTAAACATCTCGAAACTAATGAAGATCTCGAAACATCTTGAAAATAATGATGAAGTTTGAATGGAAAAAAGGACTATAATTTCAATCCTGATACAGCCAACATAAAAAAAAATGTTGTTGAATCATTCATAATTTACGTGGTCCTCTCTTAGATATTTCAACTGTTAATGTGGATATATCGTAGAACTGACCGTTTTCGTACGTGTTGTTAATACTGATAATCAGCGATAACCTTGTAGACATACTGTAAAAAATACCTTTTTTTCCCACGTGTTTTTGTTTTAAGACATTTTAAAGGATATATTGAAGAACTGACCGTATTCGTACGTGTTGTTAATACTGATAATCAGCGATAACCTTGTAGACATTCTGTAAAAAATACCTTTTTTCCCCACGTGTTTTTGTTTTAAGACATTTTAAATTGAAGAACTGACCGTTTTCGTACGTGTTGTTAATACTGATAATCTGCGATAACCTTGTAGACATACTGTAAAAAATACCTTTTTTCCCACGTGTTTTTGTTTTAAGACATTTTAAAGGATATATTGAAGAACTGACCGTTTTCGTACGTGTTGTTAATACTGATAATCAGCGAAAACCTTGTAGACATACTGTAAAAAATACCTTTTTTCCCACGTGTTTTTGTTTTAAGACATTTTAAATTGAAGAACTGACCGTTTTCGTACGTGTTGTTAATACTGATAATCAAGAAAACCTTGTAGACATACTGTAAAAAATACCTTTTTTCCCACGTGTTTTTGTTTTAAGACATTTTAAAACGAATTTTAAAAAAAAGGGAAAATGACTAGAATTTGGGGTGTAAAAAGTACATAGTTGAGGATTTTTTTTAATCAAAGTAAGAATGAAACACAATAAAAATGTATGTTTTATGTTTTCAAATTCATAATTATCAAAAAAGTTATGTTTAATGATGCAAACCTTTTCACATTTCAAATCGTCAAAAATAATTCTCGCCATTTGTACGTCGGTTATAATACGAAAATTAAAGAAACAAAAACAATCTTAAGTAAACATGAAGTGACAGCTGTCATAGTGGATAAATTAGGATTCTAATATCTGTTCTGAATATCGTAATTGGTACGGTAATTTTTATTTTTATTAGTAATGTAAGGAACTCGATATTCAAAACGTGTTTCAGAAAATCTTATTTTTCTCAATATTATTTGACAACTGTAATTTCTTATTATGATAATGTTAACTAACACTTTATGTCAGAAAACATTATTTGGAAAAAAAAACCACCCCCTTTCAATGATAGTGTTGTCACCAAAGGAATTGTAAATCGAATGTAAAATATTTTCAAAACATATCAAAGTTTTTCTATTTTTTCCGTCATTATTGGCGGGTAGTTACTAGTACTTTTATATTCAACTATAATTTAATATATATTTAAATAAATATTATGTGAAAAATAAACAACAGATTCACCAAATGTATTATTTAAAATCACCGCTGGTTTCAATTAAAAAAATGTTTTAAAAGAAATTTGAAGGTAAAAGAAAACATTAATTAAATGACTAGAGTACATAAAAAATATTAAATTGTTCAATTAAAAATATATGTTGACTATTTATTATTAAGTCAACACTTTAGAGGTTTAAAGACATTGTCATTTGTTTAGTCAAACACTTTTTATTCCACTTTATATAACGGTATAACCCTACCGGTTTCAAGGTTTTCATCTCATCATCTGGGAGCACAAACAAGACTCTTGTTTGTGCCATCTGATGATGATGGGATTTTTATAATTGTTAATAAAGAAAAGACTGAAAAGACCTTCAGACCATTATAAAAAAAATTAAAAATTCCAGTTCTACGTAAACTAGAATTACAACACAAGTGAATTACATATTCGATTTATTGGCAAACTATAAGACTTTTCTACGTTTTAAATTTACCGAAACAAAATCCCAAATTTAGAATATTAAAACAAAATCCCAAATTTAAAAAAAGTTAAATTTATAATACTAGTACTATATAACAAATTTTTATTTAAAAATCAACAGATTTTTATTGAAAAATATGTTGATTTTTTTTATTTATAAATTAGAGTAACAAGACGACATTAGGTAATATTTGAAAGTTTTTCATGTAGAAATCGACTGGTATAATTTTAATATAGTTTTTTTCTTCTGTAAACAACATTGACGCCTTAATTAATACTAATACTCAAAAAACACTTCGTTATTATTTTTATTTAAATAACTTTTGGCACACTAGTGCTAATTTAAATCGCAATTCTTTGTTTATAAAGAGTATTTATGAAAATGCACATTTATTTTATTTTAAGAGGTGCAATCAAAATGCTTGTATAAAATGAAATTTCAATAAAAAGTCTGAATGGTTATAATTTTTTTATTTGATTGAAAAGTTATTAGTTCAAAGATTTTTTAAAGAAAATAACAATTCAACTATTTAATCTTAAAGATGAAAGGTTTAGACTCCAGGCTTGATAGATGGTGGCGGTTTTGATTTTCCTCCGAATTTTCTTGCTTTCACAAATATTCCTATGTCGGATCCGTTCTTCATTTCATATTTAAAGTTATTTTCGTTGGCAATAACAGAAACGGATGCAATGACGATCATTAATATAAGAATTGTCATTTGATAAATCTGATTCTTCATTTTTGAATAATTTGATAGACACCGTTATTGCACGTACAATAAATAGCAAAATTCACTGCAAACCTAAAAGAAAATATGTCAAAAAAATTTAAACTTACTATTTTTTTTTATTCAGACACTTTATTACAAAATATACAAATGGTAGGTAAAATATGGTCAAACTTTATTAATATATAATAAAGTTTGACCATATTTTAATAATTTTTAATCGAAATTAATTATTAAGGTCGATACAATTTCCAAAAGTATAAAATCAGTAACTTTTTATTGTAAGTTTTAAACGATTTATCGCATTAACTCGGCTTCTTTCTTTCGTTTTCACGTCCACATTTCAACCCCACACATAAATTTTGACCACACAGTGTTGTAAACTATCATTTTTAGATACCATAAAATTATTTGGTTTCTTGAATATGTTGGTTTTGATATTTGTGTTTTAGTATCCTGTAGACCTTTTCGATTGTAATTCACTTTTCAATATCTTGTTCTACTTTTTCTAGAACTCTTCAGCTCGTTCTAATATTTCATTGTCCACCCAAGTATCGCATTTATTATACGTTTAACCTTTTTCAATTAAATTTTACAAAATTCATTATAATATATTTTTCTACACATTTCACGTACTTATTTCAAGTAATTTATATTTCATATTCGTTGTCGTCGAAATCTTATTTACTTACAATAAACAAAATAAGTGTTTTTTTAAATGTAAAACTTTATTATCCTAAACATATTTTATTAACGATGGTATAATCTACTTACTTAAGTATTTAATTAAAATTAAATTTATTTGAGAACTTTAATTAGATTCCAAAGCAAATTTCAACTTTCTTTAGAGAGTGTTTTAATGAGAAGAGCTGAATTAAATATTAAATTCGATAATTTTATGCTGAAGTCAAATGGAAAACCAATACCTTTAATAAATATATAAAGTGCGCACAAGTATTGATCAAAACGTTATACACCGACAACTGAATTTTGATAAGGCGAATAAATGGTAAACTGCAGTAAACCAGAAGTTTTCAAACAAAAATATGTATTATTTTTTTTAACCTGGCGAGTTTATTGCCATGTTGCAATCTCTTCCAACAAACCAGAAATATGTTTTATAGGCCCTAAGGGAAAACCAGGCTGGAATCCTATTTAAAAAAATCTGAGTTCCAGCGGGGATCGAACCAGCAACCTCCGGATCGGCAGACAAGTGTCTTACCACCAGGCCACGGAGGTCGTCGTTGTTTTATGATTAATAAAAATCTGCCAACGTTAAAGATCACAACAGTATTTTGGTACTTACTTTAATATACGTGGAGGGGGAAATAATAAAAAAAAACGAATAAACGTTACGGAAATGCGTGCACTGAGACTGAAGTGATTATGATTGAACGTGAATTTGGTGAAGTTTGGTGTAAGATAAAGTGAGCTATCTGAGATGATTTTGGCATGTTCAACAAATGAATGAAGAAATAATAAATAAACAAATATACTATGAGTAGGAAGCGTATTAGAGAGACTAAAGAATTAGTAAGATAAAGTGAGCTCTCTGAGATGATTTTGGTATGTTCAACGAATGAATGAAGAAAGACTAAATACACAAATATACTCGTACATTGGAAATACGAGTAAGATGCGTATTAGCAAAACTAAGAAAAGTATGATTGAAAGCAGAGAATGCATAAGAATTATGTGTATGGGAAGGTACTCGGATGCAGATCAATCATCGAAAATCTCAAAAAACAACAGACCCTTTTGTTTGACTCTGAGCTGCATATAACCTATTTATGCCAGTGCAGATTTTTACAAATTCCAATACTATATATTGGAAGACATGCGTCTTCCAACAAGGTAACGGAGGTTACATACCTTCAAATTTTCATTAATTCTTTATAGCATTGAAGTATAGCCTATCATCAGGCCAACACAAAAATATAGAAGCTTTTGATATTTAGGGTTAGCAAAGAGTGCTAAGAGTATCATGTGTTGAAGAAGTTCATAATGGTGACATGTTAAAACGAATGAAAGGTATAGAAGTATTATCCACCATAAAAGAAAGTAATTTGGACATATAATGCGAGGAGAAAAATGGCAGCGGGAAATTCAAGGCAGATGAAGTGTGGGAAGAATTCGTATATCTTGATTGATGAACTTACGGGGTGGTTTCATTGTGGTACCATTCAAAGTTGCTGCCTCAAAGTTCAAAATAGCCGACTGAAAAATGATAATTACCGACCTACTACGAAGAAGTGAGAAGCTTTTAAGAAGTAAAGGATTGTTTCAAAAGTTATCTTTCTTTCAAACATAACATTTTCATGAATGTGCAATATTTTCTAACTTTCGTTTTTACTAAACGCGTTGCTTTAAAATATCTATAATATATAACCAGTAAAATTTAATACCTTCTAAAAAAATCATTAACAAAACACTGTATAATTAAAACTCATGATCGTAAATTACAAAATTTTGAGCTCGTTTCAAATGCGGATCTCTCCTATTCTTGACTCCGTTTAACCTCACATGCAAATTAAGTTGGCGAAATAATTTATTCAAACGATAAGCATGAACAAAAAGCTCATGAACCGTGTACAGGGTACAACCCTACAAATCACCTCCACTCTGTCTCCGCCGGAACATCCTCCCTTAACACCCACCATAGCGGCTTTTTGTGTGCTCTATCACTCTTGAAAGTCAAATTATTTAACCTTTAATGAAGACCAGTGGATTTTACTATAATTAATTATTTAATACTATTTTTAATTAGATTATTTATTAAATTTAACATAAGAATTTATCTTTTTTAAAACACGCACGGTTAATTGTTTATTATTGTACAATTATGTTTATATGTATATAAAAAATATGCTTTATTCACCATTAAATAACTTTTTTATTCCGTTTTTTATATTAATCTCCACGACACAGTTTTCTACATCCTATTTCTACGCTTAGCAAGATGAATTATCCCGTTTTGTTACGAATTTTACACGGGGATGGAAAACCTCCGATGGTTTCACATTTATTTCCAGAAAACAAATCCTGTATAAATTATCAACAATACTAATGGTCAAAAGATTTGTTACGCCAAATACAAATGAGACAAACTATATAAGGGCGCCGTACATGAAATGGAATGTGCTTTAGATAGTACATATACTGGAATAATATAGAAGAGCATTGACACTTGAATACAAGAATATAAGTACATATATCGGAATACCATATAAGAGCATAGCCACTGGAATACAAGAAAATAAGTTCATATGTTATATTGGTATAACACATAGGAGCATAGACACTAGAAAATTATATAACTACATATATTGGAATAACATAAAAGAGCATTGCCACAAAAATACAAGAAAATTAGTTCATATGTGATATTGGTATAACACATAGGAGCATAGACACTAGAAAATTATATAACTACATATATTGGAATAACATAGAAGAGCATAGCCACAAAAATACAAGAAAATAAGTACATATGTATATTGGTATATACATACGTACTTATTTTTTTGAAGCATAGACATTAGAATTAAGTACATTCGAGTATATTTAAATAACGCAGAGGAGCATAGATACTGCAATACAAGAATATAAGTACATACTATACAATGGAATAACATAGAGGAACATAGCCACTAAAATACAAGAAAATAAGTATTATACATATATTGGTATAACACAGAGCAGCATAGACATTAGAATGTTAGTCCATGTATTGAAATAACACAGAGGAACAAAGGTATTACAATACAAGAATATTTGTGTAAGTACATATATTAAAATAACATAAATGAGCAAAGTCATTAGAATACAATAATATATTATTTATAGTTAAGGAATTAACATTGTAGAGATTTAAAGACATTGTAATTTGTTTTATCAAACAGTGTTGGATAAAACAAATTACAATACAATAATATAAGCTGTGTCTATCTTATGACAATTTTAAAATTTTGCATATTTTAGAGACAAATCATAATTTCAAAGATAGTAAAGTAAAAATTTTACGAGCATCAGAAAATGCATATAAGAACGATGAATTAAGAAACATTACAGAATTTAGAACCAAAGGCCACAAGCAAAAATGCTACCAAAGAACGCAAAAGATTATTTCCCCCTCTTAATGTTTTCATTTGGTTCCATAGACCACACACACACTTCTGATTGAACATGGCACCAGTCTGACCTAAACATACACCCTCGTAACAAACACGTGTCGCGATGATTTATGTATAATAATAAGTGGAAGAACAAAATAATTTACTGTTAAATATTCACAGAATAGCATGAATTTCGGGATGTATGGATGTAGATAAGGCAAGAGAATTATACGTGAAAGAAAGGCTTGGAGATCAATATTTTCTGTTTACCATAAAAAGAACATGACGTGATTGTATGTATTCATTGGTACTACAAATGCTGCCTCTGATATTTAGATAACATAGATATCAAGATCTCTCGGAGACATTTTTAAAGGCACCTGCCTTAATTCGCGCGAAGTTAAATATGTCATGACTGACGATTTGATTTAATGACAAATGTCTGATTTAAAAAATAAATAACATAACATATAATACAAAGAAAACATTTGCTTACCCTGAAAAACATTAATCTCCAAGCCTTTGCTGTAAATTCGATTCACAGTTTGATTTGCTGATAAGGAAATATTGAAAGTAATCAGTTTCAAAATAAAATATCTTTTTTTTCTTTAAAAATATATTCAAAAACGTTGTTTACAAAGATTCATTAAGTCAAACATTGGTGGCTGATTAAAAATCATTACATTGTGTATCGTTAAATTTCGGGTTCTATTTCTAGTGGACTCTTAATTAATATTCCACTTCTGATAACTATCATGATATATTTGAAAAAAATTACTTCCAGCCCCGGGTTACAAACTCAATGTCCGATAAAACCTAATACAAAATTTAAAAAATCAGATAAGTTTTTCACGCAAGGCCTAATATCTTCCTGACAAGCATAAATTCATATATACAACATAAGCAAGCGAATATATATTGTATCAAATAAAGCATAAGACAAGCAATGGGCATGCGAAGGGTCATTTGGTTGAGGAAGTCCTATAAGGACAGTCTGCGATATAAGCTGACTTTGAAGACTGAGATCAAGAGGATTAAGATCATGAGAGATGGAGTGTACCTGTCTTTGAGCCGATGGCGCCTCAACAGCAAGACGTATGGGAACAGTCAGCGTAGTACAAACATGCGTCAGCATGATTAGGTGACTCAGTGTGATCCACATGTCTGTGACGCTACGGAATGGAGCGCGTGATTAAGATCGGGCTGTTCACAGAAGATCCCATGATCAACGTTATGGATTAGCTCGAGACTGACGTTGGAATGGTGAGGGTATCATCAACTACAAGGCCTAGCCACGACAATAACGACGAATCCAATACTTCTGTAATAATTTTAAGTCACATTATTTTTATGACTTTCTTATAAGTAGTTTCCTGACAGGAAAGGAGAAAGGAGTAAATACAAATCACACTTGTAAAAATATTATGATTTTATTTTCCCCGCCGTTATTGAAGATGTTTCCCTTAAGTAAAGATATGTATGATATTAAAACTATCAACATGTGTTCAAAATTGTATTACTTATTTCGATTTTCATCTAACTGTGTGAGATGGCTTTATATCGTAAAAAAATAATGAAGTGAGTAGAAACTAATGTAAACTTAAGGCTGATGTATTAACTAAGATGAAGAAGAGCACTCTAAGATAGTAAGGGCATATGGATGAATAAATAAAGAAAATCTATCAAACATATATGATATAGAGTGCAAATATTTGTCGGGAACCTTAGTTTAACAGTTGACATTCATGTTATGCAAGAGCGCGCCCCATGTTCGATTTTTGGTAGATTTCATTGCAGACTGGTTTTACTCTGAGACAATTTTAGTATCTAAATTTATGTTATTATTTAGGTTATACTTTAGACAACCAGGTGGTGTTCTTATGAGCGACATTGGTACCCTTTCAAACTGCCTTATTTTCTTTTAACAATAATCTTCGCTCTTGTAGTGATCACTTTGATCAAGAAACAATTCCGTACGAAATAACTTACAAAAAAATGTGAGTGGAGGACATGGTATAGGAAATTGTAAAGTTGTATTAGGAGGGGTAAAGACACGTTCCAATTACAACACGAAATATGTTTGAAGAAATAGGAAAGTCTGGCACTCTGTCTTCAATATCTATCCCGACAGGTTTGATGATATGTATGTAGGTACGTATATACACGTATGTAGTACTGAATTTTCAAGGAAGATACATTTATTAAAGCAAATAAACTGAATAGGAAATAATGTTGATACGTTGCATGCACGTTTCATATACTTCACATGCCCCATCCATTATCCTGTCTCACGGGAACAGCCCGTATTGTGCAAGAAAAATCACTGGAGATTTATGCTTTATGCTTTACACAGAATGCATTTAGTTCAGACGTAGAATATGCTCAGTTTAACTTTGCGATGAAAATGGATGTTTTCACATATTCAACTGCTGAAAGAAATTCTGTGAAATGTCCACTTTAAAATTCTCTTTCAAAAGAGAACCATTAATATTCAATATTAAGAATTGAACTTCATTCCAAATCTGCATTTTTATATCAATAAAAAAAATATTTGAAATGACTTCAATTCCTTTATTTATTTATTTACTTTCGAGTAATAAAGTTTACTGTCCATGTAGTGAGACTAGAATCAGTTACAAACCAATATAACATAAGACTCGCTCCGTTCTTGGCATGTTTTAAGAAGCGACTGAAAAAACTCTTAATTTCTAGTCAGTAAAATAACGTGTTTCATTCCTGATTTTTCTTTTCCTTTCCTCTCCGCCATCCATTCCTTTCCTTTTAATTAATGATATCTCACCTTATATGAAAATGAATGTTCGGGTGATTGTCCGCCTTTGTGGGGTTCGTGGGCATATGCTCACGTATGTATGTGTTTATGGATTTCGTGGGGGGGGGGATAGTCATTTGAATGATTTATGCGACCACGTAACTTGCTTAATTTACTTTTATCTGGTTGGCTGGAAGAGATTGCCGCCTGGCAATAAGTCCCCCAGATTGTATTTGCAATAAAAGTGTTAAATAAATAAATAAAGTAATCTATGATACAAACATTTGACAAAGGCTATATTTTTATTTTATACAAATTTACACCTTAAGAACTTATCTTATTTATGTATTATAAATATAAACTAACTTGCATATTATTTAAAATTAAGGAATTTAAACTGTAGTGGTTTAAATACATTTTTTTTCCGTGGTTGCAGTCCTAAGACTGGTTTGCAGCAATTTGAACTCTTCTCCTCCATTCCCCCCTGTCCTGTGCGGCTCTTTTTAAGTATGTATATGTTGAGCAGCGCACGTCCACCAACAGGTCCTCCAGGTACTCTCGGCGTGGGCGTCCCCTAGAGTTTGTCCCCTCGGTCATACCCTCCATTATGGCATGCAAGAGGCCCTCTTGTCGTATTATATGACCGATCCATCTTGCACGCCTTTCGGACAGGATCCTGAGCAGGTGCCTTCCTCCTTCGATTCGTTGGAGAACCTCTTCATTTGTGATGCGGTCTCTCCAGGAAATTCCTAATAGTCTTCTATAGGACCACATCTCAAAAGCCTCTAGTCTAAATACATTATAATTTGTTTAATCAAACACTGTTTATTCCACTTATAACGGTATAGCCCTACCGGTTTCAAGGAATTTCTCAGAGAATTTTAGAAGTTCTACATTTTATCAACTGTTTTTGACGGACTTACGATACAATTGGAATATAATCGAAGATGAAGCTGTCTCTCAATCACATTATCTGGTAAATTGGTAAAAACAAACCCTTTTAATGTGATGCAATATTTCTTTATTTTCGCTATTTCGCTATCTCATTATTTTTTTTTCTTTTCCTGCACGAGTCAGGAATTCATTCGTCTTACATCTTACAGCTGCTACTTTTTCCGCAAAGCTCATTCATTAGCTGATTAACTATTTCTTCAACGCAATTCAATGTTCAGCTAACGTTGTGCTGAGAGGAATGTGAGCTCACCAAATAATCGGCGGCAGCAATAAAATTGGTCCTCAGTCTGAAATCTCCACCTTGTGAGTAATCCTTGAGCCACAAAGACACAAAGAGAGTTGTTTAAGATTATAGTGCACATAACTTGTGTGTATGGAGTTTTATGGGTTCTCCATTGTGTTCACTTGGAATAGTTCAGACTATCGGTCACATCTTGAAGGAATTTCCCATATATTTATTTTCTGGATGACTGGAAGAGATTCATATCCCTACTTACTACTGAGACTATCATGTATGAGAAACCTTAACATTCGACAGTGAGGCAAACCATACGAGAGGAAGCAAAAGTATTTAACCAAAAGAATAAGTTGATGTAACCTTTTCTGTGATATCCTTAGAACATATATCTATCAGATGAACCAAGTTTCTTTATGGCGATTACCAGGGGCTTAATCCCTAGTCTTTCTTTTGCTACCTTATTTCTGTCTTGATCTCTCAGGTATTGCTTAACACTTGCCTTACTATGCTAAACAATTCCGCCAGCCATTGTGCTGGAAGCTCAGCATCCAGTGAAAAATGTATGTTTTAAATTAAAATTATGCAAAATCTGCTAGGTTATTTTTTGTAATTAGCTATAAAATTATTTTATCATGTAAGTCCTGGTCATTCACTATCCATCATAGGGTGGCAAGTGTTAAAAATACTTCCGAGAAAGCAACTAAAACATCTTGTCAGAAAAATATTTCTTATTACATTCAGATTGAAATATTTTCAAACTTTAAACGTGGATTCAGAGATACTTATAAGATATAATGTTTGCAAAACTCTCGAAATCTGCTCTTAAAGTACGCAAATGCACTTTTCTTCAAACAACCAGAATAAAATTCAAAGACGTTTTGGTTAAATAAATTCTTGCTTCACATAGACGTGTCAAAAAGATTTTTTTTAATAAAATGGCCAATTTATACCTACATTTATTTTGTTCCCCCGAAAACTAGACAAAAAATATTCAGTGCTTTTTCTAAGAGAAAAATATATATGTGCACGTTATATTTATCAAATAAAGATACACGTCTCATCCATCAATGTGACATTAAAAAAAATACCAAATCGAATCCAAAACATTTCAACTAAATTCTATGATAAAACCCTTATCAAATTTGGTTCTACGTACCAGTTGATAAAATGTATAATAGAATTTCTCATATTTTCTTACTAAGATGCGCACACCTGCTCCAAATATCATCTAAGTTACAACTGTTTTTTTTTAAAGAGGAGGACTTTATGAAAATTTCGCCAGTAAAGTTTTCGCACTAACAATTAACGAGTAAATTAGCCGAGAAAAATGTCAGTTAAGTTTGGAATAATAAAGAAAATTTTGGAATATTTAAATACGTCTCAAACCACTGTGGCCTAGTTGGTAACGCGCTTGTCTCCCAATCCGGAGGTTGCGGTTTTGGTTCCCGTTGGAACTTTCTATTAAAAAAAAGGATTCCAGTCCGGTTTTCACTTAAGGCATCTTTAACGTAATTCTGGTTAGTTGGAAGATATTGGGCACATTACAATAAGCCCGCCAGGTTGTACTGTATACAACGAATGTGTACTACAATACAATACAAAAATATACACCGAAAATTATTATGTTCGTTTCAAATGTTATGTGTGGTTGCCAGTGTTGGTGGTTTAGCGAATTATTCTGGGATCCCTGTTTTTGTTTCTGGTAGGTTCAGTACTAGTGAAATATTATGTTTATTCTATATAGTGCTTTAAACGTATCGTCGTCTTTGCTGGACCTCGTAGTCGAAAATCCCCTCGCCATTCCAACGTCAATTCACTTGAAAGCGAAGCTATGCCGAGTAGTTTTGTTTCTTTTTCTTTTCTCTTCTTTGAACGAGTGAGCCGTTGCACACCACCAAAATCTCAAGTCACACTTCTGTACTAGATCCGATGCAACACCGAAGTGAGATGATCGGAGCACAGTGGCTTGTTTTTCCCCCTTTATATTCACCAAGATAATTTTGATATAACTGTTCAAGTCAAAAATACTACAATATTTTCAAAACTTAATATAATTGAATAAATTAAATAAAAAAAACTGTTTAAGGTGATATAACTTAAAAAAAAATATGTGTCATTTCGTAAATTAAATCTATCATGTGAAGCCGAATAACACATGATTTAATTTCATCAACAACCGAATAACACATGATTTAATTTCATCATCAATTGCGTTAGCGATATGGGTGGCGTGTGCAGGCTAAGGAAGCACTTGACGACCACTATTTTTGGAAGGTATTATATATAAATGCATGATGGTACATGAACACTTCATATATGCACTAGGATTCATCTTAAACCGAATATATCACTACCACATATCACAAGATCTACGTAGCTCGTCTTCCCTTAGTACCTATGTGTTTAGCGGTTTGCTTACCAAATATGTTTTTCGGAATATACTCGTAGATACTGAGAAGTACCTAACCAATGGCCGCAGCTACTACCTTCCTATCCTTACATTCAATGTATATATATATATATATATATATATATATATATATATATATATATATATATATATATATATATATATATATATATATATATATATATATATATATATATATATATATATATATATATATATATATATATATATATATATATATATATATATATATATATATATATATATATATATATATATATATATATATATATATATATATATATATATATATATATATATATATATATATATATATATATATATATATATATATATATATATATATATATATATATATATATATATATATATATATATATATATATTAGGTGTACAAATAAGTTTCCGCCGTTTTTTATAAAAAAATGGGCATTTATTGTGAAAGAACGGAACCTCATGTTTTATTCGAAGTAGTACCCATCGCTTGCCACTACTTTTCCCCATCTTTCTGTCAGCATACGAATACCGCGTCAGTCATCATCATCATCTTTTGAGGCTATCCACGAATCGACTCAATTTTTGGTATCTTCATATGATGTGAAGTGCTGCTGAGACAGGCCATGCGTCATCGATCAAAACAAGTGGTAATCAGAAGGAGTAATGTCTGGTGAATACAGCGGGTGGGGTAAAACTTCTCAATTGAGTGTTTCCAAATAGGTTTTGACCGGTGCCGCAACATGTGGACTAGCATTATCATGCAGGAGAATAATTTTGTCGTGTCTGGCGTAGTAGTGGGCGCGCTTTTCCTCGAGTGCTCGACTCAATCTCATCAATTATGTTCGGTAGACAGCCCCAGCAATGGTTTCATTCGGTTTGAGCAACTCATAAAACACGTCACCAAGCTGATCCCACCAAATACACAACAAGAGTTTTTTTCCATGAATATTTGGCTTAGCCGTAGATGTTGAAGCATGACCACTGGATCCCCATGATTTCTTCCTTTTTGGATTATCATAATGGATGCATTTTTCATCACCAGTGACTATATGGTGCAGAAAACCCTTTCGTTTATGCCTGGCAAGCAGCATTTTACATGTGGAAAATTGGCATTCAAAGTTTCTCCGTGTCAGTTCATATGAATCCCAATTTCTTTGTTTTTGAATCATTCCCAATGATTTCAACCCATGTGAAATTGCTTGTTGAGTCACTCCTAATGTAAGTGCAAGTTCTTCTTGCGTTTGGCACGAATCTTGATCCAATAATACTTCCAATTCCGCGTCTTCGTACACTTTCGGCCTTCCGCTACGTTCTTTGTCTTCGATGTCAAACTCACCGTTCTTAAACTTTTGAAACCACTCACGACAACTTCTCTCACTTAAAGCAGCCTCACCATATGCTTCTACAAGCAATCGATGCGCCTCAGCTGCAGATTTCTTCAAATTGAAGAAGTAAATCAAAAGTTCCCGCAAATGACGCTTATTCGGCTCAAAACTTGACATTTTCGAACACAAAAAAATATGTTATACTGATTAAAATTCACTAATATTTCAAGGTCATGTTGTTGACAGATGTCCAACCTTACGATAATGACATTTTACATCTGACAATTTTAACCATAACTTACTGGTGGCGCCAACTTTTGTCAAACGGCGGTGACTTATTTGTACACCCAATATATATATATATATATATATATATATATATATATATATATATATATATATATATATATATATATATATATATATATATATATATATATATATATATATATATATATATATATATATATATATATATATATATATATATATATATATATATATATATATATATATATATATATATATATATATATATATATATATATATATATATATATATATATATATATATATATATATATATATATATATATATATATATATATATATATATATATATATATTTATTTTGTAATATTTTAAATATGTCAATAAGAGTGGGTCGAGTCCCGAGCTAGAGCGCCTTTGAGCAGATTATGTTCTCTTAACGACGCTGTATAAATCGTCCTTTTATTATTATTATTAAAACAATTTCCATTCCACTAAATATTTTAATTTGAGTCAAAAAGATTCTTATATGGTAAAATATAGTGCTTGACAGTTTTAAAAATGTATTTAAAACTTTGTGGAACGTTTTCATAGTTAACAAATAGCTTTTTTTATTGCTTATTACTAAATGTTTATATTAGAGTATTAACGATCTAATCGATACCGCCAATATCAAAGTATTTTTTTTATTGACGTTAAATCTGTGCTGTAAATGAAATAGCAGCAATGCGAATGTGTTATTTTATTTTCGTTAAAACTGCACTTTAAATGTAATAGCAGCAATGCGAAAGAGTTATTTAATTACTTTGATACGAATTTCTAGACCGAAAAAAAAAATTCTGTAACATATTTTGCCGTCACGGGCACATTAAGAACTAAACGTTTAAAAAATGTTAAACTTTCCAGACAAATATTTTTAAATCATTCAAACTACTAAAAACCGCTGAGCTACTTGAACACGCTGATGCATGGTCGCAGCACTCTGACTGTTTCGCATACGTCTAGCTGTCGAGGCGCCATCGGCTCAAGAATAGATAGCTTATCACATTCAAAGACTGTCTTTTAACCACTTTCTCTACAAACCGACCCTACGCTTGCTTAATACTTCCCTGTATAGGACGCGTTTTGGAAATATGTAATCGTCCATGTGTATCACATTTCCAGTTCGCCTCAATTTCCTTTATATAGTCATAACAACTATAGATTTATTTACAGGACAGAGGTATTTGTGACATGACCCCTCCAGTGGATCCTTAGGAAGTTGCTGGTTTATTGGCTTAATAATAAATATTCAAAAGTTTTGGGTTTGATTCATGCCGATAATCATTCAAAAATATTCCTTATTTTCCCTTCTCTCGTATGGTTTCTCTCTCACAGTCGAATTTTTAGGTTTTTCATCCATGATACAGCATTAGACGCAGACCAATGAATTTTATTCAGTCTTCCTGGAAATTAATATATTGAACACTCCTCTACGATGTAACCGACAACCTTGACCATTCTGCATCAGCACAACGGGGATTCAACGAAACCCTACATATGCAAGACGTGTACACTGTGTACACTACAACTGCGATAATTCAAGTTAAACCAAAATCTCTGTGGGGGGCAAACTATTAGAGAAATTTCTCACAAAGATGAGGTGTCTGATCGAGGATTAATAATATTGCTGTTACAAGCTATCCAATTAACTAGATCTCAGCTTATCAATGCCCCTCGATCTAGAAAGGTCGTCGGAATCTGAAGTTAGTCAGAAAAAGGCAGGAAACGACTTTGTGTGTTAATAGCGTGTCATTTATATACACTTTCTGGTACTTCTTCATTCAGGCATCCTCGCATAGTAGATTAAGAAGTAATATGTGTACAAGAACTGGAGTACATGTCAAAAAAGTTGGTTTCAGAGTGCATACCACTGATTATCCAAATTGGTTTGTAAGCTGGGTTTTTGCAAAGGTGGGGGTGTCTAATCGAGGATCAATTATATTGCTGTCACAAGCTATTTGATGAGCTATCTCTAAGTTAATAAATGCCCCTCGATTCAGTAAGGTCGTCGAAATCTAAAACGAATTTGAGGAGGGCAAGAAATTTTTTTTTTAACTGATAGCGTAACATTTAGACACACCTTCTGATAGTTCCTCATTAAGACGTCTTCGCGGCGTAGATTAAGAAGTACCAGGTGCACAAAAACTGAAATCTATGTAAAATGAGTTGATTTCAGAGTGCCACTGTTAACACATTCCTTCATTAAGCTTAGTTTTTATATGTATCTTGATAATTTTATTCAATTATCAATTTTTATTATTCTTACAACGTTCATACCACACACACTCGCTAAAATTAAAGTGTTTTTTGTTTTAAAAAATAACTTAACTGCTCCTATCAAATGAGCTTGTATTCAGTTTGGAAGAATGAAGTGGGCAAAAAACATGTCGGCATCCATAAGATTCCCATGGTGATGGGGCTCTCAGCCGCCCCTCCCCATGGCATGGATGTCGTCCGTGTTATTAACTTAATAAATTGTCTTATATGGCGAGCAGTCCCGTCCATAAATGCCTTTCACGTTTTATGGAAGTGTATAGTCTAATAAAATGCGTCTCCAAATATTTTAAGTAATTATTTCTTTCACTGTAAAGAAGTAGTATTTCTGAATACACATTTTTTCTTATAAATTTATTTTAAAATAAAATAGTTCGTTTGTGCTCATCTTGGCGTATGGAAGTGAAGCTTGAATTTTTTTGTATGACAAACGATAATTTGTTAGTATGGCAAAATCTTCAAAATGTTTGTCTAAGATTTATTTTCAACCTACGAAAAACGATCATATAACTTCATACCAGTAGTCTTTGAACCGGTTGAATGTTAGAAATAGACGCCAAATTCACATACTGTATCTATTGTATAATATCCTTAACTGCCCCCCCCCCCTCTCCTATCTCGCCGAAAATTTTCGGCATCTTCCCAATCATGGATTAGCTCTACGCTCAAACAGAGATTGTCTATTGGCCTTTCCAGTTCACTGCTCCTCTTTTTTATGTCGTACTTTACTGTTCATGCAGTGAGACTCTGGAATCAGTTACAAACCAATATAAGACTTGCTCCGTCCTTGGCAAGCTTTAAGAAGCGACTGAAAAACTCTTAATTTCTAGTTAGTAAAATAACGTGTTTCATTCCTAATTTTTCTTTTCCTTTCCTCTCCACCATCCATCCCTTCATTTTCTTTTGATTCATGATATCTCACTTTACGTGAAAAATAATGTTCCGTCTATCCGTCTTTGTGGGGTCCATCCGTCTTTGTAACTATCCGTCTTTGAGGGGTCCGTGGGCATGTGCTCACGTATGTGTTAATGGATTTCGTGGGAATGGATAGTTATTGGAATGATCTATGCGACCACGTAACTTGCTTCATTTACTTTGTCTGGTTGGCTGGAAGAGATTGCCGCCTGGAAATAGCCCGCCAGATTGTATTTGCAAAAAAAATAAACGATTTAAAAAATACTGTGCATCAATGAATAAAAGAAGGTATGACAATATTAGAAAAGAACGCATGGATAAGATGGATATATCATTTAAGATTTTGAAAAGAGTATTAAGATGATTTGGATATGTAGAGAGAACGAATGAAAAAATAATAAATAAACGAGAATACCAATCAGAAGGGCAAGATGAACGTGGAAGAAGTAAATGGAAAAGACATGGCTGGATGAAATACACCAAGCTCTGTAAAAAGCTTATGTGAAGTATAAATAAAAGAAGATTGTACATGACAAGGTATAACAAATGCTTACGCCTCTTCCATATGCGTATGGAAGAGGCGTAAGCATTTGTTAAGATAGAAAATTATGGAAATATGTTCTTTCTGCCTACTACCCAAGGTTCACGGCATTATGATATGTATGAATATCTTAGTAGGTAATTAACTTAGTTAAATCATTCATTTCAGTATACGAAAAATAAAATATTAATTATACTGCGTGGTTCCAATAGAATGCAACAGAGATCACTTTATCTTTAGTATACATCAAGTCTTGCCTAGAGCATGTAGTCTCGATGTTGGAATTAACTAGCATGACGACCTCCTTGGCCTTGTTGGAAAGATGTCTGTCTTCCAACCCGGAGGTTGCGGGTTTAAATTCCACTGGAACCCAGATATTTTTAAAAAGGGATTCCAGTCTGCTTTTTAATTAAGACCCCTATAAGATCTTTCTGGTCGGTTGGGAGAGATTGCCACATACCAATAAGCGCTCCAAATTGTATTTTATACAACGAAAGTGTTATAAAATACAAAACAATACATGAGGAATGTATATCCTCACAATCACATTCAATGCTATATTCATTCAGGTATGGGTATCAGGTATGAGTATCAGGTATGGGGTATCAGATATGGTGTATCTCTGCATATTGACGTTGCATCTGATCATGTCTACTCGGAAACTATTCAGTGCTTTCTATGTATACCACAGTATTTGGTCTCCAGGTGTCCTCGTTTCTGCTATTTCCATTCAGTCATTAAGTATTTTTTTCTATTCCTTTCACAAAATGCGCTTAATCCGGAGAAATCCGTACTGTTTAAATGTAATTGTGGTTTCAATAATCGTTAAATAGAATTTGCATCTAGATAATAAATCTAGAATAAAATATTTTATGAAATGGTTTGCATAGTAGTCACAGTAGATGTTTCGCTTTATTTATTTTAAGCCTCCTAGAGTTAAGAATATGAAAACCCAGGCCGTCGGGAATGTTTTTTTTATTTGATTTCGTTTCCAAGTCATGCCTGCCTTGATTGTTTTATTGCGTACGCCATAATAATATGAAAAGAATAGTTATAATATATTGTGTTGTCACTTTATGAAGTTGTAAACGTTCTCTGAGAAACTAGTGGTTAAATATTTCAGTGGATGTCTTTTTATACTATTTTAATGGAAAAACAATTAATATATACAGTTTCGTGAATTATATTTACAAATATTTCTACTATCCAGTACCTGTCGTGACCACCAACATAACAGAGCATTGATAATCGTTGACAGATGTAAGTATTTATTAAAGAACGTGTTTTTATGTTGCTACATAAAAATATATTTTAGATATTTTAATAATATTTATACGAGTACATTTATGTTACATTGCAATACTCAAATATAAATTTTACTTGAAAACCTTAAAATGTTTACCTATTTAAATAATATATGTGTTTGTCAGAAAAACATCAGTTTATGATATTATATTTTTTTAATTATCTTATGTAGTATACTAGATACTCCACCCTGGCTACTCAGCGGCCCCACCCCGTTTTGGCGTTGCATGCGCCACCTTGGAATATATCGAAATGGTTGTTTTACAGAAAATATCGTATCCTTAATACGTTATTTATTTTAGTTTAATTTATACATAATACTTATGATTTCAATAACATTTTGATGATTATCGTATCAATTTGAAGACAATTCTAGGTATACAATTGATTTAACATATATAGAATAAATTTTAATAATATTTTAGCACAGGAGTGAATATTAATACCCACAATTACCTATATAATAAGTATTAATGAGTGGTTTAATTTATTATTTTGTTACATGTTTTCAAGTTCCTTTGGAGTTCATTCTTTTAAATTCCTTTGAAATGAGCCTTTTTAATCGTTAAGTAATTGTCTTTGAAGTTAATTCTTTTAAATTCCTTTGAAATGAGCCTCCTTAATCGTTAAGTAATTGGCTTTCATGTTTTACCTGAATTTGGTTTATTGAAGTAATGATATTTAATGTGCAGAAATTTCGACAAATTGATATTTGTGTATGATATATGTACTTTTTATTTATGGATGTGGAGGGGTTTTACTTTTTATTTGTGTATATGATATATGGAGGCTATATTAGAGGAGTATTGTCCAATGTTTTATGTGCCTACTTTGACAAGAAAAATGCGTGACCTTTCGTGTTATCTTAGAGGACAATAATATAAATATTTATGGAGACAATTATCTTTTTGCAATAGAAGTAAAATTAATTGTTTCAAAGTAACGTAATCGAATTAAATTAAAACGCTAAAAAATACATTGAAAAATCTTTTGAGTCCATCGATCCTTCTACGTGGCAAATATATTTTTAATTTAGCATTTTTTTTCTCGATATTTTGAGGTGTTATAAAAATAGAAATGGAGGGCAAAAATGGGTGCGTAAAATTATATCTCGAAGGTTATCAATAAATCAGGGAGTACGTCTTCAGTGGGTGAGGCCAGATTAGTGATTCTCAACTTTTTCAACTTATGATACGAGTTACTTGGACATAAAAATATTTTTATGCATAATTTACACTTGTGAATTCAAATATGTGATTTAAAAATTTTATGCTTTTAATAAACTTATTTTTCCTAAAGTATTTTATAGATATACAACTAAGGTCCGAAAATGTCTAGCCTCAACAAGTTAAAGCGTGTATAGAAAGATACTCTGAGGAATTATATGACATCAGCAATTTAACATCATTTAATTTCAATTGGTTTATTCCTTCTTTTGAAAGAAATTTGATAAACGTGTGATATTCAAGTTTTAACATTTCTGAATATAACAAGATAGCACGTCTTCCATCGGCTTTAGTTGTCATACTACTGAAGGTAGAGGTATCAAATTTTAACTGTAATACAGCCTGATCAGGCGATGGACGTGGTCAGCGTGATACACGCTAGTACTTATCCAGTTCGAAAACTTTTGAACAAATCATAAGTGGCTACAAATTTACAGCTATTTTCAATTTATATTAGTATGGTATTCTAGTAGCTAAGTAAAAATCTAAGAAATACATTACAGCTACTTTTATATCGAATTCACTATGTTTCCAAGGTGATCAACCTTACAATAATATCACTTAGGATTACACTACCGTTGTATTTAATTAAACCTAACAGACACTTTTTTTCAAAAGACAATAAATATTTTAAAACAGATATTTGTGGAAACGCATAGCAGCAATACGTATACAGTATAATTATATTTAATTTTTTTACTCTGAGTATATGAAATCAGGTATTTTGAAATAGTTTTAGGAGAGACTGCCTGAAAATTATAGAGTTTTTTTCAATAATGGTAAAACTCGCACGCTACCCTAATCGGTGTTAAAATCTTTCTGTGGCACGCAATACCATTTTCCTTGTAGACTATCTACATGTATACGATTTCGAAGATGGATGGAGAAATTATAATATGGTTTCAAACGAATTCTAGCACTAGACTATGATACGGTTGAATTTTATGTGATTATGGCTATTTTTTCATACATTTTTTCAAAGTCATTGACTAACATCGGTGTTACCGTCCTAACGTACACTTGAAGTGTCACGAACATGTTTATAGCTTTCTTAAGTAATTTTTATACACGGCTGAATTTATTGACAGGGTTTTTGTTTTAAATGTACAGAACACAAGTTTTGACCTTTTTTATTCTCATCCTATTCATTGAATTCCAATGTTTTCTTGTTTCATTCGCCATCACTTTTTTTTTCTTATTTCATCAAATAATCTTTCTTATACAGTCGAAGAATCTTTCTTATATTTTCAAAGAAAATTTCAATATGATCAAAAATAAACTTCCTTATATCATCAAACAAACTTTTGTATATCATCAAAGAGAAACTTTCTTTTATCCCCAATTCAAAGATGTAATATTAAGAAAAGATTGTGTTAAAAAAACTATAACTTTGTTGATGAAAAACCTCTCAATATATCCAAATAATCGATGCGAACATGGTAATATATTCAAACAGTAGCGGAGAACATGGCTCAGAGACAACGTTGTCTTCGGTCTTATTAATCGAGCATTGTAATTGTTAATACTATCACATGAAGATATAACAACACTTGTACAAGTCTAGCGCATGCAAGAATTGTTATTACTATCACACGGGAAAATACAACACTTGTACAAGTCTAGCTTGGCAAGGATTATTAATACTATTACATGTGAAGAGATAACATTTGTGCAAGTCTAGCGCGTGCAAGGATTGTTAATACTATCACGCGTGAAAAGACAACACTTGTACAAGTCTAGCACATGCGAGGATTGGAAATATTAACACACTGAAATAAGTCTAGGACGCCCTAGAATTTTTAATACTAACACGCGAGAAAAGATAATACTGATAGAAGTCTAGCGGATGAGGATTATTTTTTCTGGTTTTATCAATTAGGTCAAAGGGGTTTATTTATAGTGTTTTAGAATAATATATGCTAAAATGTGTATAGTCTTTGATGTGACGGGATAACCCTGCTCTCTTCCAAATGGAGGTTGATGTGGTAAAATTAAGGTTTCTGCGAAAATAAAACCACATTTAAAGATAAAAATATGTAGTAACATTTATATCTGGCGGGTGAGAGATATTTGGGTCAGGTCGCTTTTACTGTACATCTTGTGTATTAAACTGTCTTTGTAATTGTTATTCTCAACCTGCATATTAAGTAAATTGACTGCATACGAGTATCACCACGCCTAACTAGCTAAATGCTAGGAAACGATGCGTAAACCGCTACGATTAGTTACGCTCCATGTATGCATCCGTATTTCACATGGTGGGAAACCGCCCTTACTAAAATTATTAATTAGTATTAATGACCTAGTTAGACGATCTCCGTGGCCTAATTGGTAAAACGCTGGTTTTCAGGCACAGAGTTGGCGAGTTCAATTACCCAGATATCAAGAACCCAGATTTAAAAAAAAAAGTTTTTCAGTCCAGTTTTCACTCAAGGCCTCATAAACATCATTCTAGTTGGTTGGAAAAATTTGACACATGGCAATAACCTCACAAAACTGTGCTTTATTCATAGAAAGTGTTATACATGATTCGCTCGAATGCTGCTATAGTTGCTACGACGTAATTTGTTTGTTAATAATATATTTCAGTCCCAAATCAACGCACCCATTGACGAGAGTTTACTCTCAAAATGCTGCTTTATTAATTTTTCCTTTAAATAAAATGAATAAATAGTATATATTTATGTTTTGCCTGGCAGGCACGTGTAAAACGTGGCGGTTTTTATTTACGGGGCACCGTAAACGACAAAAACGTGTTGTTGCCTTCCGCCTAGAAAAGTATTACTTCTAATTTAAAAGTATAATATTTTACCTTCAATTAATTAATTTTTCACCTGCTGAACATTTCTTTTTTTAATATATTACGCTTAAACATTTAAGAGGGTCCGTTACACTGTGCAAAATATTTAGGTCTTCCGTACGGAAGGTCGCCGGTTCAATGATTTCCGTCTAGTAATCGGGGATATAAAGATACATATCACTTCACGTCTATTCTTGATGTGTATGCCGATATGCTCCCATCATCTCAATTTGGTTTACCATCGAATCCAGTGCAGCGGTGTGACCGATTAATTTGCTAGTGTGCCACGACTCACTCATTTAAAAAAAGTCCCCTGCGCAGTTTCGTTTTCCATCTGAATTGGTGATGGAATGGCGACGGGATTCTTGACTGCGAGGCCAAGCAATAACGATGATACTAAATATATAATTGTTCCGTAATTTAATTAAATTTAGAAACATTACTGTAGCGCAATATTTTATCACTATTTTAGTAACGTAAATTGAAAGAAATCTAATAACTAGACAATTCATCCGTACATTAGCCATACGTGCAAGTTGTGGTGAATTGTTTGAAGTTTGAAACAATAATTCATACTTTGAGCGCGTTATAAATTCCCTCCGCAACTCCCAAAGACAGACATTAAGCACGATCATATGTTTCAAACATGTAAGAGTATGTATGCTCGTAGATATTATACTTGCGCCGTTTCAAGAGTTGGATTTAGGATATAAGATTTTCAAAGATAAAATTTCTTGCTTTTTTTGAAAAAAAAACTGAAGAAGTGAAATAATTAGATTGTTTAAAAATTATTTACGGTGAACTCCGTGCCTAGTTAGGAAAATTCCTATACCCAACCCGGAAGGTGCGAGAACATTTCCCGTAGAAACAGAGATTTTTTTAAAAGGGGTTCCAGTTTGTTTTATACTTAAAGATAGTTAACTACCTTTTAATTTGATCTGTAGAGATTGCCGCATGGAAATAAACCTACCAATCTGTACTATATAAATGAGCTCGCAAAAATCATATCACTGTTTAAAATATATAAGACGACAATTTTTTATTAATATTATTGGACAATTTATTGCAAAAAGTTTTCAAAAAGTGACCATATTTACATTTATTCCATCCATTTAGACATGATTTTCCTCTCATGTATCGAAATGAAACTTGGACTTGATAGAAGAAGGATAAACGCGTGATTAGCGACTTGGTGAAGCGTCCAATTATTACTTTGTGTTACTTTTCGTATCACATATCGGAAGATCTACAAAGGTTTGTATGTAGTTCGTCTTTCCTTCGCAAATTTTCTACAGTTTTCTTGCAAAATATATTATTCTTAACATATTTTGGGAAGTTGGAAAGTACCGCATCTAATGGCTCATGCAACAACTTTCCTACTCTTGCACTCAACTTGTTTTGTTTTGTAGTACATATTTCTTACCTGTCAACAATAATGTCTTTGAATCCTCAATTAGAGCGCCCTTGAGAGTCTGCTCTCTGAACGACGATATGTAAATTATCCTTATTATAGTAATAAATGGAAAATATCCTTCGTCATTCAAAGAGGCATAATTAAGTATAATGATAATTAAAATAATTGGAAGACGTATTAGTTTATAACATATCTTTAGGCTTCTTAGAAGCTGTGATGATTATAAGTAATTGTTATGGCCATATCCAATGCAATATTTTGGAATCTGTCTCATAACTGACATTTACCAGGATCATGGTAAAGGCCAGTTAAAAGACAATAATCTTACTGAGTGTTTTTTTTTATAATGTCGATATTCCGATATTTATTTATTTATTTTTTCAAAACAGGCTTAGCCCAATTACTTTGAAAAATACAAGACATTAAAAAAGAAGAAAAATTACATAGAGAAAAAAAAATTAGTTAAAAAATGATATAAAATAAAAAAATAATGTATATGCATACAAACAAGTAAAAATAAAAAATAATGTATATGCATACAAACGAGTATATACACACAAACATATTATACACATATATTCACAGTCATTTAGGTATGTTGATGAGTGCTTTCTAACGCGCTCAATCTAAGAAGAAAATTTACTTTTGCTTTTGGTAATGTGATATGAAATATGTCATTATCCGAAGCAGTCCCGTTCAGAAGAGTTAAGGCCCTTCCAACAGGCACAGCGGCTGGAAGACCCGTTCTTGCGTATGTTATTGAGAACAGTTCTTGCCGGCGCAGTCTAGTGTAGTTGTTAGGAACATTTAACGCTAATCTTTGTAGTAATGCTGGACAGCTCACAACTCCTCAAACGAGTTTGACAACTTATACCAGGAGACGCAGATCTCTTCTTACTCTCAAGGAGTTATACCCGAGCATGCCCAGCAGGAACTGAGTAGGATAAAGCCATGGATAGACGCCGAACTCTCTCATATAGAGATATCGTAGATATTTTTTTTGTACTTTCTCCACCATGAGCGAGTTCTGCGCCCCCACCGGGCTCCAAATGCAAGCATTGCTTTCTAGTTTGCTACGGATCAATGAATTAAACAACGTTTTGAGCACCAATTGGTTTTCAAACGACTGAGAGATTCTCATTAAAAATGCTGCACATAACTTCTATGTGAGGACCAAACGCGAGATTGCTGTGGAACAAGACACCCAGATCTTTAATATTATCTGTGCGGGGTATAGGTGTAGATTCTAGTGTATATCTATGGAATTTCAAGACGTGTGAGCGATGATACGACATAATTTTGCACTTTGATGCATTGAAATATAATTAATTATTGTGGCTTCACTCACAAACGTTGTTGAGATCTGACTGTAGGTATAAGCAGTCGGTATAAGAACGAATTTTTTTATAGATTTTGAGGTCATCAGCAAATAAAAAAAATGTGGATTTTTTTATAACTCTACCTTTATCATTAATAAAAATAAGAAATAAGGTAGGTCGAAGATAAGACCCCTGCGAAACACCTGAGTAGGCAGTGAAGTAATCAGAGTTGTAGATTTCATGTGAAACAAATTGTTTTCTATCTGTAAGATAATCTGACAGCAGCCTTAGTAAGTTACCTGGGATCCCAAGTTCACTCATTTTTTCTAATATTTTTTTGTGATTGACGCGATCAAAAGCTTTTGCAAAGTCATGATACGAACAATCAATCTGATTGCCACTATCTACAGCCCTTGAAGCATAGTCGGTGAAGACCATCAGATTGGATTCGGTAGATCTGCCTCTTCTGAAGCCATGCTGCTCATCAATTATATAATGGGTCCACTAACGACCTTAGTGTGCGATTCATAAACATTTCTAGGAGCTTAGCTATTGAAGAAAGTATGGCGATAGGTCTGTAGTATTATAAATCCATTAAACTCTTCCCTCTTTCAGATTTTTATTTTGTCCTGTCACTTTTTCTAGGTTCTCAAATTTAACATACTTCCTAGACTATTTAAATCATTTGGTTGTGGTCCAGATTAAAATGCATTTTTATTATAGTATTTATATATGATGACTCATATTATTATTTTTTGTTCTAGGTGAGTAATCGGCTGTTTTTCTGCAAGGTGTCCTTGGAATATTTTGGTCGGTTATCTGAAACGCTGATGTCTTCTGTAAAGGTTATTATAATTTTTATGGTGGTTTGACTTCCTACATATGTATTTGTTATAAAACTCATGATTAGTATTTTCCATTGATATAATTTAACATTTATTATTCTTTTTACATTTATTTAATACAACATTTATTATTCTCAATAGAAATAATCTTATCAGCATTGATGGATACGATGGTAAAAAAAAAACAGTGACTTGGTTTATTTTGTTTATTTATAAAAAAAAAAGAAACAACACTTAAATATCCTTCTTGCCACAGTAATATTTACAAAACAAAAGATAAATATTCAATATCTTCAAAAGTATTTATTTGACATATATTTATATTTCATTTTTCAAAACACGATTCGTGATGATTCCAATATATAGCATAACATACAAAGTAATAAAAATATCATAAACAAATTGAAATTATTTAAAATACTTCGTTAAGTATTAAAAAACAATAGAATCAAAATCAAACCGAGACAAAGTTTCGTCTTCATCCATCTTCCTTATTCCCCATGAGTCAGGTAATTAGTCAGGGCCCTTAAGTCATACCACACACCTTTACTGTGCAATTATAATTTCTAATGTTCTTAACTATTCTAAAGAAAATGTAGCATGGTCCCTGTGGCGTTCCACAAACTTGCCCCAATACAACCTTAATATAAGCCTAACTTCAATATAAGCCTCGATTCTTAAGCCTGACTTAATATAAGCCTAACTTCAATATCATCCCCAACTTTAATAGAAATCTCGATTCTAATAAATAGCAAGCTATTTAGGTAAATACATTACATAAAACTAACAATATTGACAAATAAATACATCTTGTAACAAATTAGCAAAAATATGTCAGTTTGTTAAAATCAAATAATATTTGGCGACGTTCGTCTAAAGTCACTACGTTAGTCTGCATTGCCTAGGGATGGCGTATACGATAATTGGATTTTAGATTTTATTATACATAAAATTAAATGTTCGTCATTAGTATTAATTCATAGTAGACCTTGGCCTATTTAAAGATAGATACAAATAACACAGTACATTAGAAAGTCAGTATAATGAAAATTAGGAATTAAAACGTCAGTTTGGAGAAAACAATTTTACGATTTATAAAAAAAAGATTCGATTTGTAAAAAAAAAAACGATTTTATCCCATTCCTTTGAGACATGACATTTCAAACGCCACAGGGACCATGCTACATTTTCTTGAGTATAATCGCGCGTCCTTTCTTATTCTAATCTCTGCGAGATCTTATTTATAAATGAAATCATATAACCGAAACGTCTCTGCTCCAGATAGATTCTTCCAAAAGTCACGTTAAAATTGCTAGAAAATGTTGAAACTGCGAGCGCCCAAAATATTTAAAAAATCATTGATGTTTTTAAAAAACATTACAAACAATTGTGTTATTCTTAAAAAATTAAAAGATAAAATAATAAATATACTAAGGTATTTATCTAAACAAAAAGGAGGAAAAATATCGCAATGTGTTTGTCATGATGAAAAACTTATCTGCAACTTATCTCAGATTGGATCTGACAAAACGAGTGCTCCATTATTGTATTCACCCATCCCTCTAGCTGGTCTTCAATAAAAGTGATTTGCGAGAAAACAGAAGCTTTTGAAATCTGGACGTAAGCTGCGTATCTTGTAGATGGACAAAGGATGAAATACAGATGTTTTGCGGCAATGTAATAAGAATACGAAATTATTTCTCAGCATAAAAAAAACTCAACAACTTCCATACTCGTTGTTTACACAGTGTACTGAGAATCGTGTAATTAAATATAAAGAGAAATAAAAAGCTTTCAGTAAAGAAGTTTTTTTTCGTATTATGGCTTTCTAAATTTAAAAGGATCACGCTTGATCAGCTATATAGTAAGAATGGGATAAAAAAAGACTTCAAAAAAATGTGCTGTATGGGAAAATTGCAGACACAAAACCAGTAACTTCATTAGATTAGCTTAAATGATACCTGCACGTTTTGTCTAAATATCCTGTATTGAAAGACTAAAATCGAAACCTTTTGAGAAATTGACTTAATAAATTACAAATGAAGCAACCGCAAAGAAAATAGGTATATGAGGTCTCGAAGAATTCTGTCTACGTTTTTATTGGCTATGCAAGGAAATGCAAGTCTAGGATTAAATTCAAGAGCCACAGTCAGGGATGTGCCGTAGTTGATACAATACCACCATCGTCTCGTGGACGGAAGGAGGCCACCATAATAATAAAGCTTAAATACTTCGTCCATGTCATGATACATGAAAAAGATCGGATCCATCATCTGGTAATGACGACCTTTATGACTTAGTTTTTAACATACTATCGTTTTATACCTTCGGATTTTTTAAATGATTTCAGTAGGGTTTAACATTTTTGTGTTTGCTTGGAAGAGATATGACATAAAGCAGTAATCAGGTAATACTTTATACAAAAAAGTTGAATACAGTACAATACAACAAAAGGAAAGATGGTCTGCAGATGCAGACCTAATAAAATAAGAATTTCTCGGTTTGAATAAAAACGTTGCTGAATAGTACGGAGAAAGCACAACTTCGGTGTTCAAAGATGCGGTTGATCTGAAAGCCTGTAATGTGTTAAAGGTGGCGTAATCGCTCGACCAGATGTGAATAAAGAATCTTTCTACTAGAAAAGGAAATATGGATATCACTTAATTTATTTTAAATTCTTCAAAAAGTTGGAACATCTTCAGTACGTTACTGCAAACACATGACATTTTAATATCCTGCCACCACAATACCCTTCCATGTGTGATGCAGGTGGAGGTGAATTGGATGTTATACTCAAGATAATTTTGTGGTGGCTCTTGTTGAAATTTTAATATGCACAAATATATCATGATATAAATATTCAAAGTTTTATGAAGCCCCAATATTAAACACTTTCGAAGTTTTCCTAATAATATAACATATTGGGTGGTAACATAAGTTGTGTCCGTTTTTTTCCAAATGGAGAGAACAAGAGAACACAACAAAAAAAAATCACAATGATTTAGTCAATAATGTACTATCCTTCATTATTTACAACTTCTTGCCAACGTTCTACAAGTTTTTCAATGCCTGTGCGATAAAAACCATCCGGTCTTGGCTCGAGGAATTCGTCCAACCATGTCCGCAATTCGACGTCATTATAAAGGAAAAACCATCAACGAGCTGTCCTTTCATTCAAAGCATCTTCATCGTATACTTCGCAAATATCGCAAGCAGCTTTGGCAGCTTTATTCCCTCGATTGAACGCGAACAGAAGGAGGTGTCGAAAATGCTCGCTTTCGTGTACTTGAAATTCCATTTTGAAGGCTTGTAATCAAATAAAATAATATATGTAACGTAAAAGCAAACACAATATCTTGTAGAGCAGAACATATTCTTTCGAATGACGTATAACTTTAACCATTTTGTTTTACTTTTGGTGCTCATTTTTAAATTTGAAAAAAAAATGGACACAACTTATGTTAACATGTAATACTAGGCGTATCCAGAAAGTAAGTGTACTGAGGCTCTCACGACCGGATGGATTTTATTTTCGACATGTTGGCTACACTTCCGTGTAGCCTGACCCTTCCCCTCCGAAACGAGACCGGTTCGAGGTCAGTACGTTGAGAAGTGTCGATGCGACAACAAGTTTCGTGAAAAATGTCAATCCAATCTCCCGCCAAGTGCGAAATAAATAATGCCGGGCAAGAGTTTTTGAGGCGCTGCAAACTCCATGGAGATGAATTTCTCCGCTCCATCGTTACTGGAGATGAAATTTGGGTGGCACACTACACGCCTGAAACCAAAAGGCAGTCTCAACAGTGGCGTCACACCTCTTCACCCTTCGTCAAAAAATTCAAAACCACAATTTCAGCCATGAAAATCATGGCATCCGTGTTTTGGGACTGTCAAGGCATAATTTTAATTGAATATATGCCTCAAGGGGAGACCATCAACTCTGCAAGATACTGTGAGACCCTAAAAAAATTGCGGAGGGTGATTCAGAACAAGAGGAGAGGCATGCTGACAAAGGGAGTCTGCCTGCTGCACGACAATGCCAGACCACACACGGCCAACGCCACGAAGGAACTGCTCGCCTCGTTTAAATGGGATGTGCTGAACCATCCCGCGCATTCCCCTGACCTAGCACCTTCAGATTACTATCTCTTTACCTCCCTGAAGCTGCACATGGGTGGAAAAAGGTTTTCAACCGACGAGGATGTAAAGGAGGAGGTGGAGAATTGGACGGAGGGGTTGGCGGGAAACTACTTCGAGGAAGGCATCAAAAAATTGATACCCCGTTTCACCACCTGCATTGAGAGGAATGGTGACTATGTCGAAAAATAGCTTACATATGTACTACGGTAACCACGTAATTTTTTTGTTTAAATAAAAAAAATTGTAACCTACAAAAATTCAGTACACTTACTTTCTGGATATGTCTCGTACAAACATTAATGATTGTGGATTTAAAATACATAATAGGGTATTTTCTTTGCGTTATCATAATGCCAGCTTATTTATTATTATTCATACATTGTTTAGTATCCTATCGTATCACCTTCATAGCCGAGAAGGCAAGATACATGTTTTCCACCTATTTTTTTCGGGGTCGATACTCTATAATAAAAAATAATAAATGTCACTTGATCGTTTCTGGAGGGGCAATATCTGAACGTTTGTTGACTAGAATTTTTTTTTGATTGGTTACCACTTAGTCCGAAAAAAAAACTTCCTATTAATTACGCTTTTTATAGATCAGTTGGGATCATTGGACTGGATCTTACGAGCGAATTTATCGTATTGCAGAAATTATACGCCTTTATTTCTCGCGGTTAGTCGCATTTCTGGAGTTAGCTGATATTTGCATTCCTTTCAAGATCTGTCTATTGCGTTCGTAATATATCCTTTTATCTCAATCTCTATCTTGACATCATACAGGAAGATTGGGAAAATAAACGATATTAAAAGTTTTAGTTAAGTAGATCTTGTAATGTTCTTCATATTATCCATAGTTGAATGTGTCATGGCGTTTCTCTTTTTTATTTTTGTTGCACATCTGTCATTATTGGATATCAAAGATCCAATAATAATAATGAAAATATAATTTGTAAGCGCCATTAAGGGAGCAGACTCTCCTCAAGGGTGCTCTAGCTCGGAATCCGCACCTTCCATTATTGACAGATTGAAAATATTACAAAATAAAACAAGTTGAGTGTAGGAATAGAAAAATTATTACAAAGGGTACATCCACGCATCTATCAGCATATGTTAAGGAAAATATATTTTGTAATTTGTTTTATCAAACACTGTTTATTCCACTTTTTGTAACGGTATAACCCAACCAGTTTGAAGGCTTTTACCTCATCTTCAGGAGAGCACAAACAATACTAAATTCTGTTCGAACTTGTTCCTATATACACGCTTTTAACGGTTGGGGACATTTGGGCTGGGGACTGAGGGTTGAGGGAGACATGAGACGATCTCGCCCAGCAGCGGAGAGATTTTTGGGATATATGTGTTTACCGGATGTTCGCCTCGGTGTACTGACTTAGAAATTTAACGAAAACTATAAGCATACCTATAAATGGAGCAGTCATATTTATAAAAAACATATACGAAATAACCAAAAAAAAACCAAGTCACATAAAGCCAGTTTTTTACACAAATTTTAATCTCCGGAAACTAAAAGACAGAAAGATCCTTTGAAAAGAGATTTCGTGAACACAAATCCGCCTTAAGAAATCTTCTTATTTATTTTGAAATTGTTAATCATTGTCACCATGAAAACCATAGTTTTTCTATCGATGATGCCAAATTCTTACATATCAACAGTAACGGAAATAAATTAGACAGATTAGAGTCCCTAGAAATTTCTAAGTCAGTACATCAAGGCAAACATCTGGTAAACACATACATATATCCCAAAAATCTCTCCGCTGCTGGCCGAGATCGTCCCATGCCTCCCTCAGCCCTTAGTCCCCGGCCCAAATGTTCTCAACCGTTAAAAGCGTGTATATCGGAACAAGTTCGAACATAATTTAGTCTTGTTTATGCTCCCCTGAAGATTAGGTGAAAGCCTTGAAACTGGTAGGGTTATACCGTTACAAAAAGTGGAATAAACACTGTTTGATAAAACAAATAAAAATGTCTTAAAACCTCCACAACGTTAATGCCTTAACTATAAACAAAAATATGTTTGTTAAGAAAACCACGGAAAACATACCAAAGGAAGATGAACTTTTAAGAAATCTTTATAGATCTTTCGATATGTGATGGTAACACATTCGGCTTTAGGTGGAGTGTAGAATATGTGCGTAGTGTTCATATAATCGTATATTTATTAATTTTGATAAAACGCCCCAAAAATTGGTTGTTTTCAAGTACTTCCTAAAGCTGCACACACCACCCATATCTCGTATATTTTTAGACAGGCAAAGATCAATTTAATTGAAATATTTCTCGAAAAAATAATTAAAAAAAAACATAATGATTCATTAAATATTACGCAATAATAATATGACTGAAATAACAAAATAAACACTTTTCAGTGACAAAAATACATTGTTATCAACTAAAACCAATCAAGGAAGAAACAATAAATATTATAAAAAATGAACCAAAAACAAAGAATATAAACTCATTAAATATTACGCAATAATAATATGACCGAAATAACAAAATAAACACTTTTAAGTGACAAAAATACATTGTTATCAACTAAAACCAATCAAGGAAGAAACAATAAATATTATGAAAAATGAACCAAAAATAAAGAATTTAAATTAATTTGATATTACGCAATAGTAATATGACTGAAATAACAAAATAAACACTTTATGTGACATAAATACATTGTTATCAACTAAAACCAATCAAGGAAGAAACAATAAATGTTATGAAAAATGAACCAAAAATAAAAAATATAAATTCATTAAATATTACGCAATAGTAATATGACTAAAATAACAAAATAAACACTTTTATGTGACAAAAATACATTGTTATCAACTAAAACCAATCAAGGAAGAAACAATAAATGTTATGGAATATTGTGCACAGTATCAGGAATACTCACAAAGCCAACAATCTATATTTATATCTGATACGAGTATATATTTATAGCTTACCATGACCTCAATATTACCGACTTGTTTTATTTCAGCTTCATTGTTATTTAAGCGATTAATAATCACGGTTTTTGTCTTATCACGGTTAACTTCAAGTTATATGTCGCAACCCACTCTTTCCTTTATGGCAATGAATTCTTTCAAATCATTTGGTTATTTAGTTAGAAGGATAAAGTTTAAAACCACTCTGGTTTTGGATAATGAACATACATACTATCACAAAAAAAATCTGTTGAGGTAGGCAGACTGGACTGAACGTCAAACTTTCCTATCATAACATACTTTCTTCATCTCTCCTATGTACAGACGTATTTTTATGCATTTAGTTATATATTTATGTTTTTGTTTACATTTTATATAGGTGTGACTTAATCACCTTAAATAACAATAACAAAATTATGAAGTCTAAATATAGCATAATGATCATAAGAAGAATGTAAGTCATGTTTCATTGTGAAATAACTAAATTATTCCTACAAAATTTATTGAGAAATTTAATCCTTAATTTATCCACCGAGATGTGGAAGATATCGATATCAGAAAACTGTTCAACAAGATTATCCCGTGTGTCAGTGATGGTAATTTTAAGAGCTCAGTTCGTGAATACGACAACGAACATAATCTTAATTTATGATGGTGTAAATAATTGTCCGACACATTAAACAAAAAACTGTGAACGAACAAAGTGTGTGCTATTTTTCCCGTCAGCAATTTTATGTACGAGTATTATAAACATGTGCTTAGATGTACAAAGTACCTAAAAGTGATTTTTATACTTCCTTGAAATGATATATAATATTTATTATTGAAATAATAAATTACATTTGTTAATATATAGTATAACAATTCAAATAAGCCACTTTTCACCAAATTATTGCCACCAGTAATGTATGTGACGTTAAGGCAGATATTAAACAATTACTGTGAAATGATTAGTCCAATGTAGAAAGTGCTGGAAAAACTTGAGGTAATTTTTTTAAATCCGCTGCTTTGAGTTGAAATCCTATTCAAATATATGTTTTGATTTATTTAACACTTCACGCAAATATATATGACGGATTTATTACTTTAAAGTAATTTATTCCAAACAACCAACTTTTATTTCACAATTATTATTTGTGTTCATAACTGTGTCTGTAATATTTTTTTTAAATCTATCAAAAATTATAACATAATACATTTAAAAAAAGGTTAAAGGGTGGGAATCATTTGGGAGTTAAAGAACAGCAATGTTTTGAGATAAATAATACTTCTTTAGTTTCTTTTTAAATTTCAATAGGGATGTAGCACATTTGGTTGAGTCAAGAAGATCGTTCTAAAGTTCCAAATGTACGTAATTTTTCAAAGATAACGTGCAAAATGATTAACAAAATCAGGAAGAACTGACTTCTATTTTAAATTATCCCAGTCTCGAACTTTCGTCTCTACCACGTCTATACTAATGTTGCTAAAGAGAGCCTGGAAAACCTTTAAGATTTGTAGACGACCTCCTTGACCTAATGACAAAACGTTTGAATTCCACTCGAGCGTTTCGGTTTCGATTCCCGATGGAACTAAAAAAAAAGGATCCTAGTCTGGTGAATGAATTGGATATGTTGAAGGCTGCCATGCGAAATCCGAAGTAAACTGATATGTATGATATATTATGAGTTTTGTGTAAATTGTGAGCTAAGTGACGACCTCCGTGGCCTAGTTTGATAAGACGCTTGTCTCCCGATCCGAGAATTGTGGGTTCGACCTCCGTTGGAACCCAGATATTTTTTTTAAAAAGGATTCCAATCTTGTTTCCAATTCCACTTAAGACCTTTTGAACACCTTTTTGAATGGTTGAAAGAGATTGCCACATGATAATTAATCTGCCAGGTTTTACTGTAGCCACATGATAATTAACTTGCCAGGTTTTACTGTTTTACTGTATGTTTTACGTCTCACACGGGATGACCTTGTTGAACGGGAACGAAAGTGTAATATAATTAATTGTGAAGTTTTGTACTTGAATTTGCATAAAAAATACTTGATTATTGATGTCACACAATCAATTCTTAACTCAGATTCATGCCGGTCATAAATTCATGCAGGGCTTAAGCTTTTTGAACGATTTTTTATCCAAGTTACTTGCAGTCTCTTTCCACTCTGCCCTACATTCCCAACCTCTTAAGATTCTTCCACTCGCTATCTAATAGTCTCCTTCTCGGTCTCTTAAGAGGCCTTCTTCCATGTTGTTGGGTTTGCATTATATTTATTGACCGTATTAACCAAGTTCTGTTTACATAGTGTATCCATGCTAACCCTCGTCACACATCGCTGATAATAAATGGTCAACTAGTTATGTTAACTTTCGAATTCCTTAATTTTATATTAGTATCCACTTTCCTACAGTATGTTTTGGACCAATTACAATATCTTCCAAGGACAAAAACATATTTTACATTGCAGACACAATCAGATATGAAGTACTGAGTTGTAATTCTTTTAAAAAGTTATAAATACATCCATACCCCACTTTACGGAATATATTCCTGAAAAGTTGTCCGTAAATCGAAATTCCGTATATCGAATTGTTTTTTTTTTTTTCTAAATAAACACATTAAATATACATGACATGTCCCATGAAAATATATTAATGAAATATTAAAGAAAATTATGGAGTATTTGTCATAAAAAGGACTTTTATTTATGTGACATACTCGTAAATATAAAGAATAAACATTTATATTGTATAATTACAAATTTCCATATCAGAATTTATTGATTGCGAAGCAGAAACTGGGCGAAAATAGCAATCCTAAATTCACTGCTTTGCATAATTTTTCTTTTTCTCTTCAAGTTGTTTATAGCAATATATAATAATTATTTTTTCGAGAAAATTTTGCCCTTCTATCTTCATTGCGATAATTTTTATTTGAGATTTAAATTCCTTTTTCGAAATGCGAAAAGCTTTGACTAATTTCGTCAGTGTTAATTCTTGAGAAATATATTTTTTATCTTTCGTGTCGCTTACGGCTGGATCTTGGCCCATTTTGAGCAAATCTTCATTTTAATTCCAATTTAAAAATATTTCTTATAATAAATATTTTCCATGAAACCAATTTTTCGTTGAATATGTTTTTCAATTCTTTTTAACTAAATTCCATTAAAAGAGGATTCGTAAAGCGATGTATGGATGTATACTGAAATATTACAAAGCATATATCTATTTTCAGAAAAGCATGCTTGTCAAAGGATTTCAAAGGGTGCATCTCGGTATCCCTGGGCGCTCCGATTAGTTTCCAGGGGCGCCGTGGGATATTATTATTTTTTTATTATTCAGGACAACCTTACTACATTATATACAAAATTTGTCGATACAGCACTGTCGAGTTTAAGATATCAGTAAATGATAAATATCCTTCGCTGAATACTTAAGCTCAACGAATCCTGATTTTACAGGATGGTCCAGAATAAAACGCACTTTTGTTTTTCCTTTAAGAGTGAGAAGACCCCGTAAGGCATCATTCACTTGATCGGTTCTGATAATTTTAATCACTATGAGTCACTTTACGGGGCAACAACGCGCATTTTGCATTCGGATCTTTTACTAAAATAATGATTTATAAGTAACTGTTAAATATTATTTCGAGTTGAGTACCATTAAGACAGTTTAAATACCAACGTTATTAAGCAATGGTTTAAAAGATTAGAAAGACTGATTCAACGTTAAAATCTTAACCACCCGCGGACTTCTCGAAGATCCAATGTTACCAACCCACAAACGTTGACGAACGTATTAGCAATGTAGCGTACGACCTTGTAGCGAATTGTATCGCTTGATTTAACCCTTTAAGTGCTGCAAGGTATTAGTATGGCTGATCCTGGAGGGCCGTGAATTTTTTAGCAAAAATAAAACCTAATAGAATTTTTTTTTGTATATATATTCAAAGGATATTATGAAGACTTACTATATGTACAATATGTGTCGTTTAAGCCACCGTTCACTTAGAAAAACACAACTAAAACTTTAACAAAATGTCAGGGTTGTCACAGCTTATCACAGAAAATACGGAAACATACGTTAATCAAATATTTGATAGATTTAAAAGTATATGTAACACGAAAACATTAATTATTTTAACAACGCACGGAAAGTAAAAAATGTGACTAACTCTAAAATCATTTCAAATATCAACGGCTAAATAAGTAAAACGCAAAACAGACAACCCTGTATTAGGGACAGATGTCGACTGCCGCGAAGCTTTTAGGTAAATCTCTGTTAATTCGATAATATATGTAAACTGTAATATTATCTATAGTATTTATTCATCATCTCAATAGATGTCTCTATATGTTGCATATTTTAAATTATTCGAATTAGTACTAGACATTGGCTAGAAGCAGGCATAAAGTTGAGCAATTTATCTCGCTTATTTTGTATGGCCGGCCCCATGGGCACGGCAACAGAGAGCGAGTAAACTCGCTTAAAGCACCTAACTGGTTAAAGCTCTATACCCACATAATTCAATTTTTTTAGGGTTTAAATGAAGCCGACTTTTTATAAGGTTGGATTTCATGGCTTAAATGTCTGAAGAATTCTTCGGATGAAACAACATTCTATTTTCAGACGAAGCACGTGTTCATATGAATGACTTCATCAATAAGATAAATTGCCGCTATTGGAGCAATGAAAATCAATGACTGAAACATCAATAACTAATCTATTGAGAACGAGTAACAGTTTGGGCAGCCATGTCAGCGTCGGGAATAATTGGTCCTTATTTCTTTGAGGACGCTCGAGGGCAAGCAATAACAGTTATTTCGGAGCGTTCGAGTTTTTAACAGTGAAATTGTTACAATGGCTTCAATTCAATGACGTGGTTTCAATAGGATAAAGCCACTAGTCACACATCCAATAACAGTTTTAGAGGGGTTAAAGAAATATTCCCCGGAAAACTTATATCGCAAAGTGGTAACATTGTGTAACCACCAAGAAGCCTTTTATGTCCCCATTCGATTTTTTTTATGGGGATACCTAAACAGTAAATTAAACGCACAAATCTAATGACTACGCTCCGGTTGAAACAAAATATTCGTCAAGACATCGAAGTAATATCTCGAGAAATATGCATCAAAATTTTTGAGCTTGATTAAACGAATGCCGTCAACACACGTCATCTCGATACATTATTTAAGGAGAAAAAAAACATTCTTTTGTAACACGTTTGCAGCAATTGAAGTTGATAATAACAAACTTTTTTTTTCAATAGTGAAGTTTATTTTGGGATATAAGTATTTGCAACGACGTACCCTAGTGAAGCTGGGTTTGCCATATTTCGGTTTTCAGTTTCGGTATAACTAAAAAATATTTACAAAATAAAAAGCTCACGCATTCGTGGAAGCCTAGGTGTTCTTCCTCGAATAACAACCAGAGGAAGACCAAAGAATTCATGGGTGGTGCAAAAAGATAACCTGATGCAGAGGCACGGCCTGGGGGACGTAGTCCGGGACAGAATAGCATACAACCTGAGGACGAGGAGAGCTGACCCCAACAGTCTTCGCTGACAATGAGTTCGGATGGAGCCAGGGAGAAGTTTCGTATAACTAAACGCGTAACGAAAAATGAGGGTAGTTATGTCTAGGTTGATTCTAATACATAAACTTAGTGGTAAACAATGTACTCATAAATCAGACTAAACGATAAGAGTTTTTAAGGCTTCGTCAAAAAAATAATACGCTAGGAGCGCCAAGAAACGATTTTTAAAAAAAAAATATTTTTGATGTCCTCCAAAACCTAGTGGTAACATTCTTGACCTCCGTAACCTAGTGATGAGATGTTAGACATTCCACCCGGGGATTTTGGGTTCGATTCCCGATGATACCCAATAAAAAAACGTCTGATGTAAATAGTTCGTTTGGCAACAATACTCGCACGCGCTGAGCGTTAGTGTTGCCAACATGTTCAATGACGAACCGCGAGTTCCGTGTCTACTGCAGAGGTTCTTAAGCTTTAGGCTCTCTTACTGGGATCAAAGGCAATATTATCACCCAACCACGCTCTTTATAATATGTTCGAAACACTAAAGGAAATTTAAATATGAAAAAAAAAATGTATGAGTGTGTAAAAGACAAATGTTGTGTACGTGGACAAAAATGCTTATTTTTTTTGATCTGACCCGAAAAGGAATATAACGTGATATTTTTTTTATGAAAACATAAGTATGTATTTTTTGTTTCATAAAAAAAGTTTCGTTTTGTTCGTTTCGTTATATTTAAGAACGAAACAATGAAATATAATTTACAATATTTAAAATTAATTTATTTAAGTAAAACTTTCGTTTCGTATTTATTTCTTAGAGGTGTTTCCTTTATAACTTTTAATGTACACTCTGTAATTTAAGTAGAAATATGAAAAGGAAAATTATTAATGAGAAAATCGAGTAATCTTTTGAGGTGAGAGAATTTTGTAATGTTCCTGAAGTAATTAAATTCCCAATTTATAAATTCATCCTTTTCATTATGACTTCTTTAATAAATTAAATCTCACCTTTTCGCGGCAGACGAATTCTAATTTGTAAAGTTAAATTATCATCATTCAAAAAATTTAATTAAAAACCGACTCATTGCTTGGGACTTCGTTTTCTTTATCTCTGAAACGAAAGATGGACAATTCCTAAAAAAATATCATATATCCATGTGGAAGGTGAATTTCTGCGATGTTAAAATTGGTTTATTTTACGAAAGTCTTTGTACTACAATAAAAAACAGGTTTTAAGATTATTTTTTTAATGAATAGATATGACCAAAGTCATAGGTATCCTTATACCCTCGAACACTAGGCGGAAAAAGTGGTTGTGATTCGAGGGGAGTAGCACAGCGTAGGGTTCGAGGGGAGTAACACAACGCGTGGTTCAAGTAGAGTAGCACAGCCTAGGGTTCAAGGGAAGTAGCGCAGTGCGGGGTTCAAAGGGTGTAACACAGAGCGAGGTTTGAGGGGAGTAACACAGCGCGGGATTCGAGGGGAGTAGCACAGCGTGGGGTTCAAGGGGAGTAGCACAGTGCGGGGTTCAAAGGGTGTAACACAGAGCGAGGTTCGAGGGAAGTAACACAGCGCGGGGTTCGAGGAGAGTAGCACAGTGCGGGGTTCAAAAGAAGTAACACAGCGCGGGGTTCGAGGGGAGTAGCACAGCGTGGGGTTCAAGGAGAGTAGCACAGTGCGGGGTTCAAAGGAAGTAACACATCGCGGAGTTAGAGGGGAGTAACACAGTGTGGGGTTTAAGAAGAGTAACACAGTGCGGGGTTCAAAGGGAGTAACACAGCGCGGGGTTCGAGGGGAGTAACACAGTGCGGGGTCCGAGGGGAGTAACACAGTGCGGGGTTCAAGGGGAGTAGCACAGTGCGAGGTTTAAAGGGAGTAACACAGCGCGGGGCTCGAGAGGAGTTGCATGAACTTCTTGAATCGCATTTTGTTTAAACCAACTTCATTTTACAGGGACATTGTTAATTACATTGAACATGGTTTTATTTTATCAATACCTGTTACATTAAGAGTCAACTATTTACAATGACTTGACTTCCACCCGCGGGTTTTGAGTTCGATTCCCAATGTATTTTATTTTATTACACTTTCGTTGTATGCAGTACAGCTATCGGAGCCTTCCATTCTTAATGTATTTCTCTGTAGCGACTGCTAACATATGATTAGCTTTCGCGCTAAGCAAGGGGATGTCTCAGGCTCGATTCCTGACGAATCCCCTTTAAGACTTATTTTACTTTTAGACCATATAACATCTGAATTTCGGTTATTCTGTAGCTTACATGTTACTTATCATTTATTTTTATAGCGTTATAAAACAAAACAAAAAATGTATCGTTTTTTGAAACTCTTCCGTACAAAAGATTGTAACAGATTCCAAATGTCCAACCATCTAAGGTATATTTTTGCCATCGGAACTTTGGGTTTCATCTGTTGAGATCATATATTTGCTTGAATACAACAGTTTGCTGGCAATAATCACGTGATTTTTATTCCATGATTGTCTATAAGTAACATATTACAAAACAAATCTCCAAAACACAACAAACACTCAACGATAATCAAACAATCAATAACTAAATACAATTATCACGCACAGGAGTCTTCCATCCCCAAAATTACTGACAGTCATACTCGATCTCGAGGAAGAGTCCTTCGTATCGTATTGTATTGAAGAGTTTGCACGCCAAACTTCGTTTTAATGAACAAATTCAAAAAAATCTTAGTACTTGTTTTTCAGATATAACGGATACTAGCATCCTTTTTGCTATTGTTCATGTTTCACAAACGCTTGTTATCTAACACAGGTTTTATCAACAAGTTAAATTTGTTGAAAAATATGGTTTATTCATAAAACCGAATTTCCCCTAGTCAAGTGATGTACTTGTGTATACAATAATCATTTTACGAGTACATACGCGCGTAATTGGATACAGGAAAAAATTGTGAAAATGATAACCACGAGAATGAAGCTATAAACGATGTATTAAAGGTGATATTTTCAAATATCCGTTCTAATTTATTAAAAAAATACATATTTTTCTAAATCTTTATAAGTGGTTAAGAAAAATTCAAATATAATAAACCACGTTTATAAATAGTAACCGTGTAAATTAAGGGATTACTATATTTAAATATTGAATTTCAATTACCGCACAGGGTTTCAAAAACGGTTTGATCATTGGGGCCGTGCCGGCATACTAGCCAGTATGTGACCGGACTATTAGGCCTTAATAGACTTGTCCTGCATTCCGCCTCATGGCGAGGGGAAATCTACCATTCTTTCCCCTTTTTTTTCATAAGCTGGTTTTCGCTAAATGGTCAAGGGTGTAAAAATTTAAAAAATTGCGGAAGAATGCATGTCCAGTTGTAAAATCACAGTCCTTCCGTGGTTGCAGTCCTAAGACTGGTATGCAGCAATTTGAACTCTTCTCCTCCATTCCCCCCTGTCCTGTGCGGCTCTTTTTAAGTCTGTATATGTTGAGCAGCGCACGTCCACCAACAGGTCCTCCAGGTACTCTCGGCGTGGGCGTCCCCTAGAGTTTGTCCCCTCGGTCATACCCTCCATTATGGCATGCAAGAGGCCCTCTTGTCGTATTATATGACCGATCCATCTTGCACGCCTTTCGGACAGGATCCTGAGCAGGTGCCTTCCTCCTTCGATTCGTTGGAGAACCTCTTCATTTGTGATGCGGTCTCTCCAGGAAATTCCTAATAGTCTTCTATAGGACCACATCTCAAAAGCCTCTAGTCTTCGTCTATCTCTTTCGGATAGGCACCATGTCTCGCAGCCGTACATCAAGATACTCCATACATAGGTCTTGATGAGGAGTATTCTCAGTTTTAGGTCTATATTATTTGATTCTATTATTTTCGACCTTTTATTAAATGCAAGTCTAGCCTGATGTATACGGCTGTCGACCTCGCTCTTGGACCGACCGTCCCATGTTATTTTGCTCCCGAGGTAGACAAACTCCTTGGTGTTCTTTAGTGGTTTACCCGACATCACTATTCTCATCTGGTGCAGCGCTCGGCCTACAGTCAGCAGCTTTGTTTTGTCTTTATTTATCTTCATACTGTAGTTATCTTGAAGAATGCTTTCCATAGTTAGGTCACAGTAGGAGCGAAATATTTATGCCAAAATAGAATGAAGTATAGATCTCTCATTTATGTTTAGCCCAATAGGGACACTGCGTAATAATTATGACGTCGATCTACCAAATCTGGAGGTAACGTGTTTGATTCCCGTTAATACACATTTTTTTTTAAATAAGTTTAAATTTAGTGTTAACTTAAGGCCTCTTAAATATTTGTGTGGTTGGTTGGAAGACATTGCTCCATGACAATTAGCCCACCCTCCGTGTTAAATGAAAATGAAGTAAAATACAACAATGATGACAATAGGTTAAAAAACAAAACCTTTACTTCTTATCCTCTCGTAAAGTGACCTCTTCAGGGTATGCGGATAAAACATATATGTAAAAGATTGTAGCCGAGATACTCCATTGTGGGTACGTTACTTGTGGTTTGTTACATTTATTGACGATACTAGCGCACGCAGGCAAAAATCACCATGTAAATTGCTAGCAACAAACTCATTTTGAATAGACTATTTTTTTGGAGTCATCGAGAACCAAACTCGCCAATCCCAGGTGTAATACTAACTTTCCACCTTCAGTGTCACAAAAGTCTTATTTTATAGAATTATTAACTCTTTGTGTTTACCAAACTTTGCCATTATCATATATATTTATAATGGTAATTTACTAAAATGTAAGTTACCTAGCTATATAACTTAATGTTCAATACTTGATTTATAGTTATTGCCAGTTTCGTACTGGATTAATGTTCAAAAATGTAAGTTACCTAGCTATATAATTTAATGTTCAATACTTGATTTATAGTTATTGCCAGTTCCGTACTGGATTGATGTTTAAAAATGTAAGTTACCTAGCTATATAACTTAATGTTCAATACTTGATTTATAGTTATTGCCAGTTTCGTACTGGATTAATGTTCAAAAATGTAAGTTACCTAGCTATATAACTTAATGTTCAATACTTGATTTATAGTTATTACCAGTTCCGTACTGGATTGATGTTCAAAAATTGTTTCACTCCAGTTTATATAAGGTACCCCGCTAAGATCTGAAAGTTTCAGGTTTAAACAATAGTGTGAAGAGATAATTACTTGTCATAATCCGATGGAGAAGGAAGATAAAATGATACTAGTGTTACATGTTGATAGAATGGACAGTGACAGAATCACATACATAGAAGCACAAAAGGTCCCCGAAAGACATCGTATACTAGGAAGGTTGCATAAAAAGTGACAACCATAAAGGTCTAAAAGGTTCTGACCTTAACAAGTAATAGCGTTTATGGACAAATAACACGCACTAAGTCCCGCCCATGCATGGTCAGGTTATGTTACAGAATTAGACATCTCTATCCTTAGTATTATGTAACTAAAGTCGACAGAAGGTTTGTTGTTTCGTTATATTCCGAAGTGTTTACAATGGAAAATCGCGTGGTTATCAAGTTTCTTTCAGCAGAAATAAAATTATGTTTAAATGCTGTCTACAAATAATCTTTAAGAACAGTGAAATATTGGGTTTAGCAGTTTTACGTCGGCAGAAGATCGATTGACGATGACCCTCGTCGAGGAAAAAAATCAAGAACATTTACTACTTAAACAGTTCCATTTTAGGATTGAGTGAAAGTGTTGTAAGGAATGAAACTTAATTAATAAAAAATAGCAACAAGGTGTGGGCTATTCAAAATCACAGTGATTCGAATTCTTCAATATAATCTTGGCATGAATAAGGTGAGTGCAAGATGGGTGTCAAAATTATTTAATGATGTCCAAATGTTGAATGTTGCAATGAATTTAAAATTATCTGCGAAGGGAAAGTACACTTAATAAATTAACCGATTTTCACGGGGGATGAAACAACGACTTCTGGCGAGTATTAGGCATCATTAATGTACAAATTAAAAGATACCACAAAAAAAAACAAAATGCCGAGGAATGTTGTCACAACGTATGCACACACTTCTGTTACTGCAAAGGCAGTCATTCAACACTAGTTTCTGAAAATTTATTCACCCACCCTATATGCCTTGGCCTCTAGTGATTGTTTTATTTTCAAAACTGAAAACTAAACTTGATTTTTTTTTCAGTGGTATTGAAAAATTTATTCATCGTTCTAAGAATTTTCTTGCACTAAATAATGAATATGTTGATTTTTTTTTTAAAGATTTTATAACTTTTTTTATATCCGTGGGCTGGAAATTTTTAGACCTTTCTAAATTAAAATCTTACCTTTTCGAGTATTATGAAACGAATAAAATAGATCGGGTTGAATTTGTGGACGGTCTTGAATCGTTAACTCATGAATGGACTGGCTTCGATATTGGATCTAAATTTTCAATGAGTGGAAACTCAGGTTTTTTTTTTCTGAAATAAAAATCATTTCGATCTAAATATTTATACCTCATCAATATTTACATTTTTAAGCAAACGAAATAACTTTGTTGACCGAAAATCTGCTATCGGATAAACAACTCGTAGGATATTTGATTTAGAATTAAGAATTTATTTGATAGACATAAATCATCAATTCAAAAATATTTTGTGATTTTATAAAATCACAAAGCCGTTAGAAAAAAATAAAACAAAAATAAATAATCAAAGAATAAAAAATATATAATTTATCTGTGTCAATAAACGATGGTACAGTACCCGGCGGTAAGTAATACACATCGGGCTTAAGAAAGACACTGTCGACCATAATCGGTTAATTTCGACTTTGTAGAGCATCGTCTCTGTCATTCATCACGTGTTCCGTCGTGAGACTGTTAGCGCATCGTGCGACAGAGACGACGCTCAACAAAGTCGAAGTTAGCCGATTATGGCCGACAGTCTCTTTCTTAAGCTCAATTTGTATTACTTACCACCGGGTACTGTACATAATGTCACTAGAGCCAGAATTTATTGCCTGATCTTAGTACTAAATACAATTTTTTAACCTTAAAATTTCGTGATTAGATTTGTTAAGTATCGTGTAACACTATCATTGTTTACAGTACAACCTAGCGAATGTATTGCCATATGGCAATCTTTTGTAATCAATAAGAAGAATGTTAAAGAATCCTTAAGTGAAAACCAGACTGGAATACTTTTTTTTTTTAATCGGGGTTTCAAATGGGATCAAACCCGCAACTCCCAGGCTGGAAGATAGACGTCCTACTAACTTAGCCGCGTAGATCATATTCAAAGTCGGATGGTATACACTAAAAACTTTAAAATGAGCCAATTAAACCTCGCGACAACCTTATTTAAGGAAGCTACGACGCATATATACGAAATTTTGCTTTAAATACGAGTTTTTCCAGTAAAAATAGTCAATATTTAGTATTAAAGTCGGTCTATGAATTCGGGCCTATATGTTTATGTCATAGGGAGGGATTTCTCAATTTTTATGTCATGTACTGATATATTATCTTTTTTCGATCTCCAGTCGCTTGAGACTTGTATTTAACCTTGTGTTACTTCATGGAATCTTGTAGATTTATCTTCGATTTTGGAAGTCTTAGAAGACCTTTGGTTCAGTGTAGCTACATTTGGGGATTGAAGAATTCAGAATCTATAACCCATGAACGAGAATTTGCCGAGACCGAAATTCGGTAGCTATCTCGTATGTGTTTAGTTCAACGCTGTTAGACTTTAGGTGGATAATGGCTGAATTAACAAGTTTTTTCCTCTACATATAGTAATTAAAGCAATTTCACCAATATGACGGAATGGTTGAACTGTACATGAGATAAATACTGATAATTGAGATTATAATTGTTGGTATTACTAAAAAAATATCTACAATTATTTTATCAAATAAAAAGTGATTTCATTTTGTAGTTTAAGCTTTCAATGTAGGTTTCCACTTTTTAAGACATAACCTTCGCTCATGGCCACAGGATGTCCCAGGGGAATTCAGAAGGTTTACTCGGAATTCTTATTACAAACAGGCGTGATCATTTGGTGGAGAGATCATATTTACATATGTTTATAAGAAAATATTCCGAACTAGATATTTTTTCCATCATCCACCGAAATCATGTGCTGGACTTTTTTTCTGAATATTTGTGACTTTATACACTTGTTTTATTTGTAGTCTAGTAAAATGTATCTTGTTTCTCATTCTTCATCTTCACAACGTTCCTGTCCATGTTGGAGGCTAGAATCATTATGTGTATTTAAATTTTGTCTGCAGCTGCTCTGAACAATGTATCCGTGTTACAGTGGAACCACTCTCTTAGGTCAGTCAAAGATTTAATATTTCAAGTCGGTGCATATTTTTTTTTATTTACTTATTTATTATTACACATGACAAGAAATATACATAATTTGTGAAAAAACAACAGGGAATTTAATTTGGACATACAATTTTAATGGATCTGGGTTCGTTGCCTTTCATTTGTCGTATCCCCAGGAAACTAGGCTTTTGCCTGTATCTCACTGAGGATATTTAGCATGAAAAAATAAATCGATACTTCTTTCCGATTTTTGATTACACAAAAATAAAACCCCGTTGCCCTTTTTCATCAACCTGACAAACAGTGACACTCAATTACAACTGGAAACATCATGCGAAATTAAACTCCTCACACATCATCACTGCAGAAAGACCAAAAACATTCATCCCACAATATACCGTACACAATCATAAGAATAAAAATAAAAAAACATACAGAAACACAAAAACAACAAAATTTAAAACAACAAGAAGAAACCCACACCCACGAGCCCACACAAATCTTTTCCACACGTCATTCATCCTGAAAGCCCAATTACTCAAAATCCTGTCACAATAACAACCACGCTCTGATCGACTGTCTAAATGTCTTTCCTACCTTTACCTTTATTGAATTCGGCACGCCATTGTATGTCATGGGAGCCAAATAAGCATATTGCCTTTGGGCAAAAGAGGTTTTAACTGTAGGGATGGGGAACTTTTCATTAGTTGGCATGCGTGTCATGTGTCTCTGCTGAGTCTGCATCTTCCCTTCCTCTCGATGGTAGTGCCAGATATAAAGAAGCGACATACTATATACAAGCATGTTTATATTTGTAGCCGTGAACTATTGAATATATTTTTATCGCGTGGTCAATCCTGAGTTTCGTTATCCTATTCTATCGTTGGAACTTGATTCACCATTTATCTCCTACCTTGTCCTGGATTCACATTGCACTAGATATCTATCTTCTCTGATCATTATAAACTCAGAATAAAATTAAATTACATCGCCTCACGTCTTGTGAGAGATATTTTTTTAATTTAAAATTTTATGCAACACACAAACTTGACCAGTAAGAATTGATAATTGAAATTTCTTACTCTTCATCATCGCGTGGTCAATGCTGAGCATTGTGGAACTCCACTACTCGTATATCTGAAACGTGGTACATCACGTTTCTCCATCCTTGACGGCCCCAGATCATGTTGAATGGAACGTTAAAAGAGGATTTTGTTAACATTTGTATTTTTTCTGTTGCTCTTGTAAAAAACCTTCCTGTTACATATCATCAACAAACAATACCCGTTATCACTGACTTCTTAAAACTTACGACATCCTTCCTGGCAAAATGTCCAAAGAATTTAAGAATCCTTTTCCTACATGCCGACAAAAGTCTTTCGGTAATCGCAAATTGTTGAGTGATAGATATGGTGGCTTTGTTATAGACATGCCCTAATACACATTGGGTAAGGAGCTTAAGTTTTAAAAGCTTCTATGCATCTTATTTTTCTTTTGGGTTTCTAATAACTAGTAATATCTCCACGCTATTTGGGCCGATTGCAGTTCGATCCCAGTTGAGCTGAACATTAATATTTTCGAGGTTATGTTTCCCGATATAAGTTGAACTGGCCACAAAAAAATAAACGCCGTAGTCCGATTAGTTTGACATTCTTTGTATTAAATATTATTTAAGCTCGTAATAACTCCTTTTTCAAATCTTTCAACATTTAGCATTTCTTATATATGTTATCACACAAAATACAATGACATTTCTGAGCAACTTAAATCAATACATTTGTTTTAAGAAAAATTTGCTCGAAAACGTAATTTCGTGTGAGCAAAAAAAAGGCAAATGAGTACAACATAACATAATTCTTCGTTCTCGTTGCTGGGGCTCGTAGTCGAGGATCTTCTCCCCATTCCAACGTCAATTCGGTTAGAAAGCGAAGCTGTGCTGTGAAGTTGAGTGAGCTGTTGCTCACCAGCAAACTCACCGGCCCCACCGCTGTACTGGATCCGATAGCATACTGAATTGAGACGATCGGGGCACACTGGCATGTCTCTGACTTTCTACGTTTTTTCATTCAGAATATCATTCACTTGATCTAACTATACTTTTCTCGGCATTAAGTTTTCCACTAACATTTTCATTCTAAATCTGTTTTGTTACTGTTTCTTGTTAATTCGTTCCACATGTCCAAGTCATCTCAGCGCTCAACATAACAGCCTGGTGGTGATAATTATGATAATAATATTAGTACAAATCAATCATTTGTGCTTGGTATTTTTTTTAATAAAATTACACCATTTTTTACTCTAGTGGAATCAAAATCATTTCTCTTTCAGAAAATCCCACATGAAAACGTTCAGAATTCATTTTGTGCTTAATATGTTATAAATTTTTGTCAGTGAAATGGGTAAATAGCGCTGAGTTTATTTTCAGGAAGTGCGTAATAAAAACATTAAGTTACTGTGTGCTATTTTACGAGCATCCGATAGGATAAAGCCGGGGAAAATTGTCACTAACAAACGTGTATTTTATTTCCGTGAGGTGCACGCTCTATTCTTGAATTGAAAAGGAAGTTTACTTTTGTTTTTTATTATTTGAGCTCAAACTATGTCTTATATAATATTATGTATTGATTAAGCTCAAACTGTATCTTATTTTACTTCTTCTTTGAGCTCAAGATATGTTATTTATATTTTTACTCTAGCAGTGTTTTACGTTATGCAATTTTTGAAATCAAGCGTGTCTTATGCAACTTATTATTTGAGTTCAAGTTAACATATTTATTTTGTTATGTATTATTCTATAAACTCAAACTGTGTGTTATGATATGTATTAAGTTATTCTTACTAACTTAACTTATTCTTTGAGTTAAAGCTGTTTCTTTTGTTTTGTATTCCATGGACTCAGAATATGTAAGCTTTGAACTCAAGTTGTGTGTTATGTTATGTATTTTTTGAGATCAAGCATCATATTCTACTTATGTTACGTATTCTACGAGCTCAGTCTGTCTTATGTTACTTTTTCTTTAAACTTAAACGGTATCATACGTTACTTATTCTTTGAATGTAAGCTGTACCTTATGTTATGCCTTATTTGAGCTCAAACTGTGTCTTATGTCATTCGAAACGTTAAAAAGTCTGACAACGTATTATTACACAATGGATCTATCAGTTGAGGACATGCTCATTGGCAGGACTGGTACACTTCTAAATCTCATCTTAAAATCATGTGATTGAGTTGAAATGGAAACACATTTTTACGGTTACATTGATTGTGCATTTCAAGATGGATAACTGTAAGGCTTTTGATATGGTAGCTTTTTTAAGTTAACTTTTCTATAAGATATAATATGAATATGGAAGCGCCCTTAGAGTGATTTAGGTGATCACTAAATGGTGCTACATAGATAAATTGTAATGTTTAGTGTATTCAAATAGAAACACCAATTTTTTATAAAATATAATTTATTTCATATTATGTTTTTAATATTTAACCCATATGTCGAAAAATAATTAGAACTAATAAATTATGCACGTGTAAGGTGACCGTGAAAGAAGTAGGCCATGTTAAGTCTAACTAGATCAAATAGATAAGATTTTGAAAGAAATTAAAGCATGAATAATAGAAGATTGCAAATGACAAATGTATGCATATGGTGAAGGAGAAAATTGTGTGTTTGCCATAAAATGTGAAGATCTGTTATCTATGTCTACCTTACGAAGGATTCGGTGTGAAACTATTTATTTTGACATATTTTTTACAATTTAAATTTTGTAAAATATTTTATCTTAGAAAAGATTTGTATTTTTCAGTTTCATTTGTGAAAAAAATCGAAAGCATTTTAGTGAATGTTTCTTATTATTGATCAATAAAACAATTATACGTTAGTTATTATTTTCTTATCAATTAAGTATTTCACATATTACTTACAGGTTATTCCTTCCAAGTAAAAAGGAGTATCTAAATTTATTTACGTGTCAAGTAAAATCCTCTTTAAATTGATTTTGTACTTTATTGAATGAAGTTGAAAAAAATATATACATTTTTCATTTAACGCATGCTACCGGTATCAAAATACTAACTTACATTTATATAATAAATATACGTCATCCGTGGCCTAGTAGTTAAGCCACATGTTTCCAGCCTGGTGATTCTGGATTCAATTCCCGTTAGTGCCCAGATGTTCCGCCTGATTTTTACTTAACGCCTCTTTAACACCTTTCTTGTTTGTTGAATGGCAGCATGGCAATACACCCATCAGTTATAGCACAAATATGTAATATAATACAGTACAAAATAATATTTTTGTTTTCTAGTTTATCAGAAAACAAACAGTCTCTCGAGTACATTTTAAAGATTATATACGTAATCTAGACTAATGGAGTTTTCATCGAATTTTACATCTAAAAGAAATCATGCATTAAAAAAAAAACATTGAAAATCGAGACGTGAATAAAAAAATCTGAAAATTTCTAGGAGGGAAAACAAAGCATTCAAGAGTAATTAGGGTGAGCTGCTCGCCATCAGTTTAATCAATTGGTAGCAAAATGCTAACTCTATCCTATTTTAAATGTATCAATTGAAATTCCAAATACCCAACTCAATGAAATCCTCATTGAAAAAGCCAGAAAAATTCTAGGGGAGAAAACAAAAGTCAAAATCATACGTTTAGGAGTAATTAAGGTGCGTCAGGTTAATCAATGTGTAGCAAAATACTCATTTATTTTTCCCTTAAACGTAGCAATTGAAATCCCAAATATGTCGAATTCCTTATTTAACGCAGAGCAACTTCTATTAATAAATGAATTAATTACATAATTAGCATTTACCCTACGTATATCCAACAGTTCGTTCGATATTTTTTTAAATTTAATAAATAATCTATAATAATCTAATTTATATGAGTATAGTACTCGTATAACTATGAAATCACTGAATTTAATTCCTTAAGTGTGATTTTATTTTTAATAATCTTTATATTTAATTTCTTAGAAATAGCTAATACCTACTACTTATAACTAGATAACAATTCTTACCACTAATTATTAATGATGTACATGTCCACTCGTTCAGACTACTTATATTCCATCACATTCAGTCAGACTTTGGTCTCCCCTGCTGATACTATAGGTGGACTAGTCAGGCAACTGATGATGCTTCTAAAGCCTGTATTTTTAACGTAAATGTAGATCGGACAAACTCTCATAAGCCCCCAGGGCAGCGATTAGAGAGTTGCTGTGGTTCTGTTAACTTTTATAGAACTTCACGGTCCAAACGAGGATGTGGTGTTGGAGGGTTTCTTCACGCTGTTCGTCTTGAAGCCAGGAGAGGTTTGTTCTGGAATGGGTGTTGAAAGACTGTTGCTCATACTACCCCTAACAAGTGCATCATAGGTCAAAATGGGACAAGGAAGACAGTTCGTTCGATCTTCTCGTAGTTGAATAAATGTGATGGATTAGGGCAACGAAAAAGTATTATTTCAAGTAGAACCAAGGAATCGTTAAGTCTACTAATAATTTTGAATATAAAACAAATATTTCGGAACTACGAACAGTAAAAGACGCATATTCATGGCGTCACAATGATGAGTTACAATCAAAAGATTCATTCATACTTCTATGATATAGGTACGCAATAAATTTTCTTGTGTATTCTTTCTACTTTGTTAATTTGATTAATTAATTTAATACAGGGGATCCAAGTTACAGAACCAAACTTTATAGTTTCACAACTGACAAATCTGAGAACGGCCTACATATCCGCATTATAAAACCTACTGACTTATTGGCCCTATCAACAATATGGAATCGCAAAGTAAATTTATGGTCCACAAGAATATCTTGATCCTTTATATTGTTACAACTATTTTCAAGTTGAGAGAATGTTGGTTAATTAATTATGGTAAGCTCTCGAATAAAAGATAAAACACGGCATTTATCTGAGTTTAAAATTATTTCATTATTATCATTTTAACCTTTCCTTCCCTGTGTTGGGTATCTTCTACACATTGCTTCTAATAACCATCAATATCTCTATAAATATAATAAATACAAGGTTAAGATTTTAGGTATTCCTCCATAATATATTTACGCATTGATTTAAAGAATAATATTAATAATAATCAGAATTTATCGACTACATCGAGGTGTTTTGTAAAGATCGAAAACAAATTCGCATTTAAACGCGGCGAACGCCTCGTCTTGACGATAGGTGAATAGTATGCGGGAAGCGAGACACTATATTCGCATCTCACTCTTGCATACTAGACTGAATTGCGAGAACCTGAATTGCCTCAACGCCGCAAGCATATGCGTAAGCGCCGGGGTATGCGACTGTATTCCGCGCCGCTAGTAGCTTCTAAGCTTGCAAATAGGTTGGACGTACGCCCGTTCCGTGAGCGGTGCCAGATGGTTTTTTAATGTTTTCAGCAAATAAATCTCAATTATTATAATTTTTAACTTCAATTATAATTAATTAAGGGGATTATCTATGAATGTTCTTATTTTCCCGATTTAAAATCGCTAATATTTGATTGCGTACTCACTACCCAACACCGTAACACGCGTATTATTTTTATCCCCGTAAGGGAAGGGTTAAGAACAAATTCTATCAAGATTTTCACAGTCAGATATTGAATTTATAATATTTATATTGTGTACAAATATATAGAATGTAAAATTGTATGGCATGACATATACTGAATATAAAATTTTACTTGCTGTTTGGTTACGTCAACTAATTTGGCAACTAGCTTTGGTTACCATTACTAACTTTATTTGCTGTTTGGTTACTTTTACTTAAAAAAATTCTAACCCTAGTTTGTTTGCAACTATGCTGGAATCATAAACATTGTCATAATGGTCCGTATCTAAGAAGTCCACGTTGCGAACGGATTAATTTCAAACCTTGTCTCTTTATATTTAAGTCCCTTCGTGGTATGTCTTTATCGTATTTTTAGAATTTGTGTCTGAGAGGTGTTCCTTCGAAGAGAAGTAGAACTTTGAGGTAAATTCCTTCTTCATCTAATAAATTGGTTGTTCCAAATCAATCCAACAGGGTGAGGTATTATAATAGTTTTTGCCGTTACTGGTTCTGTGATGTGGAATGGTGTGTCTTCTAGGTATGAGTAATGTGTGCTGCTTTAGGAATCACTTGAAGATAATACTTTTTCGGTGGTTACAACAAGGCTGGAGGTAGGATTAAACTGAACTGTCTCCTGGTCAAGCTATTCAAGCATAAGAAAAGGACTTCCATCTAAATTAGATTAGTTTAAAAAAATAGTCCATATAAAATTGGAATAATGTATTACTGTATTATGTTGTATTATACTTTCGTTGTATACAGTACAAACTGGTGAATTAAGTACCGTGCTTAGTGTTTCAACAAACTTTAAGTGAAATTCATAACTAAACTTTAAAAAAAATCTAGGTACCAATTAGAATCCACCAATCTAGAATCCACAATCGCGGGGTTGGAATATAGATATCTACCAACTAGAGCAGTGTTCCCCAACTGGTGGTCCGCGGCCCGGTGCCGGGCCGCAGAGACTTTCCGCCGGGCCGCAAACAGTATGCCAAATTTCAAGAAATTCGCCATGCAAAAATATTAAATATAAGATTTTCTCAATGTCTTCAATAAAATCGAAACAAAGGAATATACTGGACGTGAATGCAGCACTTCGTATGTCAGAGACAGCACTGCAGCCAAGAATATCCAATATATTAGCAAAAATCAACATTAGTTTGTTGCAAAAACCCCATGGTTTTTGTTAAATTTTAATTGTATCAGACAATGTTACAATTCAAATTGTTTAACAGTTATATGTATATTTGTCAATTATAGTTACATATGTCCATCTGTCACAATATAAGATTTAAAAAATATTAAATAAAAAAACCATTTTTATTTCAGTATTAGTGGTCCGCGAAAAAATTTTCCTTTTTTTACCGGTCCACAGGTCTAAAAAGTTTGGGGAACACTGAACTAGAGCACGAAAGTCGTCAAAATTACATTTTCATTGTAAACAGTTAACCTGGTGGGGTTTATTGCAACGTAGAAATATTTTACAACCAACCAGAAATATATTAAAATTAAATAAAAATCAGACTGATATGTTGGAAAAATAGTATACCAATCGGAATTGAAACTGATGTGTGAGTCGGAGACTTGCCAAATAGACCACGGAGATCAACGTTGAGATGATAAAGTAAGATAAAGATTTATATTTTCATTCTTTTGTTTTGTTCAAGAATCTTTCGAAAAATGTTTGAAAGTCTTTCCAAGGACAATAAATTCTTTGGAAATAATATCGAAAACGCAGTAAATCACAATATCTCGGTGATAAATCACATCTCACCCTCGATCTCTCTTTGTTTGAGATAACTGGAATAAATAGTAGGATTACTACCATCTTAATATTCTCGATTGTGACTGGACTCACTTCCTTTAAGCCTCAGCTTTCATTTCCTTTCATAACATTTCAGAGGTCCAATATGATCTTAAACGATTTGAAGTAAATTGCCCTGAAGGTGGGTCTTAGTTGGTTAAGAAGGGAGTTTAATGATAGTTACATTTAACTATGAAATGGAACATTACTGATAAAATAACGACCAATTACTACAGGTAATACTATGAAATCAAAGGGATTTGACTTAATGTAGACGGTTTTGAGATCGTGTATCCCCATGGAAATATCATATAATTTAGTTAAATCGATTTTTAGATTTAAGGGTCTTCAGACAAATGATTTCCCATGATAATAATTGTCATTCTTTTTTATTGTATAGGAGTCTTATAAAACAAAATAGATAAGAAAGAAAATAAAACATTCACTTCAAACACTGTGAATTTCTTGAAAAAATTATGAAAAATAATACAGGCGTACCTCGCTTATAATTGGTAACGCGGGTTAAGTTCCAAACCACAGCTACAAAGCAAATATTGCCATTAATCGTATCGTAGCATTTTTTTTTTAAATTAACCATTGCAAATATGACGTACATACATACCATCACTCTTTTTCTCTGCTGAGATAGGCAATAAAGACTGATTTTCGTATCTCGACACACATATTTCGCTTTTTCACATCAATACACCTTTTGTAATTTATTTTTATCAAACACTATTTATTACACTTTTTTGTGACGGTATAACCCTACCGGTTTCAAGGCTTTCACGTCATATTCAGGGGAGCACAAACAAGTCTTGTTTGTGCTCCCCTGAAGATGAAGTGAAAGCCTTGAAACCGGTAGGGTTATACCATCACAAAACAAAAGTGGAATAAACAGTGTTTGATAAAAATAAATTACAATGTCTTTAAACCTCCACAACGTTAATGCCTTAACTATAAACAACATATCAATACACCTTCTGATACAGATATTATTATTTCAAAATATGCTATGAGATATAATGCTACGGATACCTTGGACGGATATGGTCAGCAACACAAGGGTTCTTCAAGGAGCCAAAGTTGATAGAGAGTTGCTGACTAATATGAAAATCCGAAAAGTGTCCTATTTGGGTCATGCACTTAGAGGAGAAAGTACAAATTACTGCAAGTGATCATCCAAGGCAAAATAAAAGGTCGAAGAGGTGTTGGTAGGAAGCAAATATCCTGGTTCCGCAATATACGTGATTGGCCTGGTAAAAAGAGCGTTGGGGATCTTTTTCGGGCTATCGGGGACAAAAATGCTTACTATCAGGTGATAGTCAACGTTGGGGGGACCTGACATGACACTAGGAAGAAGAAAAAGATACCTCCGTTATATTTTTTACCACGCCTTCTCACATTTGCACTATGAATTATAATTATTTTGTTAGTTTTTTATTCATTCGTTCTACATACCGTGCGGTAACGCACATGACTTCCGTATGAAAAGTCATTCTGTGCTACTCCCCTCAAATAGCACAGCGTCTTCCGCCTAGTATTCGGTGGTATCAGGATCTATGACTTTGTTCATATCTAATCTTTCCTCCAATTGTCTCACTTCGGCGTGCCATCGGATTCAGTACAGCGATGTGACTGGCAAGTTTACTAGTGCACTTAAAAAAACAAATTCCATGGCATAACATTGCTTTCCAACTAAATTCATGCTAAGAGACCTTTGACTTCGAGGATTAACAACGAAAATGAAACGTTTTACAAGCCCAAACCATCTCACAGTGCTGTTCTTCGTCTTACCCAACACATCAGCCTTAAGTTCCCATATATCGCTTCATTCTGCATTCTATCATACATTATCACCTAAGTATTCATTCGGTATATCTTCTAAGTATCCTAAGTATATCTTCTAAGTATTCATTCGGCTCTGCAAATATTTTAAAATTTACAATGTGCCGTAATAAAGAAGCGCCGTTAAGCGAAGTACACGTGCATTTATGTTTTAAAAGGGGAAATAGGACATCAAAATAAAAATATATGTATATATACTCGTACATACACAGTAAACGAATGCAACACAAACAATTTTTAATTAAAAGGATAACAAAAATAATAAAGATAGTTTTGTTCTTAAATTGTGTTATTTTATATGTTTTTTTATTCCCTTGAATAAAATCAACGATAAAAAATGTATACAACCTTGATTATCATATATACAAAAAACCCTGGGTTGACTTCTATTTAAAAAAAATCTGCCCCCTTTAACGTATGGCATTGAATCCTGAACATTTAATTAAAAAAAATTGTTAGCACAGTTATAAGATTAGAGAAATAGGAGACCATGTATGACGAGATGTGTGTGTATGGATCAGACAAATACTATTTGAATGTATAGGAAAGTGTGGAAAACTATCCTCTGTGCCAACCTAAACGGTTTCGTGGTATGTACCTATCTATTAATGTCTAACCTGGTGGCTTTGATATACAAAATTTAATAAATCTTTCTTCTTTCTTTTTTTCCACGAACAAGAATTCGAAAATATAGATCACAGTAGAAAAGGTTAGATCACAGTCAATGTAAAATTAGTAAGAAAAATTACTTAAGAAGAAGTATGGTGGTTTTGGGTACCATTGGGAATCGATCCTGAAACTCCCGGGTCGAAGACAATGATGTTACCAATTAGAACACGGAGTTCGCCATAGCAAACGAAATAGTCAAAATATAAGAACTAAAACCAAAGACTTTGCAAAGTTCCACCCTTTTATTTACAATAATAATAAAATGATAATTTATATAGCGCCGTTTACAAAGCAATCTCTCCTGAAGGGCGCTCTTACTAAAGATTCGAATCCACCCACTATTATTGACAAATTAAAAATACTACAAAAAAGATAAATATACCATATATGTTAAGTGTAAAGTGACTGTAGAGACTAATATTTAAAAAAAGGCAACTTATAAAGCGCCGTGTAGACCTCAAACTTTCCTCAAGGCTGCTGCCATTAGGTTAGGTAATTCCCGTATCTGCACATGTTCAGAAACACATATTTGGTAAGAAAACCGCTTCATCTAAAAATTCAATAAAACTTTAACTTACAATGATTTTTATCCTTTTCCAAAATCCTGTTTTTTCCTAGGTTAACCCATTCACAAAATCCTTTCAAATGTTTACAATAAAAAATCGATGAGCCACGTGATGTACAATCCAAGAAATACCCAGTTGTAAGGTAACAACACATCAGCCGGTACACACGATACAATAGATCAAGTATTACAATATATACGAGTATATACATGAGTAGTGAGGACGGCTCGACTCTGAGTTTAGTGCCCGCACACAGGAATTTCTCCTTTCATCTTGACTGGAAATCGATATAAGAAGTATGGTCGCTCCGGTTTTTCTATGTCGGCATTATATGCCTCTCACGGCATCGCATCGTTGCGTTACGTAAATGTCGGTTAGGGTAGGTTGTACAGTGGTTGATAGTGCAAAGTACTCGTATTTAGTTTATTTTATTTCAGGAAATGGTGTTTCAGTCCACAAGGGTGTCAATACGAAATATTCTAAATAGATTTTTTAAAATAATTAAAACAGTTAAATTGTTACATCTAATTCCAACTTTATAAATTTATGGAAAAATAATCAGATCAAGAATGCATTTCCTATTAATGCTTTAATACATTTAATGTACAAGTATGAAATAGCAACAATTTTTTTTATAACGCTTGTATAATAAGTATTACAATAATTTATTTAAATAACTAAATAAATAAGCTTACAATAAACAAAAATTTTAAATCGAACATAATCATTGACTTTTAATTCAAACTTTTCTTCAATGTACCTTCTTTTATTCAAATAAATAATTAACTTCCAAATAACCTGGATTATTTTATAATTACTACTAGAAAAAAAATAGGACTGAAAAACAATAGTATAGAACAAAATATATTATAAACGAGTATATTGCAATGGTTCAGGGACGTACTCGTATGTTAAGGCACCCAGAATATAATGACGCAAGCTTTTTTTTTTTTTTTTATTAAACAAGTAAATTATTATACAAACATTTGTCGAGGCTATACCTATGTACAAATTTATTACTTAACTAATCTTAATTATATGTTATAATTTATGAACTTATTTAATCTTATTTTCCTACATATCATTTTATTTTATTTATTCAATCTTAATATATGAGATCTTAGAAATAATTAACACCTACATACTACTTATAACTAGATAACAATTCTTACACTAATTATTCAGCAAAAACAAGTCCACTCGTTCAGGCTACTTGTATTCCATCACATTCACTCAGACCTTGGTCGTCCCAGCTAATACTGAAGGTGGACTAGTCAGGCAACAGATAATGCTTCGGGAGCTTGTGCTTATAACGGAAGGGTAGGTCGGATTTACTCTCGTAAGCCCCCAGGGCAGCGACTAAGGGATTTCTGTGATTTTGTTGGCTTTTATAGAACTTCACGGTCCAAGCGAGAATGTGGTGTTGTAGGGTTTCTTCTCGCTGTTCAGCGTGAAGTCGGGTAAGATTTGTTCTGGGATGGGTGTTAAAAGATATCTTGAATGCCTTGTTCTGCACTCTCTGGAGTTTCAGGTGATCCGTGTTGCTCACACTACCCCAAACGGGTGCAGCATAGGTCAAGATAGGACGAATAAGGGTTTTATAGAGGAGGAGCTTATTTTTGGGTGAAAGGAAGCTGCGTCGATGAAATATCGAACTGATAGCCCCTATGCCCTTGTGACCCTTCTGTCTGATGGTATTCAAATGGGTTTTCCACGTCAGTCGCCGGTCAAGGTGCAGGCCGAGGTATTTAACCACGTCCTGCCACTCAACCAGGCAACCACCGATGAATAAGGGCATCGACGGCACTCTTTCCTTGATTTTTCGGGAGAACATGATGGCCTCAGTTTTGGCGTCATTGATTTTGAGCCTCCAGTCCTGGTAGTATTTCTCAAGGATCTCAAGAGCAATCTGAAGATGGCGACCAGCTCGATCCACCTTGAGTGACGATGCGTAGCATACCGCATCGTCAGCAAAGAGTGCGAGTTTACAGTTTGGGGGAGTAGGAATGTCGTGTGTGTAAATGTTAAATAGACATGGTCCAAGTATACTGCCTTGGGGGACACCCATAGGGATGGGCCTGGCGGATGACGTAGAATGATGAGTGGTGACTGTGAAACTTCTATTGGAAAGGTAGGATTGAAGTAGTTTCACGAGATAGAGTGGAGTGCCAGGGAGGAGAAGTTTGTGAAGAAGGCCATCATGCCAGACAGTATCAAAAGCCTTCTCAAGGTCCAGCAGTACCATGCCAGTACTTCTGTTCCTATTGAAGCCCATCGACACGTCTTCCACGACACGGGTAAGTTGCTGGACCGTGTTGTGTCTTGTTCTAAATCCAAATTGCTCATGAGGGAATGTATTATTGGATTCGTGATGGAACACTAGCCTTGAGGCAACCACTCTCTCAAGGATCTTGCCAAGACCTGGAAGAAGGCTGATGGGCCTGTAGCTAGTTGGATTTTCGGTAGGTTTATTTGGCTTGTGGATAGGAACAATGTTGGCTACTTTCCAAATACTCGGAAAATAGCCATTAAGGAGTGAGGCATTTATTATTTTAGTAAGAAAAATCCTCGCTTTGAGTGGTAACTGTTTAAGAAGGCTATTGTGTATATTGTCGGGACCGGGTGCTTTTCGTGTTTTAAGTCTGTCAAGGATACGACCAATTTCGGACGGGGTGCAAAGTTGCACCTCGTTTTGGTTGGTCGGGGAGTAAGCAAAGCTGGTGAGAGTGTCCTCGACAGCTTTATTGACATCAACATTTCCAAGGTCGGAAGTGATTGAGTACGTATTCTCATAAGCGTCCGCCAAGGCATTAGCCTTGTCACTGCCAGAAACAGCCAACCCTGAGGCTGTGCGCAGAGGTGGTATGCTTTGAGACGAGCACTTGATACCCTTGACGACTCGCCAGAGAGTACCGTTACCCGGTTCTAGAGCTGCCAATTTTCTCTGCCATAGCTGGTTTTTAAGTAGGCGGATTTCTTTTTTGATTTCATCTTGGAGGACGTTTAGAAGTGTTTTGTCACGTTTGTCTAGTGTACGTCTGTAGGTCTGTCTTTGTTTGTTTTTTAGAGATATAAGGAGTTTGATATGAGGAGTAAGAGTTATTTTGTATGGAGTGACAATTTTGAGGGGAACATTTTCATCACGGGCATTATGGATGAAGGTGGAGATGGTATCTATCGCGGTATCAATGTCCTGTGGGCTCACCAGAGTTTCTGGTGATAGGCAGAGCTGGTTGTGGAGGTAGGCTTTGTAACCCTTCCAGTCAGCATTGGCGTAGTCGTACTGCTCCCTGAGGCTAGCAATCGGCCTCACTCCCAATGTGAAGTAGACTGGGAGGTGGTCTGACGAGAGAGCTTCTAGAGCAGTCAAGCCAGAGATGTTAGGGTAGTTTTTGACTACGGCAATGTCCAGTGTAGAAGGGCTACGGGGGTTGGTGAAACAGGTATGTTGATTTGGATAGAGTATTTGACAGTTGTGGTTTTCCATATAATTGTACAGCGTCGTTCCGTTCGGGTTAGCTCTCAAGCAGTTCCAGTAACGGTGCTTGGCATTGAGGTCCCCGGCCATGATGACCTTGGGCCCCAAGGCCAGCACTGCCTCGATGTCCTTTTCCAGAAGTGAACGATAGCCGGTACAATATGCTGCCACAATTGTGACTGTCTCCCTGTCAACCTTGAGGCTGATGGCAGTAGCCTCCAAGTTTGTCAGGGCGGGCGTGAGGAGTTGGGTATGATGGATAGTGTCTCGGATGAGGATCGCGGTGCCTCCACCTCTACCGGAAACGCGATCCGATCTATAGATGGTGAAGCCACCGGTGCCTCTCACACGAGATATAGGTTTTAACCAAGTTTCCGTTATAAGCACAATATCTATACCTGAATTGTTCACCAACAGCATCAGCTCCTCGATCTTCTGCTGCATGCTGTAAGCATTCCAGCAGAGCACTTTCATTCCAGAGAAACTCGTCATCACGCTTATCCTACGAGCTGCTCAATGATCTCGAGGTAGATCATAGTCTTCTCGAGCTTAGTGGTGCAAGAAGCGAGCCTGTTCCGGGCTCCGATGACAAGGCGCATGATGGCGAGTAACTCGCTCTCTCCGTTTGTGAACGTGTTAATCGGGGGCGGGGGCAGGGGCTGAGCACGAGGAGGGTGGAGTGTTTGAGTAGAAAGGGGGGCTATAGGAGAGGCTGGTAGGTGAGGTGGTGAGGCTGGAGTACCGCTGGCTACCTGGCTCCACGAGCGATGGTCCATCCGGGGAGCCGGTACGCTGCGTCTCTTATGTAGGCTGGATATGTATTGTTGGCGGCGGGGGCAACCACCATAGTTGGCCGGATGAGCACCCTCGCAGTTACAGCAGGCCGCAGGGGTGTCCCGCTCTTTCTTGGGGCAGTCGGTAGTGGCATGCGCCATCAGGCACTTCACGCATCGGACTGTGTGGTTACAGTTCGCCGATGCGTGGCCAAAGTTTTGACAGCGGTAGCACTGGGTGCCTACCCTGCCACCGTTCTTGTATTTCTCCAGGCGGACGAGACAGTAGTTAATCACTGTCACTTCCGTCCGAAGAGCCTCAATGTTTGTGGCATTTGGGAAGAGTACCGTATAGAGCGGGGCACCCTTGGTCTTCATCCTGAAAACTCGGAGAGGCTTGTACCCTTGGGCGGCCAGATCAGCCGCGATGTCCTCTACCGGGAGCTCTGGGAGGCCCCTGATGACGGATCGCTTGCTGCGCTCCACCTCCGCGGTGAACGTGTGGAAGGGTGCCTGGGTCTCTCTCAGGCCAGCCACGAGAGTTTTGTGGTCCTCCAGCGTTGAGCAGTTGACAGCTGCACGGTCTCTGCCTCTGTAGGAGAGCGTGATGCCCGCCTTTGTAAAAGATTTGGCCAGATTTATTATCTGGCCATGTGTTTTGTCCCCTAAGGTAATAATTACCGGTGGGATCTTCGAGGTAATCCTCTTTACTGGCGCTCGGAAGCCAGGTGTTCCAGGGGCGTCTCCGACCTCCGGAAGTGCCTCGAATCGGTTTTGGTTCGGTAGCGGTTGAGCCGGGACTGGAGTTGATTGTTTAGCTCCATTGCGTGGAGTGATCCACGCACTGGAGTTGCTGGTGCTGGTGTTTGCAGCTACACCAGGACAGGAGAGGGCGGAATTCTTCCTCATGGGGGTGGCACGTGACTTGGCGTCCATGATGCGGCTCGAGTTTGTTCCCGAGGATTTCGGGACTTTTGTTCTTAGAACCACCATGTGTGTTAACAGTTAAAAGTTAAGCACTAAAATTAACATTTCAAACGACATTTTAAATAATATAATAGAAAGAGTCCTCGTAAATAATTTCAGAACGGAATTTTAAATAATATAATAGAAAAAGTACTCGTAATTAGAATGAACGTTATACAATAAAATGAGATAGGGCGGTAACGTACTGGTGTATGGACCTCGGCAACATATGTTGAAGGGACAATATATATGAGAGCCACAGGGTCCGGATACGAGTCGGCACGGTCAATTCCCAGAAATTTGGGCACTATCCTGACTGGCCCAAAACACTTCACTTCACAACGAGAATATATCGGCTTCAATTTAGGAGCGGAGACTAAGGAAACACGTGTGTCTTGTATGACATGACGAGACGAACGATAATGACGCAAGCGTTGTCTAGCTAATTTTCATAAATTGTTTTTGAAAACTTGCTAACCATTTTATAGAGACAAATAAAAATTTCAAAGAATCTTACGTTAAAATCGTTCATACGTCTCAAACACTATGTAAAATAATTAATTAAGAAACATTGGAGACACATCAAGCCATAAATTAAAATTTAAAAAATATAAATAACCAAAGAATGCAAAAGGTTTCGATCTTCTTATTTCTTTTACTTTGGGTCAATACCACACACATACACCTGCGATGAAATAACACTAGTCAGACGTAAGCATTGCTCTCGTAACAAACCTGAATCATTCATTCCATCTGAAGAGAGCTTCGAGAGGGTGTAGGGGTTTGTTTATAAACATTTTTTAAATGTTGAACTCACAGGAAATTGTGAGTTATCATTTTTCTTTTTTTTTCTTATATTAAATATTTAGATATACACCTGTGTTAAGACTTTTATTAAATATAAATATTTACATAGTGTTAAGATATATAGTGTTAAGAATATTATTAAATATTAATATTTAGATATACACATGTGTTATGACTTTTATTAAATATAAATATTTAGATACACTCGTACACCTATGTTAAGACCTTTATTAAATATAAATATTTAGATACACACATGTGTTCAGACTTTTATTAAATATAAATATTTCGATATAAACATGTGTGAAGACTTTTATTAAATATAAATATTAGGTCCTTACATATGAAATTGGTGTTTTGCCGTACTGGCTACTTTGATCTCAAATATCTTCTCTTTGGTTAGGAATTACAAATTCAAATTTATACAGCTATTTACTCAAGTATTTGTGTTTCGAAAATTATAATTCATTTGTTTTTTCCTCAATTGTTTTTTTTTTTTTTCATTGCGTCACTCAGTTTACAAAATGGAAAACTTGAAATATCGCGTTATTTACGAGTACGAGTTCCACCGTGGCACCAGTGCTGCAGAAACGGCTCGAAGGATTAATGATGTGTATGGCGACGGTGCCGCAAAAGAAAACACAGTGCGTTTTTGGTTCCAAGTTTTCGTTCTGGAAATTTCGACCTGCAGAACAAGCCTCGTGGACGGCCGGAGACCAAAGTTGATAATGAAGAATTGAAGGCTATTGTGGAAGCGGATCCATCGCAAACCACGTCCGAGTTAGCTGCAGGCTGCGGTGTTAGTGATAAAACTGTTTTAATCCACTTGAAGCAAATTGGGAAGGTGAAAAAGCTTGAAAGGTGGGTACCTCACGAATTGAGTGAAGCAAATCAACAAACGCGCATTGACTGCTGCGTTGCATTACTCAACCGGCACAATAATGAAGGGATTTTGAATCGAATCATTACCTGTGATGAAAAGTGGATCCTGTATGATAATCGGAAGCGCTCATCGCAATGGCTGAACCCTGCCGAACCAGCCAAACCATGCCCCAAGCGAAAATTGACGCCAAAAAAGTTACTTGTGAGCGTTTGGTGGACTAGTGCTGGTGTCGTTCACTACAGCTTTCTTAAATCTGGCCAGACGATTACGGCAGATGTCTATTGTCAGCAACTGCAAACCATGATGGAAAAGCTAGCTGCTAAACAACCGAGGCTGGTTAATCGCTCTAGGCCACTGCTGCTTCATGATAACGCTAGACCACACACTGCACAACAGACGGCTACCAAATTAGAAGAGCTTCAATTGGAATGTCTAAGACATCCACCGTACTCTCCGGACCTTGCCCCGACAGATTACTATTTTTTTCGAAATTTGGATAACTTCTTGCAAGGGAAAAAATTCAACTCCGATGGGGCAGTCCAAACCGACTTCAAAGATTTTATTGATTCCCGTCCGAATGGTTTTTTTAGTAAAGGGATCGTTGAACTACCTATGAGATGGCAAAAGTGCATAGATAGCAATGGTACATACTTTGATTAAATAAATATATTATATTAAAAAAAAATCAACTTTATGTTCCTCCCAAACAAAACGCCAATTTCATATGTAAGGACCTAATATTTCGATATAAACATGTGTGAAGACTTTTATTAAATATAAATATTTCGATATAAACATGTGTTAAGACTTTTATTAAACATAAATATTTAGATATACACATGTGTTAAGACTTTTATCAAATATTAAACAAAATAAAATATCTTTATTTAATATTTTTGTTTAACTTACTTGGTCAATAATTTTACTATAAAAATACTTATTAAAAGGTTTCAAGTAAGACTGGTTTGTGTTCATGCATAATAGATTGCATAAGATAAACTTGTATATGTACGAATATAAATAAACTATCTAATAGGGTTCCATCTTAATATAATATACTCAAGCCCAAAGCGCTTATTTAGGCGGGAAAGTATCAAGTGGAAACCTATCCCACACAGTATTTCTTTTAAGAAAATTATTAGAGTAAAATTGCTCTTAAAAACGAAAAACATAAATTAAAAAATAAAGGTGTGATTTACATTTCATATGGTTTGTATCAATTCTCGTTCATTCTTTTAAATTTAAATTCTTTTAACATTTGAATTCAATACATTTCGATTTTATATTTCAAGCACTTGATTTTAAGCATTTCATTATTACACAATATTTGTATACAGTACAACCTGGGGCCTAGTTGGAGGGACGCTTGTCTTTAAAACTACGTGACATAATTGGGAAGACGTTTGTTTCCCGGGAGGTTGCGGGTTCGATTGTCGTTGGGCACCAGATTAAAAAAAAACTCATATTTTATTGTGCAACACTTTTTTCATATACATTAAAACCTGACGGGCATATTGCCATGTACCAATTTCTTACACTTTTAGGGACTTGTGTTCCGAATAGAAGGATGATGGTTGTTTGAATAAAAGTCGTCGAGGTCGGAATAAGCAAAGATAAAGTTTATTGTAAGCGTCTGTATTTATAATATATAGAACGGCGCAGAACGTGTCGCTGTCTCGCTTCCGTTGCATACATGTTTATTGTTGCACGTTCTATATACATTTCATATTACGGTCTGCAGGAGAGGCAAGAGATATATCGGCGTCTCGTTCCTCGCTACTAGTGAGTTCAATGACCGCGCGGGCGACCTTCGCTCGGTGCCGCCTCGCACTCGCCACTTGCGAGTTCAATGACCGCGCGGGCAAGGGTCGCCTCAGTGGGTTCAGTTACCGCACGAACGGTCGCTACACACTCAATTAGAAAAATGATAAAGAAATCTGAAACGAAAACAGGATTGACACCCTTTTTTTTTAAATAATGCGTTTCAAACAGAAATCAAAAACATAACCTTCGAGTCAAAAGACAGGTGTTTGACTAAGGTATATCTCAACAATTCGAAACAATAACATACACATACGTATATTAAATTTGAGACATTCATTAAGTGATATTTTATCTCAATTTAATTTGTTTTGAATGCTGAAAGTCATTTATATACTCAACTAATTGCGAACGAATAACTCTAGATACAAGATAATATAATTATTTAAGTATTCAACTATCTCGCTCATTTGATGCTCTTTATTGAGCCTCAAAGATCCCCTCGTCATTCAAACGTCAATTCAGTTGGATAACAAAGCTGTTGAGTTTTTATTTTTTTTCAGTGAGTGATCCATTACACACCAGAAAGCTCACCGGCCTCACCACTGTAGTGGATTCGATAGCATTCCGAAGTGACACGATCGGATCACACTGGAATGTTTTTTTTTTTTTTCCCCTTTGAAAGAATATATAGTATTTGATCAAAGTCATAGGTATCTTTATTCCCACAAAAGCAAGGTGAAAAAAATGGCTTTGTCTTTCGAGAGGAGTAGCACTGCACAGAGTTCGAACTGGTGACTTTCCACACGAAAATCAGGTGCTTTGTCGTGCAACCATGTACCTATCTACAACTCCGGAGACTAGTTGATAAGAATAGTGGCTCGAAACTTGAGTCACTTCAATAAAATTGTTTTAGTGGTATTGTATCATCATAGCCCAGGGTGGTCTTAGGCCTCCTTAAAGAGTCTTCTTTTTGCACTCGGAGGTCCTTTTCTATTTCATCTTATCACCAGAATCACAGTACGTCAACGATTCTTCTTATTTCTGATCTGGCCAAGGTATTATAATATGTTAAGGAGATCGGAGCCGCTTGTATTAATGTTCTTGTTTAGCTTATTTAAAAAGTTATGCTTGAATGAATCTTATAACATCGCGGTATTGAAAATATCAAAGTGGCCTAGTATAAAATACCTGTCTTTCATCTCGGGAATCACATGACAATGAGCCCGCTAGGTTGTATTGTATAACGAAAGTGTAATACAACTTAAGCAAAACAAATATCCTTCCTATCTTTGATGTAAACATTGAATCTATTGTTTTAAAAATTATTCTTTGGAGGCAAAAACACCAATGATTTATCAATCCACCTTTTAGGCTGCCTTTCTGGCATTCTATATCCTACGGAGATCTCATGTGCCACTATATATGGAATTCTATCTCTGCTCATTCTATCCACGTACATGACCACGCCAGTTCCACCTTTTCTTCCTACTCCATCTGACGAAATCCTCTGTGTTGCAGGTCTGTCGAGTGTGAGAGTTTCTGACCCTATTTCTGAGTGATTTTCCTGCGATGGTTTGTTATATTTTCATCTCAAATGTTCGAAGAAGGTTCTCAGCTCAGAAATAATTTTATCCTTTATCGTACTTGTGTCGTCGCATGATTCTGTCTAGTGTCTGAGGCATTTTTTTCGTTTCGATGAGCTTACATATTTTTTTATATCAATCAAGAAGCTTACCATAACCTAAAAGCTTTCTTTTGTATCGGGACCGTACCGGCATTGGCGGAGCTGCGAAGCAAATCGTTTTAATTTAATAAATGCATCAAATCCATCATTATTTTAAGCTTACAATTTTGGTGAGAACCACTTTAACAAAATAAGATCATTTTTTCTTACTATTTAACACTGAGTTGGGACATTTATTTATATTCTAGATTCTAAAAAAATAAACAACCATTCGCGATACACTCAACAGCCACACAAGTCATTCACACATAATACGTCAATGCGGCGGCCTCAAGCATCTCCTTTATATTTGCTGTGACGGTGTTGATTCCCCTTCGTATTCAGCAGAATAAAGTTTATAGTCAGTTAAAATATCGTCTAAAAAGCCTAAAGTTTGCTTGCAGGCGCCGCTCCGTCTGAATGTGGGCGCCGTAAAAATACAATCAACATTTTACGTACGGCTTTATAATGCTCTCGCGGCAACGCTGTAACCAGATATGAACTTAGCGGTACTTTCATGCAATATTAAACATATTATTATCCTGAAGAACAGAGGGGAAGAAATGCACCTTAAACCTACATAACTTCGCCGATTTTGGATACGATAATGTACAGGTAACACTAGTAAAAATATTGGCATAAGCATATAGGAGATGTGATCAATGCACTTGCCGAGTCCTGCACTGGTCACCGTGAGCAAGTTTACGTTCCAGTCGTGAAAGCGGGTGGCTGTGCGGGTGAAACACTTATTAAAGTTACAGTCGTAAGTGGGGTAGCTTAGTTAGGTGCTTTTTGCGCGCTTTCCATATTCAGTAATATTGTTGGTATAGCCCTGAGATGAAAACTACTACACTCTAGAAACATCATTTATTTTTAAGTCAAGTCAATACAGTGACATCTCCAATCAAAAGCTCACGGGACACTCAAATCATTATTTCCCTTGATCAGTAAATACAGCAAACTTAGCACGCGCACTAAACTCCACCTATATAAAGCGATCGTCAGACCGCAACTGACATACGCCCTTCCGGTCTGGGGCCACGCGAAGAAAACAACGCTACATCACATTCAGATCATTCAAAACAAAGCCCTTCGCATAATTTTAAAAGCACCCTACATCGTCCGTAATTCAAGACTCCACGCAGATACCAAACTACATACTATCCCCGAACATATGCGCGCTCTGGCCGAAAGGTTCTACAGCTCTATATCCCGTCATCCCAACCCAGTCATAAAAGCCTTAGATAACTACAACGCGAACACCAGTTACAGACACACTCGTCCGAAATCAATATTGCGAAACATCCCCCCGACCCCCCCTTCTTTAACTCTAATCATCCCCCCAAATGACCCCCCGATTGTCACTCTGAACACCCCATCATCGATAATTCCTCCGGCAGACAGTTTACCCCCATAGGCAACCGCATTTCTCACCTTCAATAAACATTTTCTACACCTTAATATATTTATAAAAGTCACACACATTTCCCCACTCATTTACTTATCTACATATACTATATTCATTCTTATAATTTATTCACAATTCATTTTTTTTTTCACCCATTCAATATAAAACAGTGTGTGACGACACAAATTTATGTATATTTGTATTTAATATTATGTATATATCATCATATTTATATATGTATTTAATCGTTTATAATTTCTCATAATCATTCATAAAATCAAAACAATTACTACAAACCTATCCTTTCCCGATTCCCAAAAAGATCCAAAAATTTCCAATAAATATCTTAACAGTCAGAACTTATCCGATGAAGGAGTAAGGTGTCCTACCATCGGACCGAAACTCCGAACAAGCTATCCATCACTTGGAGTGACATCTCCGAATAACATTTTTAACTATTGAAAAACTGTCGTGAAAATCTTTGAATATTGCAGCCCTAAAATCGTTTGTTAAATAAACGCTTATCAAAAGACAATAAGAAAGAGTTGGAGCTACTCAGTAGCCTCTACTTTAGCGCAAGAGACTACTACTCGTCAGTGTCCATTTTAAAATCCTTGAGGTCTATTTTACATACGTCTCTGAATCAAAGAAACTGATTTTCGTAAAATCTCTTTGCATTAGAGAGTTTTCTGTAGTAAACGTCTTTAAGAGCTCTATCATATTTTCTATACGTCACATAGACTTACCTAAGTACTCGTATAGACGAAAACAATCAAGGAAGATGCTTGCTTACTAATAGATTTCGAAACGAGAAGATTTTATTTTTGTCAATTGAAACGAATGTTAGAAGTTAAACTGTGTTATTTTCCGTTCTATGTATACAAATACATTATTCGTAGACCTGAAATAAAAAATACGTGTTTCTCTTATAAACCATTCTTTTACTATGCATTTATAGAATACTTATTGCCCCTAGGTTTTATTCATAATCATGATCACCATATACGGCCTCCATGGCCTGATTAGTAAGACGCCTGTCTTCCAACCATAAGATTGCACATTCGATTCCAGTTGAAACCCAAAAATTTTTTTTTTTTTTTTAATGATTTTTGATCTGGTTTTCACTAAGGCCTCTTTAACAAATTTCTTATTAGAAAAACGTGTGGCGTTATGTGAATTCGTTCTTCAGGTTAAACTGGATGTACAGTTAAAGAGTCGAGTCACAATAATAAATTATATTTCAATGCATCAAAGTGCAACATTATGTCGTATCATCGCTCACACGTCTTGAAATTCCATAGATATACACTAGAATCTATACCCTATACCCCGCACAGATAATATTAAAGATCTGGGTGTCTTGTTCCACAGCAATCTCGCGTTTGGTCCTCACATAAAAGCTATGTGCAACCCAGCTTATAAAACTCTAGGATTTGTAATGAGACTCCCTAAGTCGTTTGAAAACCAATTGGTGCTCAAAACGTTGTTTAATTCATTGATCCGTAAGCAATGCTTGCATTTGGAGCCCGGTGGGGGCGCAGAACTCTCTCATGGTGGAGAAAGTACAAAAAAAATCTACGATATCTCTATATGAGAGAGTTCGGTGTCTATCCATGGCTTTATCCTACTCAGTTCCTGCTGGGCATGCTCGGGTATAACTCCTTGAGCGTAAGAAGAGATCTGCGTCTCCTGGTATACGTTGTCAAACTCGTTCGAGGAGTTGTGAGCTGTCCAGCATTACTACAAAGATTAGCGTTATATGTTCCTAACAATTACACTAGACTGCGCCGGCAAGAACTGTTCACAATAACATACGCAAGAACGGGTCTTCCAGCCGCTATGCCTTTTGGAAGGGCCTTAACTCTTCTGAACAGGACTGTTTCGGATATTGACATATTTCATATCACATTACCAAAAGCAAAAGTAAATTTTCTTCTTAGATTGAGCGCGTTAGAAAGCAATCATCAACATACTTAAGTGACTGTGAATATATGTGTATCATATGTTTGTGTGTATATACTCGTTTGTATGCATATGCATTATTTTTTATTTTATATTATATAATTTTTTTTCTATGTATTTTTTTTTCTTTTTAAATGTCTTGTATTTTTCAAAGTAATTGGGCTAAGTCTGTTTTGAAAAAATAAACAAATAAAAGTTAAACATAATATAATACATTCCATCAGAAACACAGCAATGTCATACGACGCCTTCATATAGGTCCGTCCCTAGCATACTACTTCAGGTTCTTGGCTATTAAAAAACCACATAAACCAGCGCTTTATAAAACCTATAAACCTGCAGATCATCTTAGAAATTGTATCCACTTTCCATTGGAATTTTGGGTTTGATCTGTTAAGACTGTGTACTTGTTCAAGTGCTAACGTTTTTAATTCAATTCAAACGACAATATTATATAACGCCGTTTAGAGAGCAATATCTCCTCAAGGGCGCTCTAACTTGGGACTCGAATCCACTATTATTAAACAAATCACGTCTGGCAGCTATAACAGCGCCCGAACGAATCATTTTTAATACTTTCTTTGTATTCAGTACAACCTTGTGGAATTATTACCATGTGACAATCTACTCCAACTAACCAAAATGATGTTTATGGAGCCTCAGTGAAAACCTGACTGAAAACATTTTTTCCTTTTTTTTAAATCTGAGTCCCAGCGGGAATTGAATCTGCAACATCCAGGATGAAAGACAGGCGTCGCCTAATGGTACACAATAAACTAATGCATGCAGAGGTGTCTTCCATGCTCATAATGACTGGCAATCATAATTAATTATGAGGGAAGGCTTATCGTATTAGGTTCTGTGAAGCCGTGGACGAACTGTATTGAAAGCGATCTAAGGCTGATGTAATATTTTAGGGAATTAACATAACATACCCGAGGCCTCATGGTTCAAGTCCTTAAGGATACCTCTTCTTGGATTCTTATTTGCAAATGCCTTATACAGATATGTTAACTAAAAACCGGAAATAATAGAGGTCATAGATTTCATGCCCGGCGACCCCACGTGGAATATAATATATTGCTTATAAGGCTAATATTATATTTGTTAAGCTAACTTAGCCTTTAGTAAACGGAAAGCTCTGTGTTTAGTTTTTATTTAATGTTTTTACACGAGCTTGTCAGTGTCTGTTGTGAAGTCTGTCTAAATGGCATTAATATTATATTTGTACTATAAAAGGTCATCGCATGTGTAGCTGACATCGCTCAGTTAAGAGTGCGTTAGACTTAAACTTTAAAGGTAATCGGTTCGATACCCGGTTTTTTTAAATGATTTTAAAAATTCCGTTTACAAAACCAATAAACTTAATAATACTTGTTAACATAAACTTATTTATTATTTTTACGTATTTTATAAATATAAAACAATGCAAATTACACATTGTATACACATTAAGAAATAAAACTTGTGTAAAATTATAATTAATTAATATGAAAACAAACTCAACTATGTTAAAGCATTACAATACAATCAAGTATATTTTGTCATTCAAAATAAACTCAATATGCTAAAGCGTAACAATACAATCAAGTATATTTTGTCATTGAAAATAAACTCAATACGTTAAAGCATTGTAATACAATCAAGTATATTTTGTCATTGAAAAAATATAATTACGTGTCAAGATTGTGTAGTCTTCAAAAAAAATATTCAATCATATTTTTTTTAAATAGATGTAGCACTCATGCAAAAATATTATTTTGGTGTTCAAATAAAATTAAAATGATTTGCCTAAAATATCGAACTAAAAAATCATGACCTATGAAAAATTTACATATTCTTGGGCTCCTATAATTCCCGGCATTAAGATATTCTATAAAGGATTCTAATCTGGTGGTCAGTAAAGATTTCCTCGTCAAAATTAATACATTGAAATTATGATACACTACTATTATAGTCAGTTTGTGATAAGTGTATTCTGTTGCATGTAGGGTAAGGAACTTCAGAACTTGCAGTTTATATGCGTCTTCTTACGCAATTGAGTCTATGATAACTAGCAATAGTTCTACGTCATTTGGTTCATTCGACTGCTTATGTTGAGTATACATGTCACGTGGCAATAATAATGCTGAAGTATATGTCGGGTCTAACTAGAAGAGAGAGATTATCTCCAAGAATCACTAACAAGTTTAGAAAAAATATAATAAGACAGACAGACATGTTTCGGAAGACTTGCGGGCACAGTGAAAAAGTGCAAGGACCGCTGTTATCACCTTCCTAATCTTACATTCAACTTATCTTTTTAACAAGTTTAATAATATTACAAAATATTTATTTATTTTGTAATATTGTTAAACTGTCTATAATAGTAGGTTTGAATTCGATTAGGAGTGCCCTTGAGGAGAGTCTTTTATCTAAACGGTGCTATATTAATGGTCACATTATTGTTGTTCTCTCCATATTATTGAAAGAGCTCAAAACAAAAGAAATTATTCTCGACGTTTGTGATTCCGTTGCTTCGCGTTGCCAGTAATGTCTAGACCAGAATAGTCATCAGTTTGGAAACAGGCACATCTTCTTCTTCCCAGTATCATGTCAGGTCCCCACAACGTTGAATATCACTTGAGAGTAGGCATCTTTGTCCCCGGCAGCTCGAAAACTCCTCATACCAGTCCAATCACGCATGAGATATTGTGGAGCCAGGAGATTTGCCTCGTGCCAACACCTCTTCGGCCCTCTTTTTTGCCTTGGATGATCAAATACATACTTTATAATCATTAAAATTGTGGATACATTTATTGCGACATCCTGTGTATAATTATTTGATGAAGTTTTTGATTATTTTGAAAAAATATACAAATAAGTTTAGGAAAATTTACGTGTTCTTAAACCATAGGATGTGTTAAAAAATAAAACTATAATACTGAGTAAAAATCGAATGAATGATTAAACTCACCTTTCATTTCTTGAAATACGAATATTATACAAGGTTTCATAAGAAGAGTTAATTTTTACCATGTTAACCTACGTTTAACTAAGTTTTATGAACTTTTAAATGAGTTCTTACAAGTTTCACGCTTCAAACTTCGACGTTTTCAAACGAACTGTTTCAAAATATAATTTCTTCAATAAATTTATCAAATATATTTTTAAGATGTTTCAAAAATTTTCTTTAATTTTTGAATATTATATTATACCTGAGAATTCAAACACCACATTTACTCATCATAATCATCACGTCATGTCACTATTGAGGTAGGCAGAGATAACTGATATCCCTTTCATTCTATCCCTGCACACATATTTCGCTTCTGCCACATCCATACACTTTTTCGCGCTATACGAGAAAAATAAGAATGTATAACCGTTCAAAATTTACTTTATTTTTATTTTTATAAAATTACTAATCCCGGAATGGAATTTGTTTTTTTAACTTAATCAGGCCATATTCGAAAAAGTGAGATCATATAATGCTCTAAACTTAGAAGCAAGTTACCAGTACTTTCACAAGTAATTTCAAATGCAACTTAACTATCCTTTGACGCCACTAGATAGGAGTAGCCAATCGGTCCGAAGATAAACCGATGAAATAAGCTAAGTGGAGTATCCTTCGGAAATTACTGACTTGATTTTATTATTGCAGTACCACAGAATGCGTTCTGCGATTGATCCTGATGGCCGCAAAAAATGCAATAGGGCGAAGGGACAAAATTGAAGCTAAAGATGTCGCCATTGAAACTCCCATATTTTCTTATATAACATAGTGCATTATGTTTGAAATAATTAGGTCAGTGCTGTATCAAAAATTACATAATATATACTCGTACATAAAAATAAATGACACGGCCGAATTATCTTTTAATGTTGTTTCAGCCGTTCTGTCCACATATTTTTAATTTTATCATCAAGTATTTTTTTGCTTGTTTTGAATCTTTTTATCGGTTTATTCAATATGTTGTAACACGCACAAGTCACGTTATAGAATTTCTAAGAAAGCAATATGTTTATTGTTTGAACGAGTCTTAAAATAGGCGGAGAAATTAGTCAAGTGGAAAATATCGTATATTTGCGCAATGATTTTCAAACCAATGATAGCCAAAACCCCCGCATATTTATTCGCCTTTCAATATTTTGAAAGAAGACTTCTTCAGTACGAAGTTTATCAGATATTGCCAGTAAACAAAAAGGAATCCACCGGTATTGGGTAAATGAAATACAACGCGTCCCTTTGTTCCGAAAGATTTTATTTCAAAGACGTGAAAAAGCAAATTTGTATAAGTAATTTTACTGTACGTACATAAACAAGGGGTATTATTTTCAATTCAAAAGTTTTGAGATGAAAATTTTATGCTAAGGAAAAAAATAAACAATTGAGAAACAATATTGACGAGTCTGTTAAAAATACGGAAACTTTTAATAAAACTTTCTAAGATTATAAATTTCTTTCGAATTACTTGTATTTTTTTCTGGTCTTGACCCAAATAATATAAGAACAATTCATTCTCATCACAGTTTGCCTAGCAGTTGTTTTTACATCCTTACATACCATCACGCATTTTTCTAGTTGAGTTAGGCATAAAAAACAAAGCGCCAATCTTTCCTATTCTGATATACTTCCTTCGCCTCCTCCACATCCATACTTTTGTAATGTATCTCTATCAATGTTATCTTATCGTATACTCTTATCCACTTACATTAATTATTATAAGTTAAAACCAATGTTAAGCTTATCGATGTCAAACATATCTCTGTACTATGTAATATCTAGAACCCATAAATATTAGTGTTATCACATGTATGTCAACCTAACTCAATGTACTATGTTTAAATTTATTATCTTGTTGGCAGTTATCTATCCAAATTCAATAAAGATTTGGTATCACTAAATGAAAGGAAACTGCGAACGAGATAAATCGCCTGATATCGATTTGACCTTAAGGGCAAAGATAACATACCCGAAACATTCCTCTCTAATCTATCAAGGGTCGCGCGTATTGTTATCTTTGCTTTAAATAGGACGTCATATCTGAGGCAGCATCATTATTCTTAAAGCCACTAAGATATTAACATCATCGTTATTATAATACTGTTAATATTATACTTCAATGTAATTCAACCTTCATACAAATAAAACTACACAGTTGAAATTCTAAAAGTGTTTTCTTTGCAAAAGGCCATTACACTTTCATACAGTTTCTTCATTTTCTCTACTCCGTACCTTACCTTATCTCAAGATTTCACTCTCTTAATCCAACGACAATTTTAAGATTATCCTCTACCACGATTCCCATTCGTGTATGTGTTGTACAATAGATGTTAACCTGTCGCTGCTCATATATGCAACATGTCCAATCCACTAAATAGCGCTCTCTTTTACCCTACTAAATGCGTCATTCTTTAGCTCATATTCGTTTTTAATAACTAAATTTATAATCAACTTGCAAAACTATTCGTAATATGATAGATTAACACTCAGCGATGCTCTGTTTGGAGATATTGAACCAATTGAGTGACACTGACGATAAAAATGGTCGGCAGCGCCTATCAGAACGAGAAAAATCCACCTTAGTATTATTCCATATGAATAAATTAATCAGACCCACATTTTCTAACAAAAGAAATCCGTATGTAGATTGAAAAAATGTTATTGCAAATGGTCAGAGAATTTTATTTCGTTAAACGTGTACCTATTTACTACCTACATGCATGGTAACATGCGCATATCTATTGGTAAATAAATATTTTATGTTAAAAAAATTATCGTTATCTGCATTTAAGTAATTTTAGAAGAATGCAATTTTGGTACGAGTATTTTACTACAGCCATGGTAACATGCGCATATTCATTGGCAAATAAACATTTTAAGTTAAACAATATCGTAATCTGCATTTAAATAATTTTAGAAAAATTTAATTTTGGTATTTTACTACAGCCATGGTAACATGCTCATATTCATTGTTAAATAAACATTTCAAGTTAAAAATTATCGTTATCTGCATTGTAGTCTTGGAAGAATACAATTTTGGTATTTTACTACAGCCATGGTAACATGCGCATATCCATTGGTAAATAAACATTTCATGTAAAAAATATCATTGTCCTCATTTTAATCGGCTCTAGCTATGGTAACATACGCAGATTTGTTAAGAAATAAATCATTCAAGTAAAAAATATCGTTATTTTTATTTTACAATAAAATTCTTAGATAACCCATTATGATTTTTTTAGATGAGTAGCGAGCATTAAATCAACAATTAATATGATTAATTTATTTTATGATGTGATATTTGTTTTTCTCTTTTATGAATATATATATCATAATTTATTTACGTTTTACGCTTAAAAAACTCGTTATATGTTGATAAACAAACGTAAAAGGTTTTTATTACTTAAAATAAAGAAGATTATTGCTGAACGCTTCTTTTGATATTATCGAAGTTTTGCTGTTTTTTTTTGTTATTTAAGTTTTTTAACGTCCAACAATTTAAGAAAATTTATCCAAGGAATACGTGTAGACAAATACATGTATAAATCATGTTGTTTTCGGTCAATTTCTTTTGTTTTTAAAGAGTAGGCTTTTTGATTCCGTTCTATCAAGGAATAAGATCATGAAAAAGGGTGAAAGAAAAACAAGCCTTATGGAATTAATCTTTTTGAAGGTCGGGGTAGTTTATAAAAGAATAATTTATCACAGATTTCAAATAATTGGTGATCATTTAAATATTGATGGTTAAATGAATTATATTTCAAAGCCACATCTAAGCATTTTTATGGTTTGACAGTTTCAATTTCATCACCTGATTACACAAAAAAACTTAGAATATTTTTGTCGGTTTTGCATTGACCGTGGATGAAATATTAAAAAAAAAAACAAAAAGAAACTTTAAAATTTTTAGATATTTGAAAAATTGCATCCGATTTTTAGATCGTCTTAAGCGACCATTGCTTTCTCTGTACATTTTTTTTAAGTATTAGCTTAGTTTCTTTTTTCGTTTCGAAAAATTTACTGAAAATGAATTGAAATTGTTACAAGTGTGAGTATTACATATTATAGAAATCGATATTAAAAATGTCATAACCTTGATCACTTATATAGGGTAGAGCATATATATTACTAAAAATATAAATAAAATTAACATTTTTATAAAATAAACACTAAATTCAACGATTCGTATGTGTATATTTAAAGGTCATAAAAAATGTTTTCAAGTCCCCCGCGCTCATTGGCACAAACAATACTTTCCTGGAACTAAAACATTGTTCATCTCAGAGGCTAATGTGACTTAGAGTATGGTTTCAATGACATCCCTGATTGATGCCTTCAGCTCGTTCCTGTTACGTGCCATAGTTTTAAACACTTCATGTTTACAATACCCCATACATAAAAATCTGGAGCAGTGAGATCTGGTAACCTTGAAGGCCAACGATGTTTACTGTTCCGTGAAATAATATTTTTGCCAATTTTTTTACGTAAATTATATATTACACGTCTTTTAATATTGCAAGTGGCCCCATCTGGTTGAGCCATACATTTTGTAATACAATATTTTGTTAACGTAATTCTGGCAAGAAAAATTATTCCTGTATTTCTAAATAACTCACCATTTACTATTATGGTGCACCATTTTGTTAAAAAAATATCTACCAATAATGCACTTTGCCGATACCACAGACAATACATTGAACCAACCTTATTCGTTTTGCGGTTTAATATCGCTCTATTATTTAAAGGGAAATGTGCCTATATTACAATTATTCTGAAAAAAAAAATGTATAACACTTTCGCTGTATACAGTATGACCTGGAGGGCTTATTGTCATCTGACAATATCTTCCAGCCAACCAAAAGATGTAAAAGGAAAACCAGACTGGAATATTTAAAAAAAAACTTTATTGCAACGGGAATAGAACCCGCTACCTCCGGTTTGGAAAAAAAACGTCTAACCAAGTAGGCCACGGAGGTCGTCGTAAAATATAAAATTGTAAAGGAAACTAATTTACAAATACGTGTTTTATATCTTTACAAAAGTAATATTTTGAATCCAGTTAAGAATTGACATTTAATCGATGTTTGCAGCACGCTTTGATATGATTACGTACAACAATGTATAAATCATTTCCTTTTCTTTTTTTTACAGGTAAGCTCTTTTGTAACAACAAAACTGCAATTTTGGTGAGTGTTATAGTTATTGTAAAATAAGGTTACCTTAGAGCGAAGGTCTGCAAACTATGGCACATATTTTAATAGTGGGACGCAAGCCCCAGTCCAGTAGTACGCGAACACGCGTGTCAAAATGTATGTAGCGTCCTTTAGAAAGCAGGCCCTCCAAAAGTATAGGAAATTGATAATTCAATAAACCAATCATTTAAAAAGAATAATAAAAGGAGAAATAGACTGTTAATTACATGTAATATTTTGCACAGCTTCAAGAATACCCAAATATGCAAAAATCTAATAAATCACAATTTACTTTAAAAAAAGTCAAACGGAGAAAAAATTGCGTCAAATAGTTATAGTCGCGCCCGATCGTACACATGTAAAACTAGCAAAAAATTTAACAATTAAAAGCCCAATGACTTCATAATATGATAACTCAGTTAGTCACAAATTATAGCAGTTTAAAAGAAAATTCCATTATTATTTAGGTGAAGAGAAAAACACTACGTTGCTACCATTATCTTAAACCCATATAGCGTTCAACCAAAAATATAAAAATTCAATTTAAATATAATTATGGTTATATCTGCAATTCTCACTTTTTATTTTCCTTCACCTTATTCCATCTATTAAAAGTCAGCTACTTGAATCTTATTCCTCCATCTCTCTGTATCTCGACTATCACTCAATCTGCATATTCTTACTATTGGGCTATATATAGTAAGCTTGTATTATTCTTAAATTAGTTACACTGAACAAATCCGATTTTTAAGAGAGTTATCAGGAACACTCAAATCAGTTCATTCCTCAGTTGCAAATACGTTCATAAAACCATTCAAGTATTGAGTCACACAATGTCGAGTACATCTACGAGTCTCAAGTGATTGAATATCGAAAAAAGACAATATATTACTATACAACCTAAAACGATCGAGTAACATCTTTGACGTTATATTTATAGCTTTATAATATTACAAATATATTGAATTTTTTTATCAAATAAACCTTTAAAATTATCCTTTCTCACATAAATGTAAAAAAATAAACCCTTTGTCCTGAAATGGATTATATATTGAACGTAACACATTTATTTAGTATAACATAAAAACATCCAGATTTTATATGTGTAAATATTTATTTCTTATGTTAATGCTTTTTATCATAACTATAAGGCATGTAAAGCGCCACATTTTGATAAAATATCTCTCAAGAGCGCTTTCTTTTCAAATCAAAGATAATATCAAAATCGTCACTAAATTTTTATTTATAGTTTGTTCATTTCTTTGCATGTCCGAACCATCAATCGTTGACTATGCCACGTGTTTGCAGTAAGAGGCAATAGAGATCATTCGCATCCATCAGATTTATTCCAAGCGTGTAGTCTCAATATATGGACAAACCAGCATTTGTTATGAGTCCTGTAAAACCCGACAATCACAACTAGTGTTCGTTTTGCTCAACAAACTCTATATTTGCAAGTTATTGCATCTAGTGACTAGAACATCAAAATCAAATTATATATTATAAATATTTTAATAAACTAAATAAGAGTTGCTAATTCTTTAGGCCACACGTGTATTTTTTAAAAATTTAATGTATAATTTGAATGCCAAAAAATTAGGTAACGTCTTCCAATTTGTCTTAATTTATAAAGCACTGTTTTTTTTCGTGACCCTATCACTGTCATCCCATGAACACTGTGTCAAGTATACCATCAGCTTGCTCATAAGCCGCTACAAAGCGCCTTTAGAGGATATTTTAAGTATACTTGATCTTACCAGTACGGAATTAGTGGAAAAAATTCGTTAACCCACCGGGAATCGAACCCGTGATCCTTGGTTCGTGAAGCAAACAACTTCACTTCTGTACATGAGGGTCGACAAGTTCTTACATTGATTTTTTATTGAATATAAATACAATTCACATTACATGAGTGTCATATAATATAAATACCTCAATAAATAAATATTATTGTTCGGAAATTCTAGGATGAGTCCTGTGACAGCTCACAAATTTGCCCCAATACAACGATGTTCAGTAATTTTAATTATTTTATCAACTTTAATATAAGCCTCAATTCTAATAAATAGCAAGTTATTTAGGTAAATACATTACATATTATTATTGGTTACCTATTTTAGGTAAAAATAATTATGCGCCGATATTGTGTTATATTTTTTATTCTTGTCCATGTATTTATAATACTTTTTGTGACATATGAATAATATTTTTATATTTTGATACAAATTTTTTGTCAAGTCGGACAAGAAATCTAGCGTACGTCACTATTATTAAACAACGATGTTTCAATGTTATTTCTTTCATAGTTTATATAAAAAAAAAGCTCACGGGTGCACAAAACACCCTGGGCCGCGGGTTGGCCATGCCTGAACTAAATAAACCGACCGTTGGACAAAATAATAAATACATATGTTAAGAAAGATGCCTGACAGTATTGTATTGTATTGTATAGTATTTATTACACTGGGATAACTACTAGAAATATAGAATTTGGGAAGTATTGTTTCGTAATAAAATATCACATTAAAACACTTTTTCATTAAATTTATAAAACAGGAGACAATTCTTACTTAATAAATTCATATAAATATAAAGATTCTGAAAGTGTAGTATTGTATTTAACTGTCATAATAACACCGGCGACCCTTGTGATCTTGTTTGTTAGTCATTTGCTTTCTACCCAAGGTTTTAGGATTCGATTCCTGATGAAACCTAAAAAAATATATAGGTTTCAGTTTAGCAAAAGAGTTCACCTCGTAACAATACTTGCACGTACCGAGTTCATATGCAACTATTGTTGTTACTTTCGTTTCATAATTTTCTATCACCTTAACTTCGGATTTTGTAACGTTCATTATCTCTCATATTTATTTTATCTCTCATATAATTTACTTACCAGAATCGGTAAATCATCTTCATTCTTCGCTAATACTACAACAATCTGCACACATTCCCACTTTATATTTGTATGTCACTCAACGACCTCTGTAATTATTTCACATGAATCCATAACAACCAATGTGACAAACCGCCTCCTTGCTTTACTCCTTTATCAAACTATTCCGTTTAACCTTTTAAGATTTCATTTAATCTTATATATACTCTACTTTCAACATGTGATATGAATACTTCGACATGTGATGTGAATACTTTTTTGCATACTTGTGTTTTGTTTAACATTATTGTGGCTTTTAATTTATTTTAACTATGTTTTTTTTCCTTTTATAAAGAAAAGATCATTAACTGCTTATTTATTTTAATATTGTTATTAAGTATTGTGCACCGTTGATAAGTAGATCAATAAATAAACAAAACACTCTGACAATGGGGAATAATAAATAAAGGGAAAAGAAAACAAAAAATCAGTTTAGGAAAAAAGGTTCCATATTCTTTCTCTCAATTTCATAAATCAATATGAAGGTAAAATCAAACAGTTAACTACAATATATTAATATTCATCAAGCATTATTTTCATTTTCCACTTTGAATATTAAACAAATAACCATGACATTAATATAAATCAAACTACGAAAACAAATCTGCGTCCTTGTTTCTCTTGACAACAGGCAAAGTTCACAAGTAATGGAAATTTAATTGAAACATCAGCTACAATTATCGTTTCGATGATTTTCAGTTCAAACGGATCGTTAATAACTTAACTAAATAAGTAACTTGTTCACCTAATTATTATGGCCATCAAATGGTGGTTCGCGTAATAAAATAATGTAAAAAAACCTCTCGTAGTCATACTCAAATTGAAAATTATAAAACAATGATTTGTCACTCTTTCCCAGTACTGTTTCGTAGTACATATATAGTAGTAATAATGTTACAGTCATACCTGTTTCACGGTTGAAGTAGACCGACAGGACAGATTTCCAGACTTTATTATCGCACCATACATTTTCGTCTCTTCTATATTCATACACCTTCTCACACAACTCCTGCAATTTTATAGTTCATTCTGTCAAAATGTAATTAACTTGATCCATCCATACTTTCATTGTTCTTCCTCTAGTACTCGTATACCTTCCACTTATATTTATTTTATTTATTTATTCATTTTTACACATGACAAGAAATATACATAATTTGCGAAAAAACAACAGGTAATTTAATTTGGACATACAATTTTAATGGATTTGGGTTTGTTGCCTTTCATTTGTCGTATCCCCAGTAAACTAGGCTTTTGCCTGTATCTCACTGAGGATATTTAGCATGAAAAAATAAATCGATACTTCTTTCCGATTTTTGATTACACAAAAACAAAACCTGACAAACAGTGACACTCAATTACAACTGGAAACTTCATGCAAAATTAAACTCCTCACACATCACCACTCCAGAAAGACCAACAATTTTCATCCCACAATGTACCGCACACAATCATAAGAATAAAAATAATAATAAAAACAAAAAAACACAGAAATACAAATTCAAAAACAACAAAAATTAAAACAACAAGAAGAAACCCACACTCACGAGCCCACACAAATCTTTTCCACACGTCATTCATTCTGAAAGCCCAAGTACTCAAAATCCTGTCACAATAACAACTACGCTCCGATCGACTGTCTAAATGGTTTTCCTACCTTTACCTTTATTGAATTCGGCACGCCATTTTATGTCATGGGAGCCAAATAAGCATATTGCCTTTGGGCAAAAGAGGTTTTAACTCTAGGGATGGTGAACATTTCATTAGTTGATATACGTGTCATGTGTCTCTGCTGAGTCTGCGTCTTCCCTTCCTCTCGATGGTAGTGCCAAAGAATGGATTTGAGATGCAAATTGGATATGTTCAGGACCTGATACTCTCTGAAAAGCTTCACCGTGGGATACCGGGCAGGAAGTTTATTAATTATTTTCACAATCAATCATTTGAACTGCATATTTGTTTTACTGGTCTTTTTCATTCATTCGTTCTACATTACCAAAATATCTCAAAGTTATCTTCTTCATATGTCTTTATATACCAGCCTTTAGTTCACATTAAGTCATAATTACGTTTACTGTCATATATTGTCCTTCTTTGTATTCTTCTCACTGCGTGTATTTTGTAGTACGTTTCAATTACAATTTTAGTGTAAAATGGATATAATAATTAAAACTAGTAATAACAATATATTTAAGACAGCCATCCATGGTATTTGTAACATCCTTCTCCAGCACTACATTTCAAATGCATCCATTCTACGTATCTCGTTTGATCTTAGAGTACACATCTCGGGTCGTACATAAATATTGCGAAAACAAGAGACTTCAATTGACACATTTTTGTAGTTATGGTGATGGTCGAACTTTTCAAGCTTTGATATATTGTTGATTTATTTTGAATTTAACTTTTATTACATTTTTAATATTATTTTATTTACAATTGTAATATGTTTTTTTTAGTTTTTTACAAGGTAATTTTACCAATTGGTTGGATCCTTTTCATTCAACGAATTAAAGAAACTTGTTATCCAATGATTCTTTTAAAAAATTTAAATGAATAATGTAATAAAATACCTCGCTTATTCCTTTGTTAACAATACACAGGTGAAATTTTATAACAGAATACATATGGAAAGATGTTTTGTTAAATAATTAAAGCACTTTAGTTTGGTGCACATATTCATAGTTCGAAACTCGAGTTGATTCCCACAGGCAGCACGAACTTCTTATCCACCTTGTTTTCTGCAGAATCATATTTATCATTTAGAAAAATCTACATAGAAACAGCGATAAAAGTAACGTAGGTATTAATGGCATAGTTATAAAAAATTCTCGATACATACATACCATCACGGCGTTTTCCAGCTGGGGTAGGCAAATAGGACAAAATGCCATAGTTTCCTATTTCGATACATATATTTCACCTCTTCCACATACATAAACCTTCTCAAAAAATTTCCATGATTTTTCTGACTTATTTAATTTCCTTTTTTTTTCAAAATATTCACTAAATCAAACGATGCTTTCCTGCATCTTTCTCTATCATGCCTTTCACTCAAATTTTAACTGTATGTTTTTAATGTTATTCTTTCATCATTCATTCGTTCCACGTGCCCAAACCATATCAGAGTGCTCTTCTTCATCGTACTCACAACATTAATCATAAGTTTACATTCATATATAATCACTCCGTATTATCATACATTGCCATCCAATGTATTATACGCGCACGCATATCGTTAGTATATATTCGTCTTTTCAGTCTTTATCCGCGTCCACGTATCACTGCCATACAAATTCTTTATTTTAAAACCTACCTAAAACTAGAAAAAGTTCTCATAAAAAATTAAGAGCATCTTTAGCAGATTTTAAATTCTGCAGATAAAAATGGTAACTTTTTAGCGAATCCGGATAGAAAATTGAATCGTTCATTCATTTAACACTTGCCTTAATGTGTTAAAAAAATCCGCAAACCACGGTGCTGGACGCTAAACGTCCAGTAAAAAATGTATATTTTAAATTAAAATTATGCAAAATCTGCTAGTTTATTTTTTGTAATTAGCTATAAAAATCTTTTTATTGTGTATTAAAACGTCGAATAATAAAAAAAAATATAAGTCCTGGTCACTCGCTATCCATCACAGGGATGCAAGTGTTAATAAGACTTACGTGTCTAATAGTAGATTGTGTTGCACGATGAATTTAACCACTATGGGACCTAAACAAACACTCATCGATAATGCTTCGATTGGTTGAAGTAAAGCACCTTAATCACACTTAGATTATTCTCCTTATTTTGAATTTATGAAGTATATAGTCTAGTTGTTATTCAACCCGGGGGTTACGGCTTTGATTTGAAATGTTAAAAAAAAAAGAATTTTACAAAAATTTTCGCCCAATGTCCCTTTAGCGTATTTCGGGTTTGTTTGAAGAGAACACCACATTGTTATAAACTTTCAAGTTAAATATACACCTAAAGTGTAAAACAAACGTATTTAAACTTTTTATATGTCCGTTTCATAAACTAATCAAAGGGGTCAAATCCCGGATTTGACTAGCTTCCAAAGGGGTCAAATCCCGGATTCCGTTTTGTTGGATCGTCAATCAGTTCACCTCTACATTATTGATAAAATTTGATAATACATTCTAAGACACAGACGACAGTAATTGGAAACAAGTTCACATCATACCAGATTACTGATGCAGTTAATTCTGTCCAAGATTTTTTTTATCGACCTCTATCCTTATCTCCCAACAACCGTTCAAATTTCGTTATGACTCAATTTTTTTAAAAGTGTTTCTCACTATTTTCATCTGTTTCGCATTTTTAATATTTTACAGGTTGATTGAAAGATATCAGTAGATATCAATAAACCCGCCAGGTTTAACTGTATACAACAAAAATGTGATACAATAATAATAATGATCGATTTTCAATACCCAACCCGAGGTTATTTTAACAGCAATTTTCTATACATGGTGAACAGCACAAAACGAAAACGAAATAATGAGCGTCTCTTTTCCTAACCATCCGATACTTATGACATTAATGGTACATTATTCAATTTGTTGCAGATAATTCAATATTGTCGTGTATGTTACCATATTTTCTATCAGATGTTAACAGTTTGCGTCAGGCTCCTCTATACGAATATTTTAAATTCCTCTTCCTCGTTGTCTGAAGTTATACTCGTACGTGCGGTCTATAATCATCAGAATGACTTTCTTGGCATGTTGGTTTACAACTATCTTTCCGTCTTTTTGTTGATCTTCCTGGAGTGTGACTGCCATCGAATGTTTCATGCATTGCCACTTAGGGAACCCTTGTGTTATCCATGCTTTCCATATGACCTAGCCAATGATTTACCTCATTTTAGAATATATTTTACTTCACCGTTTTTTCAGAAAAATTCAGACAAGGTAGTTTCTATCTCCATATCTAAATGTTTTACTTACAACTAACTGCTTGTAGGGTTTTCATTTCATTAGTACTGAGTATGTTTTGTTGTATCTATTCGAGATAGCTCTTCAATTTAATGAATTTCTTGAACGAGGTTCATTCTCAACCCATCCCTTAGAGTTCTTCCGGTCATTGTTTGGAGAATCTCTATCTCAGAGCTGTTCAGAAAGCATTGATTTTTATAGTATTTGTTCGTAATTACGTGCCTTGACAAGATCAAATACTACAAAAACTTTTACATCAAATTTGTATACTCAATCTCTAAACGTGTACTGATTCTGATAGCTTTAAACAAATAAAGTATATAATAAATCGTCATTTAAATGTAAATTTTCCACTCTTTTTTGACGTAAATTTTTCATTCATTTTCGACGTCAAGCATTGAGCTGAAACAATGTGTTTTGAGTTAATGTTCAAATAACTTATCATCTGAATGATATTTGTATTTAAATATAAACAATTCTAGTATACTGGGGACATCAAATTAAAGTCAACAAACCCAGATCCACATACTTGTAAATTGTGTGTTCACTTTGAATAACCTGTTGTTTTTTCATGAATTATGTAGGTACAAAATTTCTAGTCATGTATGATTAAAAAAATACAATAAATATAAGTATGGACATAAAATCTTTACTTGAATTTCTTTTGTCTATCACTAATAGTGAGTTTAGTTACCAATTTAGAGCACCCATGAGGAGATACTACTCTCGAAGCTGACGCTATATAAATTTTCCTTTTATTATTTTTACCCTAGGTGTATGAATGAGGATAAGGTGAAATTTGTGTGCTTGGATATAATTTTTTTAAGATATGATATCTCTGCCTACCCCGCAAGGGACAACAGCGCGATGATATGCATGTATTAACTCTTCTGCTATTGGTAATTGAGGTTATTTATATTATTATTATTTATACGTGCCCAAGTAAATTTGGTTAACTTCTCACTATGTACACGTAAAAATAAGAGATGTCTGAAATTGAAAAGTGTCTCTGAATTTACAACAATAAAAGATAAGATTTCATGTATTTACCATACTCAATAAAAACTATTCAATTTAGTTTACGCTCATTGTTTTTGTGATTGTATGTCAAATTACAACAGAAATACGGATGTCGTTTTAGTTTTCTATCTTCAGGTAGTCATTTCGTGGGAACTATCCTTATGCTTATACTAAGGGATAATAGCCTCCCTCAACCTGTCGTCTTTCAATTTTTTTTTCGAGACTTGCCCCTGAAAAATTATTTTAATTAGCATATATATTTATTTTCCCCTAAAGTTGAGAAACAGTGGTTTACTTGTTAATCGACTAATGTATCATCGACTTCAGTCTGACGATAATTATTTTTAATCTGATTATCAGATTCTCACCTAAAGTTCTCAAAAAGTTTGAATATATTGTACATATTTAAAATGATAAGTTTTTTACCGTTTTAAAAAATCATAATCGACAGCAATAGTCTAACGTATGTTAGCTTTATATTCTACCCCGAGGAGTTCGGATTCGATTATCAATGGTACAAAAAAAGAGCACCAGTTTAATTAAATAATTCGTCTGGTGACAATACTCACATGTGCTACGTATGCAAGTACGATGGCGAACTGAGAGTTTCTAGCCTTCTCTTGTGATTTTTAACCCATTGACTGAATCTATCACTGAGGTCACAGACAAAATGTAATCCCGGTCACGCTCTTCAATGTGACTGCATCATCAATTCAGTTATGTTGAGGGCTACCAAACGATTGGATAAACTTACATTATATCCTTTAGGTTTCAATAGTTGGTTGTCAACCGCTCACTGTCAAAAGTATCTTATCATAAATTCAATAACCATTGATTGGGTGACATTTGTTAAACAAACATTACTTATGAAATCCCACTTTTTAGTTTTTTGAATGTCCAAATACAAATGGGATAATAATAAGACGAATCGAAACGTATAAAGATTTTACATTCAAATGAAGATCTTTGTCTGTTATGTAAAGAAAAAGACTTTGTCTGTTATACAAAGAAAAATATCTTTGTCTGTTATACAAAGAAAAAGGTTTTTATAAAATCAGCATTATTTGTTTATTATTTATTTCGAACAAAAGTTTTGTGAGTAAAAACTCGTATTGAAAAACATAATAAATATTTTTTTAAATAAATTACACTTATTCTGCTCATTCAGCCAGAGTTCCAGATATAATATTTATTCGGCTTACTCAACAAATATGTGTTTCTAGGAATTCGTTGTTCTTCGTAAACGTTGTATAAGGTCTTTCGGAATGTTGTACCGCATGATTTTGCTTATTATGCTCTTATTGATATAAATTGTGACAATTGATGGTTACTCAATAATTTCATTATTTGTATCTAAACGTATTTTGTTCTGTACACTCCCTGTGGAAACAAATAAATGTTGTCTTTGATATATATATTCTCAAGTCTTTCAGGTGAGAGTATACATCCTTGTCAAACTCCACAAAATATATTTCTTTTGCAAATTGGTTATCAACTCGTCATCTACTCGTATCTTAAAAGGAACTTTTTGATATCAGTAAAGATTACTCAAAATTAACAATATATTTTTGGTAAAAAAAAAAGCATTAGAACTTATAAAATTTAAAATATCACCAAGAGAACTTAAATGTTGAGAAACTTGGCAGTTTTGAAACATGTTTGAGAAAGACGATAACATCCAATGACTTTACCGTAGCATCAAATGGTACAGCCAACGGCGTTCAACCTGTTACTTTTTGAGACGCCAATTCAAAGGCAAAATTTCTATGATTCCTGAAGCCTTTTCCTTCAGGCAGTTTGTAAAGTTTCATAATTATTTTTAATTAAGACTTACAAACTTGCGGGTAATTGCGATGTTTGTTCGTTTTGACATCGTGAAGAGTAAAGCTAAATTGTACAGGAAAATTAAGGGAAATTTTTCGTTAAATATTGACATCAACAATGTTTCTGGCAAAACATTTCGTAGAGTAACAAAGACGCTACGTCGCATTTAAATGAGACTCAGTCAGAGTCTATATCTTAACAAGAGAAGTTTGAAGTCATCATATTATAAAAAGAGATAGAGAAATCAGTTGCCCCTTTACGCTATTTGCAATATTACTTTATGATGAAAGATTTTTTTTCATTTACTATTGTTTCATATTGCACTTTTGTTGTGTTGAGTCCAACGTTCTTTCCATCGTTTCTAATTAACCAGAAAGATTTTGCCTATCTACTCCTTTAGTAAAAACTAGCCATTTGTTTAAATAAAATATATCTTAAGCATTTAATCGAATAAATTTTTTTTATAAAAAGAGTCAAGTGACAGGAAAAATATTTTTTAAGTAAATAGTTTTGTCAGTGCTAAAATAATTTTTTAATATTATCTTTCCATAAATACATTTTCAATTGTCTGAAGAAAAAAAAACGCTCATTTGATATATATTGATTGAAAACTTTTGACTTTTATCGCAAATTAGCTTGAATAATTCCGATCATAGTTCTGCCAAATGGTTATCCCAATAAAGGACACAATACCTCTACAAAAACCGGGTGTCTACCCAGTATTATGTAGCTGCGGTAAAGTATATATTGAAACAAAAAAAAATTTAACAAGACTTAGGGAACATCTAAAATGCAAAAGAAATAACAAAAGCAAATAATCGACTATACATGATTTTATTATAACCAAATTCTATAGATTAGATATACCAGTGGATCAGATATAAGCAAATTCAGTGATCTTCTTTATCAAATATCAGAAAAGGTCTAGAATTTCATGAAATTATTACGATATGTGGTTACGATTCGCATTTACAACTTATATTATTTGTACAGAACAACAATTTTACATTTGAAAGCTTCGTTTTCGGTGAATTTCATCCACGAAGTGATAAAAGTTTTATTAACAAACAATAAATAAAGAAAACCAAAATCAAAATATAATATATTCTAAAAACAGCTTTATCACATTTCATGAAAAGACTGAAATTTCATGATATTACATCATGTGGTTACGATACACGTTTACAACTTGTATTATTTCTCCAGAACAAGAATTTTACATTTGAAAGCTTCCTGTTTCTATGACAACCATTCACGAGATGAGAAAAGTTCTGTAAGAAAGCTCCTCAATTAAATAGCGTGGGTGTAACATGAGTACTCATACAACAATCCACATACCTGGAGTAGGAACAAAAGGCCTAGTGAGAGGGTAATCGTAGCTTTACGATTCCAGCCATTTGGTTAAGTATTTCCTGAAAACATCATTATAACGTTGAAGAACTGTGATCTGCTTAAAATGTAACGAATTATTCAACTGCTTAATTATAAATTAAAGCTTTCGACATATCAAAGAAGCGATTTCAAATGTAAATAAAGTTTGAAAATAATACGTTTTCAACATTACTTACACATTTATGTTATATATTTGATTTAATACGTGAATAAGAAACTCCTCCTTTCCTCGCCTTCTTTCATCTTCTTCCTTACTGCTGTCGTCATGACTAAAAGCCGTGAGCTCCTATTTATCTTGCTTCGATACACCTTACACTTCGCATACTTATTCGACCCCCATTGAACCAGCTGTATCCTTTACTGAATTAGTTCATCTCGTTGTGAATCTTCCTCTCACTGTGCTTCCCTCCACATTTACTCTCATGACCAAAGGTACTGTAGTCTCGCCTTTGAATGTACCCCAAGAACTGGAGGATCTGTTTCAGGCAAATGGACCAAAGTCTGTCATTCACCTCAATCACTTGTAGGATTGACTTATTACTTGTCCTCGCTATACAAGGGGTCGAAAGCAAACATTACTTTTGACCATCAGTGTTGACAAAAGCTTTCAACAACTTGTGGCTTCTAGGTACAATTTTTGGCATAGGGATGATTATATTTAAGGTACCGCATTCATATGGTGGGTTACGTTAGTTGGCTAGTTAAATTTAAAAAAGTTGAAATATTCAACAAGGGGTTTCAATTAAGCTTATCTCTAAATATTCGGAAAAGGAAATAATACAATACATAAATCTGCCTTCAAAATAAGTATCTGAATACCATTATTATATTTTAAGATATAAAAACAGATGTTTTCAAAAATCTAAAGAATGTCAAAAAACATTTTAATTTGATAAGTTAGTTGTATTGTTGAACAATTAACATACGTTGCATAGTACAGCCTTGTGGATTTTTTCGTATGTGTCCGTCTGTCTCAACCAACCAGTAAAGGGCTAAATATGTTTTAAGTGAAAACTATTATGGAATTTATCTTTTTTTTTTAATATATTTACCAACAAGAATTGAACCTACTATCTCAGGGCTAGAAGACAGGTGTCTTTTAACTAGGCCACAGAAATCCTCATACTCAAATTTTGACGATGAAAAATTTGAAATCATGTGAATTATAGTTTTCATTTTTAAACATTCGAGAGCTTAGCTGTCATTTTTATATTTTTTCTTCATTGTTTATGTGATTTCTTGACACATCTTATTTATGTGTTTAAAATTTAACCTGTTTTTTTTAAGTTATAAAATAAGGAAGAAATGTTTTAAATGAATCGTCAAATTTTTTAATTTTTCCCACCAACCAAACCAAATTCCATCTGAACTTAGCTTTAAGTGGACACTTCTTGCGTGCTACATACACATATCCGGTTATGTTTTCTGACATCACCCCGAAGATAAAGGCTGCAACGCCTTCGAAACATGTGCAATCATTTAAGCCAAATAAACACTGCAACAACTCTGAAAAACATTTTAAACATTATGATTTTTTTAGAAAAACACCGAAGCAATTAAATACCATTGCCTCAGATAAGTGACATTATCGGTGTTATATGTTAAATCAAAATTGAGCTTATATTTTTTTTATAATACATATATATAATATATATCATTTAACATATATGTATAACCTTTAACCCAACTTAACCAAGTCACCCCTTTCCCATCCTTACATTCAACTTATGTTTATTTTGTAATATTTTTAATTCAAGAATAGTGGACTCGAAGCCCAGTTGGAGCGTCCTTGAGTGTCTGCTCTCTAAATGATGCTAAATAAATTATTCGTTTATATTTATACGAGTAAATAAAGGGTCTTTCAAATTGAGCGGTTTTTCATTAAAAAAAAATTAAATTCAAAACACACAATTTTCTTTAATTTCAGAAAAACTTTTTATTGGTCATTGAATTATTATAATGTATGATATTTAAACACAAAAAACAATATCCGCCAAATGTCCACCTCTTGCAGCTCCACAGATGTCCACTCTTTTGTCAAAATTTTCGATGACATTTTGGCATAATTGCGGTTCTAGCTCACCAATAACGTGAATAATTTCGTCCTTCAGCTCAGGAATTGATCGAGAGTCATTGTTATAGACCTGAATTTTCACGTAACCCCAGGAAAAATAGTTCAGATCACCTGATCTTGGTGGCCAATTAACATCACCGTTTTCGAAGATTACAATACATAAAATAATTCCACAATTTGAACGCATTGTTGTATTGTATACGACTCCATTTTTACAAATGTCATACATTACACTTCTCAAATGTCACAAGACCCAGGCAAGTTCGTGACGCCATCTGTGTTTTATCCGAGAATTAAAAAAACCACTCAATTTGAATAACCTTTCATTATATACAATTTTCAGACTCCTACTATAAATCTTCAATCATTTTCAGTAACTTCCGTTTTCATTTATATTTTGAACGTGATAAAGTAAACTTAATAAAAAGTTTTGAGTAAAAATACCTGTTCACTAAAACTGATTTCCCTTACGTTGTTTAAAATGCCAACGACACACGAGCCTTTTTGAAAAGTTAAGTGAGCTGTTGACAAAGTGTAACCGATATTGATTGGAAATAAAATATTACTAAAGTTTCCAAACCTTCGGCGCGAGGTCTCGTTCAACATTGAACTTGTTCAGTTACTCTTTGTGACTTGGAAGTTAGTTTATTGAATCGTGTATGTTTTAACTAAATGAAAATATTCAGAGAAAGAGTTTTTATTTTATTCTAGTTAAAAACGTTAGCTTACCGACATTATGAATATAATCATCATCACACTGTACTCATATTAGAATGAAAAAATAATATATATTTATAGAAAACTGATCCTATCGTTTACGAAGGATAAATATTTGAATTGTCAATGCATACATTGTGGGATGAACGTTTTGGTCTGTCTGGAGTGATGGAGTGTGAGGGGTTTGATTTCGCGTGATGTATACATATGTTATTGAGAGTCACTGTTTGTCAGGTTGATGAGAATGTGCAACGTCGTTTTATATAATCAAAAATCGGAAAGAATTATCGATTTATTTTTTCATGCTATATGTCCTCAGTGAAAAAAAGGCAAAAACCTAGTTTACTGGGGACACGACCAATAAAAGGCAACAAACCCAGATCCATTAAAATTGTGTGTCCAAATTAAATAACCTGTGGTTTTTTCGCAAATTATGTATATTTCTTGGCATGTGTAAAGTAATTTTTTTTTAAATACATAACTCTATACCATTTTTCTGTCAGGGTAGGCAGAGAAGACATAAGGCATGTCTTTCACATCGAGATACATACTTTTTGCTGCTTTGCATCAATACACCTTTTACAACTTCTACAATATCTCTGACTTTTCATTTCCTTCAAAATATTGTTCACTTGATCCGACCATAATTTATCCAGTCTTCTACGTCTCCCGCTTTCTATTGTTTTTCTTCATTATTTCGTTCTATGAACCCAAACCATCTCAGAGTTATCTTAAACATCTTACTTAATGCATTAGCCGTAAAGTCACACTGTCAATATATTAAAAAAAATATGTTTATAAAATTAAAAAATATATAATTTTATTATTTATTTTAATCAATATGAAACTCCACCCATTTTTTGTAATGTTGTTTTTATCCATTTACATATAAAATAGTTTTTAATATTTTTAACTTTTTATCACATTCTCTTTGCAAATTAACAAAACTGTAAATTTCGTTCTAACTAACTCTTCCGTTCCTCAAAAACAGCATCCAATACTAATGTCATTAATCATTGAAATAAAATCAAATATGCAGTACAGTAGTAAGGTTAAGTGTACCCAATAAACCAATGTCTGCATAGGTGTCTTCCATCTTCTGAATGGAACAACACCTTTAAGGTCTTTGTTTTATTCTGTGAGGGTATTTTTTTGGTCTAAACTCAAAGTTCAAATGGCAAGAAGACCATAGTTCCAAGACGATCTGCAGGTTTAATCTAATGCATCCGTTTCATTAGGAATATTTTGTGTACAAATCTGCATATTTTCTAAACACGCAAGCCGCTTTCGCCTCATCCACATTTATATATCTTACCATGCATTCAATAATGGTTTTTCAAACTTCTCACTTAATTAAAATATTTTTATATTTACCCTTCTGGTCTTTCCTCTCCCCTCGACATGTTTAATCTTACGCAGCCTTCCATTAGACAGAATTTTTATAAGGCGATTTTTTTTTATATTGAGATGCTTTATAGTTATTTAAGAATTGATTATGAGCTGCTTATAAACTAATTTAAAACAAATCTAAATGATAGCCTATGAGAAAAATCATTCCAAAAGTGAACCCGTTCAGGAATTTAGCCCAGAGTCTTGGATTCTTCAGCGTGTATACTAACCGTTAGTCCACGGCCGCCGACTATTAGGATTAACATATGTTGCTGTGATTTTTATCAAAAACAATTAAGGAAACTTAATAAAAAATTTACAATAATTTTGATACAATATTTGGTACGTTACAATTTTTGATACAATATCTGTCGTTGATTAATCCAATGACTCAAAAATATGAAATGTTTTTTTTATTTTTTATAATTGTATCGTACTGTATAACACTTTCATTATATATAGTAAAAACTGACAGGCTTATTGCCATGTGGAAATTTCTTCCAACCAACCAGAAAGATGTGCAAGTAGCTTTAAGTGAAAATCAGACTGATATCCTTTTTTAAAAAATGTAGGTTCCAACGGGATTTGAACCCGCAACCTCCGGGCTGGGAGACAAGCATCTAACCAACTAGTTAGTCCACGAAGCTCGTCTAGTCATTAGTTTTCGATCGAAAGAAATATAATTCAAATGAATCAATATATTCCCATTACCTGTGATGAGAATAATAGAACAAACAGTACAATGTGGGAAATTAGAGTACTTGTCATTTGTAGCGTCTTTGTAAACCAATTTTTGATAAACATATCCCATTGCATAAAGGGTGTGGGATTTTTTTGTTTTCATTTCAGGTTTATACAGGTGACTAATACTAATTTAGATTGAATAAACTCCGTTTTTTTTTCAAGTCACATTTTTTTCGAACGGTGAAATAATTTCGTGATTCATTTTGTTAGTTTTTTATGTATTATTAGTGGACATAATGGAGAAAAATAAACCACATGTTATTGCGCTGGATCGAGAAAGGTCTTAAGTTGTTGAATTACGAAGTCTTTTTATTTTTTCAGGTCCTTTGCACATAACAGGTTTTCCTAATTCGTACAAGGACCAAACATAACAAGTACAAAAAAAACATGTATTTAACAATTCAAATTTTTTAGACTTAACATATTCTATAAGAACAATAGTTAAAATGTGTATGTTACACTAAAACATTATGATAAAATGTAGCATGTTTAATACTATAATTTTTTTTATTATTTCAAGTATTACAGCTGAGACACAGGAAATGCGTCTATACGAGGACACGGCTAGAGGGTATGGGACCTGATAGTCCGGTATCACCACTTCCCGCATACTCTTCTCGTCCAGAACACAAAAATATCATAAATGATTCTTCAGCTTCTGGAACTTCAGTTCTTGCAGCTTGTCCGCGTCTTCTTTCTTCTCTAGCTCCCTGATAATTAACAACAGCTCTACGCCATTTAGATCAGCTGTTATTTCCTCCCAGGTATACTGAGCCATTGAGTTTTTTTAGCGTGTCATGCAATACGTCCTTATATACCTTGCCCTCTTCACCGTTATTTCTTTTACCCTCCACTATATTTCTTAGCACACGAAACCAAAATCTCGATGCTACAGCAGTCTGTTCGTTTTAAAACTTCATTACTTGAATATCTACGGTATTATTGAAACTTAACTATTAGCCTGAGGTACCGCTGCTGACATTTTTTGAATACTTGAATGTGTCGTCTCTGGGTACCCCAAGATTCGCACGCATGCAAGTAAGTATATTTAAGGTGGTATAATTACAACATTTAAGACTGACGTTTTCGTTCTCAGTGTTAGATCTTGATTCGTCTTTTTTAAATAACTAAAAACGCCCGAAAAGCTGTTTATCCGTTCTAAATCTCGTGGACTGGAGACAGCTTTTTAAAGTGCTTAATAGGATTGGGATGAGCTTCAAAGATAGACGAGCAATATGGAACTTATATAGAAATGAAACCGCTGGGATATTATATGGAGACAGCCGTGCTGAGGCTAGTATTAGTCAGGGAGTGAGACAGGGATGCTCGATGTCACCGACATTGTTCAATTGTTATATACGAGTACAACAGGCTATCAACGAGATGAGGGAGGAGATGAGAGATTAATCTGGCGTGAGGATCCAAGGGAGAAAGATTGACATGATAAGGTATGCCGACGATATTACACTGCTTGCGGAGACGGAACAGGAATTGAACGAAGCCTTAAGAAAGATGGAAAATGTTTTGTCATCCAATTACAATATGAAAATAAACAAAGGCGAAACAAAATGTTTGGTTGCTGGAAGAGAGGAGGTGACCGCGAGTGCTGTTCTGGGTGGCGGCAGTGTTGAGCAAGTGAGGGAATTTGTTTACTTGGGCAGCAGAGTATCCCAAGATGGCCGATCAAAGGCAGAAATAATAAGTAGGGTCCAACAGGCAAGAGTTGCTTTCAACAAGAAATCCAAGATATTTGAATCTCCTAACATTGATATCAACGTTAAGAAGAATTTAGTGAAAACTCTTGTCTGGAGTGTGCTGCTGTATGGCTGCGAAACGTGGGCCATCAGCCAGAGCGAGTCCGGGCGTCTGGCTGCCTTTTAGATGTGGTGCTACAGGCGCATGGCTAGGGTCCATTGGTCAGATCACATCCGAAACGACGAGGTATTGAGCGGGGTTGGAGAAACAAGGCAACTCCTAAATAGAGTTGCCCAACAACGATCCAGTTGGATAGGCCATATCATCAGGCCCCCAGGCCTGCTCCTTTCCAGCGTCGAAGGAATGATTGAGGGCAATAATCATAGAGGCCGCCCTAGATATACCTACATGGACCGGGTGATCCGGGATGTGCGCTGTGACAGCTACCAGGAGATGAAGAGACTGGCGGATGACAGAGATGAGTGGAGGGATCGAGTGCTTGGTGCAGACCAATCCTAGGAGTGTAACCCAGAAGAAGAAAAAATCTCGTCATCTATATTTGATTGTCATTCACAGTGTTTCCCAAGCACGTGTATAACCTAAAGAACATTAAATTAAACTAACAAAAAACAAGTACATTCATATATTTTGTCCTTCCCATATTTCATTCAAAGTGGTTTTAGGGTCTTATTTTTGAAGAAATAAGTTATTATTTTTTTAAAGATATCCTAAATTTAAAGGAAAACGTTAATAACCATGCTATAAAATAGATTTATGATCTTTTACATCAGTCCCGACTTCTTAATGTTAGCAGATGAGTTTTCGGCAATAAAATTGTATTAACTTGATATACCGCGTGCCTGGTACGAAGTGCAAAATATTAGAGATTACCTTTGGAGGGGAACTATTAAGCAAAAACTTAAGAGATAATAATGAAAATTACTCACGTGAAAACGTTACTTCGCACTTGAACTTAATATAACTACGTTTCATCCAAAGTTTCGGGTCTTACTTTTTGGAATTCCACAATAATAATTAAGATAAATTTTCTTCGTAAATTTCCCTCCTACGATGATTTCGAATTTGAATCTCATTCAATGCAGTCTGAATTAGAGGTAATTTTAGTAGAATTTACAAAATATATTTAATAATGAATATTAAAATTTGTAATGTCACTTATTTCACTTATTTGACACGATTTTCTACCTTCCAGACCGAGACCCTCTAAAGGCGGAGTGTTCTTACTTTGTTACAAAAGCAATGATTAGATCCAACAGGAACATGTGTATTTTATAATTGTAATAATGATAAAAGCCATGTATGACGTGTCTTTCAGAGTGCAGACTTTCCACAAGGGTGCTCTTGCTTGGGATTCGAACCCACTATTAATGACAAATAAGAATTGTGTGGAATAATAGCATTAAGGAACTAAAGGGTATTTCAAAGCGGTTTTTTTAATTTCTTGGATAAAACACAGATGGCACCGTGAGCTTACCTTACGTGGGTCTTGTGACATCTGAGCAGTGTAATGTATAACATTTATAAAAATGGAGTCGTATACAATACAACAACGCGTTCAAATTGTTGAATTATTTTATGTATTGTAATCTCCGGAAACGGTGATGTTAATTAGCCACCAAGATCATGTGATCTGACACCGTTGGACTATTTTCTCTGGGGTTACGTGAAAAGCCAGGTCTATAAGCATGACCCTCAATCAATTATTGAACTGAAAGACGAATGTATTCGCGTTATTGGTGTATCAAAATTGCAATTACGCCTAAATGTCATCGAAATTTTTGATAAAAGAGTGGTCATTTGTGGAGCTGCAAGAGGTGGACATTTGGTGGATATTGTTTTTTGTGTTTAAATTTCATACATTATACTTCAATGACCAATAAAAAGTTTTTCTGAAATCAAAGCAAATGGTGTGTTTTATTCAAGAATTAAAATAATTTTAATTAAAAGAACGACTCAATTTGAAAGACGCTTTATATTTAGTAAGGGTATTTTTGTTTTGCATTCTTTTGGTTTTAAATATGCTATTTTCCCACCGTTTGTATGGTGTTAACAAAATTTATAGTTTGTTATAAAATAAATTTATAAAGTTTGTATTTTTATTTGATAAACGTGCTCTCAATTCAAACTGTGGAAGCTATAGCTTACTGAGATTGTGCTCCTATAATGTAATAAACATTCTCGGTGACCGTTATCATCTCAATAGCTCGACATACTGACTCGGAATACTTAAATTTGTTAGAATGGTCATAAAAGTTAGAACAACGTTGAAGATAATTCGATCACTAAACAGTACAATATAAATAGTCATTTAATCATTATTTTTTTTTTTAAATTGTTCTGATTTATATTTATTGCGAATCAAAAAAACATTAATGAACAACGCTTTTATTCTTATATACTTTTGTTTTTACGCTGTCATCCGTGTTTTTTAAGCTAAATTGGACGAGTTCCCTTTTTAATTTACTCATATTTTTTTGGTCACCCTGTATACATCTTAGAGAGTAAAACATACATTTGAGTAGGAAATTACACAATTTGTAATACATATCATGTGCTGGCACTCTTGAAAGAGGGAATAAAAACAAATTTCACTCTAAGAGTAAATAAGACAATATCTATTCAGATCAAAGCAGTACAGACTATTTAACGTTGTGTGGGCTATAAATATATTATAATATAAAGGCAGACGAGCCATGCGCCGAATTCTGATTGAAACGATTGTTGGAGGAAATAGTCAGCATATTTTTGTCGTTGTCGAGATAGACTATTGAAAATTATTCCGATACCCTTTTATTTCGGGAAATAACCTAGAAATATGAGATATTTCCAGATTATTTTTAACTTACTTCTAACCACTGTCTTTTAAGCTACCAATTTCTTATCCTTACACTCAATTTATAAAAATGTATTTTGTAATATTTTTAATCTGTTAATAATATTAATCCCGAGTTTAAACGCCCTTGAGGAGAATCTGATCTTTAAATGACTATGTAGATGTATATTGAGTTCTAGAACTATAACTCGAATACTCCTATATCCTAATTGCATCGATTGAATAATGGCTATGCTGCAGTTTCGGACATATCATATGTATTTGGTGACAGTTTTAATGCCATTAAAAGTTATCTTACAGAGCGCTTTTCCGATGCCACGGCATGGCTCTCGTTGATTTTTTAAATCTCTTTCGTTGACCTTGTTCCTTTATAACATGCTGAAGTTTCGATGTTTATATTATATTACATAAAAGTGAATTGATTGTATGTATGCAGATTTTTAATATTTTCTACGATTTTTTTTCTTTTTATATGTAATGGACTTTGATTGTCTAAGCCTTGACCTGTCACAGACTTGTATTTTTTGTGTGATGGGTGGGATGCATGTGCGAACTGTTTTTGGATATTTTTTTGGATATGATTCATGTAAATTTTCATATTTTTTGTAATAAGTTGTACAAATATTCATGCGCACACAAAATTCTAATTTGAGTATTATTATTTGTAATGGTCGATAAAAACCCATACATTGTAATAAAATAAAATATTAATTATCCTTATATTATTATTCTCGTACAGGCTGGTTCCTCAGTCTACTTTTGTTATTAGAGGTATAAAAGAGGAATACCCATGTTTATAAACACAATCTAGTAGTGATGACTCTTGGTTTTGGCGAGCAAGAATAATGGAAAATATTTGATAGCAATACAAAATAATATATTAACAAATAAAAGGATGCCCCAACTGGGGCTTACCAAGAAGTGGCGTGGCTCGCTGTCTTTAACCAACTCGCATCCCACAGGTCACGTCAACACATTCTGGCGTTCCAACTATACGTCCTACATGAACATACACATGTATAAGTTAATCATATCAACACATTACATCACACTAGATAAGAAGAGAAGGCCAAGAAGTAATGAAACCATAAACAAAAAAAGTTAAAACATAATAAAAATGAATTTAAAAAATTCGATACGCGGATGATACAGCCCTTCTAGCGAATGACCAAACGATGTCGGAAAACTCCTCGCAATAATGGATAATCCACAGCGACATGTGGTTTAAAATTAATCGAGATATGGTAATAACGGTATTTGTTTACCGCCAAATAGAGCGGAAACCACACACATTACTAATTGTAAGGTTGGATATATATTCCTTGGATCTGTGATATCCATAAATGGCGAATTTAAAAGAGAAATTAAAAGGAGAAACCTCATCATAGATCAACAATGAAGAGAATGTTTCAACTAAAATTCCATTTTTTTTAACAACACGTAAAAAGTTAAGGATATATATTTTTTAATTATAAGTTAAAGCCAATCAAATTTAATTTTAGTTTTTGTTCTTGAGGTGTACCGTCTCCTGTCAGAAGTTGATCACCATCGTAAAAATCTTTTTTTCTTTACTACAGGCCGGAACAAGTAAGTAGAACTTCAGTCAGACAACTTCCTCAAGATCTTAATCCAAGAGGTGTGGCATCGACTTATGCTATTCACTTGTATCTGAAAAAAAATAATAAGAAACTAAACACGTGCTCAATCTAGGATTGTAAAAAAAAAAGATTTATTTTAATAAAAGCACTTCTCGCTAACTCTATCCTATTTTGAGTTAAAAAAATAACAGTTACAAAGTGATTTGGAAAACCGCGTTGATAGCGAAAAGTACCGTATTTAATTTTTTTTTAACAAATTAGAAAACACAACCTTATAACAAAGTCATTGGAGAGAATTTATTTCATCATCAATAAAGTTAAATGAGTAATTGACATCAAATACATATTAACATTTTGAACACATCTTCGTCTAAAACGGGCCTGCACAACGTACTACCCGCGGACCGCATGCGGCCCACCAGCACACTCTGCGGCCCGCGAAGCCTTTTGTGAAGACGCATAATATTACAATATAATAAATGTAAAAATTATATTCCAATCTTTTAAAGTTATAATATTATGAATATTATACACAAGAAATAAATATATGTATATGTTTATTTCAAAACGCATATATGCTTATTTCAAAACGCTGTATATGTATATGTTTATTTCAAAACGCTGTAATTTCTCTCATTAATTTAATTTATACACTCGAAAATCAATCTCTTGTAGTTCATGTTTATTTCTAGTATTTATTTTTTTATTATATTTTTCAATAATCATTTTACTTATTTTAAAAATAAGTTAATGTTGTACTTATAATTACAATTAATAATAGTGTAATAAACAAAATATTCTCTATTTTTTTTCTATCCCGTTTTCTTGCGGTCCGCAGCAGTTTTCCTTAAAGTAATATGGCCCTCATCCCATTTTGAGTTATGCGAGCCTTATATAGGCCCAAAATCCTACTCTGGTTTACATTGAACCAAACGCTTCAAACAAATGTTAATCATTATCGGGATCCTAAATGTGGAACAGATCCATTATTTCAGGTATTGGTTGTTCTGGGCGTGTTGAAGGCATTATTATCAGTGATGGCGCAACAATTTTCTGAAATGGCCCTGTTGCTAGCGATGCCAAGTTTCTGTTGAATAGTTGCTAACTTCTCAAGAATTATGGGCCAGGGATATATATGAGAATTGCCAAATACTTCTTGAAATTGTTCAAATTCGCCGTTCAAAGGGGTAAAGGTATCCTATATAATATCACCAGGGCGGTTTACGAGATAGTCGGGGTATAAATATGAAAACTTTATGTGGCCGTAAAAGTTTTTTTATCCATATCAAATAAGCGGCCCTCCGCTGTAGTACAGGTGTACCGGAAATGTCAGTAAGCAATTTGTTTTCTGGCTCCTTGGTGGTTTGCCTGACTAAAGAGATCTTGTGATAGCATCTTTAATTATTTGCTGAAAAGTACGAACAGAAAAGTTGTCTCGTTCCAGTTATTTATCGTTCGCTTTATATGCATGTGGTAAAATAATGAATAAACTCATTTATGAGTACGAATTTTAATATTTAATATCAAACATAAAACAATAAAATATTTATGATTATCTCTTTGAAAACGAAAAAGTTCACATTTGTTTTGCATATTTAATAAATAGTGAATAAGCAATGCTTTAATTTACTTTGAACATAAAAACATGTTTAAAGTAGTTACAATTAATACAATCATCATAAAAAAATTAAGTGCATTTTAATATTAACGACCTCTTTGGCCTAGTTGGTAAGAAGTCTGTCGCCCGGGCCGGGGGTTTCGAGTTCGATTTCCATTTAGTATCCAGATTATTTTAAAAAGGTTCCAACTAGGTTTCACTTAAAACTTGTTTATCTTCTTTCTGGTTGATTTAAATAACTTCAGAGTAGTAAAATATTTTTTTTGTTTTAGCCAATAGGTTTTATAAAAGTTTGAATTGGCGATACTTGAAATAATCAATGTTTGAAATAAGGTGAATATATTTTATTTATTTAACACTTAATTAGATAACAATCTGGCAGATTTATGGTCAGGTGGCAATCTCTGTTAGTCAACCAGACAAAAATAAACAAAGGAAGTTACATGATCACAAAAAAATTCAGATGATTATTCACCTTTACGAACTTTATGAATAGTATATATAGTAAAAATAAAGGAAAAGGAAGGGATGGTGGATAGGTTAAAAATACAGAAATAAATATATTACTGATTTCAATTTAAGATTTATATTACTGACTTGAATTTAAGAGTTTATTTAGTCGTTTTTTTAAATGTCAATGTTGGAACGAGTCTAATATTGGTTTGTAACTGAATCCAGAGTAACAAACGAATGTAAGAATATACGACGTCAAAAATTAATCCAAAACTAATTAGGATATTAATAGGTAATTGAAGAAAACAGCGTTATCAGGATCTGTCCATGTAAAGAGAATGAATAACTTAAATAATATACAAATCAAAATTGCATTGTGAAGTAGAAAGAGAAATACGCTGCTAGTTGAAATGGACCAAATGTTGAAAGAATGTGATAGATAGGCAATGATAATTTATGCTTGTGCATGGTGATATAAACGTGGGTAATTTTAAAAGTTTGGTAAAAAGAACAAATAAAATACATTCATGAGTCTCCTTTGAGGATTACACACTTGGTACAGCAATTTTCCAATTTTTCACACCGTCTAGAATAGGTTTTATTAAACAATGTACAATAAAAAAATCATTATGTCGATAACATCCTGATTTGACGAAAATTTCTTATCACCCAGCCATTTTTTTTATTTATTTCGGGAACAGGAAGAAGTCTTACGGTGCTCTATGTCCGGGAAATACGGTGGATGAAGAACTAATTCGAAGCCCAATTCATATAATTTTGCCATTTCAATGGTCAATTTGAAGAACTGCAAGTTGTACTGGTGGAAGAGTACTTTATTATGCGCCAATCTTTTCCGTTTTTGCTTCAATTTATCCGTCAAATTTTCCAATAATGTCGAATATCAAGCTCCTAGTATTATCTTGCCCTTTTATAAGCAGTCAAGTATGATGATTCCTTGAGAATCCCAAAAAAAACATTGAACGTCACATTCCCAGCCGACAAAAGGGTTTTCGCCTTCGTCCACGTACTTTCACCAGTTGTCCATTGTTTTATGTTAACTATTGTTTGCACTCTGGTATGTAAAAGAGGATCCTAGTTTTATCCATAGTCATGAATCGACGAAAAAAGTCCTTCGGATTGCGATTAAACATCTTCAAAAACTGCGTTAAAATGTCCAATTTTGACCGACAGTCAACAATCGCGGCATCCATCGCGCGGACAGCTTTTTCAAATCAAATTTTTCTTTTAGGATATTAACATACTCGTATGCACCCATTCACTTGAAATGCTCACAGCCTCAGCAATCTCGCTCGCATGTACTCGGTAGTCTTTCATTACATACATCATGGATTTTTTTCATTTATTTCCTGTGTGGTGAACGTAACAGAATTGGGCGTCCGAAGCGCGATTTATATTCGGTGCATGTACGAACACGTTCAAACTTATTTATCCAGAAATAAACAGTCCTCATTGTATACATTGTTACCTCATGTATTATTCTAAGTGCATGCATCACTACAACATTTATTTGGTACTCTTCAGTATTTTTCTGTGTTGAAGTTTCACTCCTTTACATCACATAAAATACTATTATGGTACATCATGTCTGCAGATTTTAATACTGTCTGGTTGTAGTATATATGTCTAAGTGCTCCATTGACATTGTTTCTAATCGCTACACGCCATTCGATATCCATCGTAACTTTACCATCATCTGAGAAAATACTACCTTAATAGAAAAATTCTTATACTTGCTCTAATCTTTCATTACTCAGTCATAAACTCGTATATCACATTATCTTTTTGTTTTACAATTGAGTACTAACGGAAATCAAACATGTAAACCCCTGTTGGAAGACAAGTGACTTACCATCTAGTCCAAGGATGTCGTCTTCTTCCATCATGTGGGGAGATTGCCTACGAATAAAATTTCTTGTAAAAAACCCAGATCAGGGTTACCAAACAAGAAACATTTATGGCAAAAGTCCTCCAGGAGTGTGGAACGTGAAGCGTGAAGTGTCACAATGAAATATTATGAGACGAAGGCGCCAGGCCGGGGTGATTAATGGCAGCTGCAACACAAAAGGATATATTTCACAAAGGCAAATTTTTTGTATGTTTTTTAACCTGGTTGCATCCGAATCGATATTCGCACTAGTTTGTGTTTATTAACTTAAATAATTAAATGACTTATTTGCAATCATCTATCCGATTATTGATGACAAAATATACATAAATAATTACGAAAATCTATTCAAGCTATGTACAATCCTACCATTTAACTTAAATATTTTAGAAAAATTATAAAATTTAAAAAAGAGAGAAATATTGATAAAGGCCAGCAGCTGCTTGAATAGGTCGTATTATTGAACTTATTATGGTTCATATTCCCATAAATGAGATTATCAGGTTCATATTACCATAAATGAGATTATCAGGTTCATATTACCATAAATGAGTTTATGATAGCAGCTCGTAAATATCATTAAAAAAATGTTCCAATGAAGCCCATATGAAGCCGATGGATGTTTTCTCCAACTTGAATAAATTTTGAAAATGTTTTTTTTTTTTAATTAAATTTAAAAGTTTTTAATAGCATTTTTGTCAAAGGGTGGACATTTTTTTTCAAAGATTGTTTCCTTACATAAAGTGTTGGCTTACTTTATCGTATGAAGGAATCACTGAAATCAAATAATATTTTAGTATGAAACATATTTTTAATATAAAATTATTTTGAATATTATGAATACAATTATCAACCGTATCAATAATGATATTGTAAAAATCAAAAATATATGTATTGTTTATAGTTAAAGCATTAACGTTGTGGAGGCTTAAAGACATTGTAATTTATTTTATCAAACACTATTTATTCCACTTTTTTGTAACGGTATAACCCTGCCGTTTTCAAGGCTTTTACCTCATCTTCAGGGAACACAAACAAGTCTTGTTTGTGCTCCCCTGAAGATGAGGTGAAAGCCATGAAAACGGTAGGGTTATACCGTTACAAAAAAGTGGAATAAACAGTGTTTGATAAAATAAATTGCAATAAAAAATATGTAAAATAAAAAGCAAATAATTAATATTATATCAAAACATGTTTCAGAGCATCTTGATTTTCCCAATTATTTTGCTTATTTAAAAAATGTTTTAGTTTTTGTAATCAGACTGATGTGAAAACAGCGAGAATTATTATATTTATTTCAATTAAATAAAATGCGGGATGAGTTCTTTCTTAATATATTTATGTATATTTTGATTTATTATGAGCCTAATGTTTAAATATTTTTGAAATATAATTGTTTATTGTACATTTCAGAAAAATAGAAATACAACGGGTTAGAATAGATTTTATACGCAGAACTCTTGCATACTATATGTTATGTTTACCTAGTCCTAAGTTCATTCGTGTTCCCACGTTGGATGATGGAGCGGTTTCCTTGACATGAACGGGGAGAAAAGGGTGGCCTCACGGCACATGTGACACAAAATACTACTTCACTGGGGAAAACATACATACCGCACGACTGTATATACCACACTGTACACTCAAATAACTTTTAACAATACAAGGCCTTTGATAAATGTACCTTTTTTACGAAGTATATTATTTTATTCACCACATGAAAAAGGTATATTATTTTGTAAATCCTTTTTTTTTTTTCATTATACAAGCTATAAATCTGATATTCGTTAGAAATATGTTTCAGTTCATTATAAATCATTATTGTAGAATAAATTGGAGTTGAAACATTTATGTCACAATTTACAGTACCTTGTATATTTAATAGAATAGTTTTTTTGACGTTGCTGGGCCTCAAAGGAGACGATCCCCTCGTTGTTATTCCGAATTCGTCACTTTGTATTTCGATAAGTTGTTGTTCTGAGCTATTAATATGGACAAAATCTTTAAGCAAAATTCATGTCAAAATTGCATTTATGCAAAAAAAAAACGTATATATTTTATTGTTGAATTTTGTGTTCATTCAAATTCAAATATAATATATCTAATTTTGAGTCCCGGTTCACAGGTTCAGAAACTATTCATGACCTCGCGGTAACGTGCTGAACTTCCATGCGGAATGTTGCCAGATCCAACCCCGCATTGTGTTAACTACCTTTGAATGACATAGGTACTTTTTCGTCTATTATTCAGGAGTTTAATGATACCTATAACTTCGATCACAGATATTTAAAAAAAAAGGGTAAAAACATGGCTGTGTGCTTCGATCATCTCACTTTGGTGTGCCAGCGCATTAAATACAGCGGTGTGGCCGGTAAGTTTGCTGGTGTGAACGGCTCACTAAGAAGAGAAATGATGAAAGAAATAAAATCTCCACGGCACAGCTTCGCTTTTACGTCAATTAATAATCGATTTGAAATATTACGAAAGTGTTATAAAATACTATGTATATAAAATTTCTTAAAAATAATAATGAAAGGTATTATGGATCGATCAATAAAAACGAAAATAAATTTAAAAGTACCCAACAATATAATGATTTCTATTTTAAAACATGCACTCAAAACTTGCATAAAACAATACAACCACAGTGCTGCAAGTTTCAGCTAATTTGAAAAGTTTCATGAGTTCTGTAATATGAAAAGTTTAAAGCTTATGCTCTACGGGCAAATAAATCAAAAGCAATGTTGAAAATAGGTACTTTATGCCACATTTACCCCTAACGTTCTTCATTAAGAACTTTATGTATTGCCTTCTTATATTTTATAGTTTTTAAGGGACCAAACCGAGACCTGTTTATCCATCTATAGACGGTTGGCACTTTAAGGGACCAAACCGAGACCTGTTTATCCATCTATAGACGGTTGGCACTTTCATATTTTATTATCAGTTAGCTATATTCTTTGATAACGAAACTGTGAGATTAAAAGGGCAGATTGCTATGACGAAGGACTGTTGTCTTTTAGGTTAAACCAATTAGAAGATAAATGGAAGATAATTTTTCAGATATCAAAAATCCATCCTGGTTTATAATATTGAGTGTATACGAACGAGTTTTTCACGTTTAAATGAATGATTTCACATTAAATGGTTATTGGCGTTTCTTTTGAATGATAAAGAAATTAAAATACGAGTAGTTTTTCTTCTCTATGTACAGTTGCTTAAATGCTTTCAAAAGTAACGTGCTTTCAAAAGTAACGCAATGCTTCAAAAGTAACGCAAAAGCAATGCTTTCAAAAGTAACGTGACACCGGTTTGATATAAACATTGTACTCATAACAAAGCGGAATCATTCGCCTGAAGATTACCCCGCGATAGAAGGTAGAAACGTGTTAATCGATTATTTATAAAATTTGTGAAAAATTTAAGTTATTTGGTGTTAAATATTTTAATGCTTTCAAAGTTTGTTCATTATTCACTTATATATTTTAATATTTTACTCAAAATCCTTCTAAATTTTACTCCAAATCCATATATAGTATTTTACTCAAAATTCTTGTAATATTTTACTCAAAATCCATATATTGTAAATATTTTAATATTTTACTCAAAATCCTTGGAATATTTTACTCCAAATCCATGTATTGTAATATTTTACTCATAATCCTTAAGGATTTTTTATCAACATAATTTTATTATGCACGTATCTTACTCTACATACATTTAAGGTTATTTGTCTATTGTGAATTTTCCAAAACCTTCCTTAGAAAAGGTATGGTGATTTTTGTTGAAAACTCACGTTTTTCCTTTGAATATTTTAATAATCTAAACAAAACCCTCACTGAAATCAGCACAATACCTTTTACCTTGCTGAATCAGCTTCATAATGAAAGGTACACGTGTTTGCATGATCAATTTTTGTCATTTTATATTTCTTTTTATGCGAAACAAAAATAGTATATGCTTTTTAATTCAAGCAGAAAATTTGAATATCATAAATACATTTCACGTTGGAACTATCAATAAATAATAAAAACTTTATTTAAAATTTTTAAAAGTTGTTATCAATCGTCAAAATTCCAGAGTTATCGTTCTTATTATATTTTAGGTAATTAATTGTATCGATATGAAACAAAGTTAATGGGGTACTAAAACATATATTCTCGAACCGAATATTATCAAAATATCCTAAGATGATATTCCACAAAAATATTTTGTTGCAGATGTATGGGAATGAAACGTGGGCATAGAAAAATACTGAGAGGAGCGAAATAAATGATGTTCAAATGCGTGCATTGAGAAGAATATATGGAATGACAATGTATGATAGAATACGGAATGAAGTTCTTAGTGATTTATGTGAAGTTAAGGCTAACAAAACAGATATATAGTGCAAATGTGAATGAAAGATGTGTTAGAGGAATAGCAAGGAAAGTACAGTTGGATCAAGTGAATGATATTCTGAAAGAAGGAAACGTTGAAAGTCAGAGAAATCGTAGAAGTTGTATGGGTGTAGAAGAGACTAAGGATGTGTATCGAGACGGGAAGGTATGACACTCTGTCTTCTCTGCCTACCCTGATTGGGAAACAGCGTTATGATATGTGTACATGTATCACACGCTGTAATTAGTTTTCATTTTTTGCTAACAACATCCTTACTTTCAGCATACATCAATCCATATACCCTTTTTGGCAGTTTAATTCCAATGACCTTTAAAGATCTTTGGCTTATAAGTCTGTATAAATATTAAATAACCAGGGTGAGATTACACATGTTTGCTTCACCCCTTTTGTAATATTTAACCACTCAGTCAAGGCACCGTTCACTCTACATATGCATAAATCATCGGTCAACTTACAATAGACTTGTTCGTCTTAAATACAAATTTGTACTGAATCCCATCATTTTTCTATTGGAGTAGGCAGAGAATACATGGCGCCAGATTTTTTTATTTTAACAAACATCTTTCGCCTTTGGCTTTCAAATATCTTTTCATACAACTCCTACAATTTCGCTTTCTTCGTTTCCTTTTTTCAAAATTTAATTTGATTGATTCAACCATACTTTCCTTGGTCTTCCTATATCGTACCTTTCACTCACATTTGCACTATTTATGAGTATTTGTTTTGTTAGAATTTCTATATTTTTTTTTGTTTTACATGTCCAAATCATTTAAGAATGCTCATTTTTTATAAACATCTTTTTCATAACTCGTTTAAGTGTACTGATTTTCTCCATTTTTTCCTTCAATTCATCGCATCATAAGATCTTCTTTATTTTTTCATAAGACCGACGACCCATAGAATCGAGACAATAACAAATTCTACAGAAGCAAATGTTCTGTTGAGCAAATCTGAGTTAAGAACCCTTCAAACAATGACTGAAACTCTATGGGATAGAATAAACAAATACATTTATTGAAGAAAATTATAAAATTGAATATGAATTTGAAGCAGATATAACAAAAAAACAAAAAGTATTCTCAAAACCAGTTAATTGAAAACCATCGGAGTCATTGAAAGCAAAAAAACACTTCGAAATAGAGTTACAAACTTCCGTTTACGATAAAAAATGTGAAGTATTAAATATTTTAAGATGAGGGAAAAACTGCTTAAGACACTAGCGAAGCCGCATAGAAAAAATGGGTGACACGATAATTCCCCACGTTAAAAAAATTAAATACCCGCTGAAAATAGTTTTACTGGAACGCTAACTAAAAGATGGAAATACAGCTGGGAGTCAACTTCTCAGGATGGATAATATTCTATATAATAATAGTCAATTATTTCAGCAAGGGTGCATAATGCAACACAAGCCTTTTAAAAGGGTTTATGTAACAAAGAAGACTAAATAGTATTCGAGTATATGCATAAAAAAATAAATATACAAGTACATAAAAACAATTGTTTTTTTTAATTTAAAAAAATTTAGATTTTTTTTAAAACATGTAAGTTTCTATTCAGACTAGTTATGTCTTGTGAGAACCACTTTTATGGTCTTTAACAACATTATCTAGTGCCACAATATAAATTATGTACATACAATTACTCAAATTATACGTTTTCAGTTCACATAATACGCTTATTTATTTCCACATACATTGTCTCAGTAGTAGTTTAAAACGACAGACATCCAATCTCTGAAGCACTTCATCTTTTTGAGGTGTCGTCCCTTATAGGAGGCTAACCTCTATCATGACAATTTTTATTATATTAACTGCATTCCGTGACAACTCAATAAAATTGCAATAAAACCCTTCCCGCAACTTTTTAAGCCAAGATATGTGGATTTTTTTTACTAAGTTTGCCATTTATTTTCCCTAGGATGATCAGCTGTGTAATAATGTATCTTGTAGCTCTTATTATGTGACCGAGGTACTGCATCTTGAGAATGTTCAATTCAGGCAGTTTTCGATTATTTTATATACGACTAAGCACTTCCACGTTTGTAACACGATCTTTGCAGGGAATCTTTAAAATACATAAGTAGATATTTACGTTTGAAAAAGCCTTGTTTCTATGTGATGTTTCTTGATTTAGTATATATGTCTCCATAGAAGAGAGTTGAAAAGGAGACAAGAAGAGGCCACCGCTGATTAATAAAGATAACACGTTTCTATGGTTAGTCAACAATTATCACACGTGTTTATGGGTTATTTAAGTGCATACACCATATCGTCCAGACCTTGCACCTTCTGACTATCATTTGTTTCGAACTTTACAGAACTATTTTAAAAGTGTAAATTCACCAGATTCAAAATCCTGCCGAAAGCATTTCTGATCGGTTTAGCGCGACCTAGTCCCAGGAATTCTTAAAAAGAGGAATCTTTAAGCTACAAAAATATAAAAGTAGGTGATGGATCAAAATGGCACATAACATACAATACCCGGCAGTAAGTCATGCACATCGTTTGTAGAACGTCGTCTCTGTCGCACGATGCGCTAACCGCATCGTGATTACGATACCGGACTGTTAGCGCCTCGTGCGACAGAGACGATGATGTACAAACAATGTGTATTACTAACCGCCGGGCACTGTACATAGTTGATAAAACTTGTTTCTGAATAACTAAATATGTCACAGTTAACTTCTTACAAGAATTCGAGCACCCACAAATAAATATTATACTTAAAATAGCTCACTTGGTCCCCTTCGGCTGGCTGTAGTTTTGTTTCTTTTGTAAGGGTTGTTAGATTATATAAAATATCTTGGAGTTTTTGTCAATCAGTTCATTCATTGGGAGGTTCATTCCTTTGAACGTAAAAATTAGAAAGCTTGGGTATATCTGAATATTTCGAAATATGCATAACAAAAAATATTCTTAAAGGTATATGTTTCGCTATATATCAATCGGCACTTTACGGCACGAAACGCATACTTCAGGTTTGTCAAAAATTTGTCATAATTATAATTACTAAACCTCCTGCCTGATCTTCCACAGTGGAACTTTCAGGCAGTATCGGGTTTTTTACGTAGCCAACGTACACTTCAAATCCATTCTCTGAGACTATAATAAACGTGATTTATTTATTTATACATATTTATACAAAACAGAAAATACAAACTTAGCTGAAACACATGATAAGCAGGGTAACGGATCAAATTGTCACCATCCTTAAAGTTCGAACACATTTTACCCAAAGGCAATGTACCTATTTGGCTCCCATGATATACAATGATGTGTCGAACTCAATTAAGGCAAAATATAACAAAAAATTCATGCAGTGGATTGGAGCTTGGTTGTTATTGCTACAGGAATTTGAGTGATTGAGCTTGCTGGGGGATGACTTGTAACAAAGAGTTATGTGAACTTTTGAGTGTGGTGTATTTTTAGTGATTGTGGATATTGTGGGATGGAATTTTTGGTCTTTCTGAAATGATGAAGTATCCGGGGTTTCAGTCTCACTTTTTATCAAGTTGACGCGAGTTTGCAACGGGGTATTGTAATCAACAATGGGATAAAAAGCATTAACTTATTTTTCCATGTTGTATGTCCTTAGTAAGATACAGACATAAGCATAGTTTACTGAGGGCATAATAAAATGAAAGGCAACAAACTCAAATCCATAAAAACTATGTTCATTTTAAATTACCTGTTGTTTTTTTTAATAAATTATGTATATATAAAATTTCTTGTCATGTGCAAATAAATAAATCAATTAAAAATAAATTATTTTAAAAACGCTAAGAAACAAGACTTATATGTTATTTGTTTTAACCATAAACAAAGCAAATAATTATTTTGTTGAGATTTTATTTTTTACACAATATACATTTATCTAATTGCTAATCACATTCTTCAAAAGCAAATCATGGAAAAAAATTCTTGCAATATCTCGATTATTGTGATATCACTTCGCACTATACGTTGATTTATATCCCAAATGAATTGCCTGAGAAGTGCATCAAAACCTGGCATACGAAACAGAGCAAACCTCTCGGATGTACTACAATACAAATTATGTTAATGAACATGTATGTTATCTAACGTAAAAAGAAGAAAACGATGCATCAGACACCCCGTATCAAGCCCTACTATACAATTTAAACAAGCAAGTAACAATACTATTAATATTGACACGTTTCTGTATCTTCATGTTTGAGAGTCTAAATGGTTAACGTTTAATGTTCTCACAGTATTCCCCTCCCGTTATCAAACAAAGTAACCTCATGAAATATTCAAATCTCTCTAGGTTTCATGTGAGAGGGAATAAATAAGTAAATCCGTAATTTTACAACGATGTAAAAAGGACAAAATATCATTATACATTCAAAAGGTTATAGTTCAAATTAAAGATGAGATTACAGACTAAATACTGAGATGGTACCCAACGATACGAAATGGTGATTAGCCATTTACTCGTTCTTATTTGAGAGACTTTTAGAATGAAATATATAAAAATTTGGTATCTCTTAATTATTTCGAAATAATAAAATGTAAATGTTTTTTTATTTTTATAAATAAAAAAGTCTCGTTGTTTCATGAAAGCCTTGATAAAATGGTTTTGTATCACTTGAAAAAAATATTCCAGTCTAGTAAGTGTTCGTCTGGTAACAATACTCGCATGCGCTAGACTTATCATATTGCTGTAAACTCGTTTTAAGATCGTTGCTGTTTCACGTACGAGGTTGTTATGCTTCCATATGCAATAACGAACCGCGAATTTTTTGTATACTCTCATAGTTCTAGCCCAAAGGTTCGATTAACAAGACTGAAGACAATGTTGTCTTTCGATCATACTCTTCAATGCATTTAAATAACTAGCTGAGATATGTCGAAGGGTAACATTCGAGTGAAAAAAATGTTTGACAATTTTGATACCAGAGGATGCATTGCTGGGTTATGTACGCATGATGGTTTTCAGCACGTGGACGAATGTTGTTGCCTTTTCATGGACGATAGTGTTAACCAATAAATTTAATTACTAACAGCGAATTCCTTGTCTACTTCAGTGGTTCTAAATCCGAAGACTCGATTACTTGCGCCGAAAACAATAATATTGTTTTTTCCAGCCAAGCCCTTCAGTAAATCTAACTTACTAATTCGGATATATTGAGAGGGGTAGCATACAAAATAAAATGAGGAGCGTTTTGAAACCTTGTGCATATAATATTTTACCGAGCGTTTTTTTTCTTTTAAATTGAATGTTCTGAGTGGAGTGCTAAAATGTATGTGTATCTAACTGGACAGTATCAAAATCTTCTTAAATGATAGTCTACAGTAGTATTTTATTACCAATTTTGATACATATGTTAGAAATGTAAAATAGACGTAAAGAAATACTGAAAGGAGCCGATTTTTTTTAATTGAATGATTTGTTACGAAATTAATTTCGTACTTTTGAACTTCTTTTATTTTTAAGTTCAATTAAACAACGTACCGTTTATGCGTCGGTCACAGTACAAAAACCATGTTACCAAAACAATTTTAAAATATTGTCATTTGTTTTTTCACTTTATGTAACGGTATAACCCTACCGGTTTTAAGGTTCGAACTGGTACCGAATTCAGTCTTGTTTGTTCTCCCCTGGCAATAAGGTGAAAATCTTGAAACTGGTAAGGTTACAGTTAAATAAAGTAAAAAAAAAAAAACAGTGTTTGATAAAACAAATTACAATATCTATAAACATTTACAATGTTAATGCGTTAATTATAAATAATATAATCTAAAAATAATCAAGAAGTGACAGCTGTCATATGTTTTTAACATAGATATTTTTTTTATTTTTTGAGTTTCTTAATATCATTATTGGTAGTAATTGTATTTATAGTTTTCAATGCATAGAATTCTATTTCAAAACATGTTTTATAAAATCCTTCTTTCTTCAATATAATTTGATAGCTGTCACTTTTTGATATGACACAAATAACAATGCCAAATAATATACTCGTATTTATTTAGAAAAGATAAATTGACTGCGGCACAGTAAAATTAAATTAAAATGTACAATGTATGTTACACTGTGTTTTGAAAAAGGGAGGAACACCTCTCGAAAATAACCGACTTGTATCGTAAAAGTTGAAAAATATGAAGTTATAAAATCGCTATTTTATATTTTGTCAAAATATGCAGTGAGATGCCAACTTATTATTAACGACTTGCCTTTCAAAATCTAGATATCAATTTGCTATCACAGAGGTCGAGAAAATAAGAGGCTAAGTAAATATAGGCGCTGTTGTTTCCCGTATGCCTTAAAGTGTAGTCTGGAAAAATAAATACATGAAAACAGAGATACAAAACATGGGCTAGGCCAATCATAATTTACACAATGTAGTCTCGAGCAGATTCAACAAATACCAAAAATATGTTCAGTACTAATGAAATGAAAATTCTAAAAACCAATTGCAGACAAAATACTTTGCAACAAACTAAGAAAATCCCGTATCCGAGGAATTTGTGAAGTAGAAGATATTGTAAGAAACCGTAGAAGACGCAGGCGATGCCAGATGAAAATTATGGATAACAGAAGGATCTCATATGTCGAAATGCACAAAAAACTCGCTATCTATCGTCCCTCAGGAAGATCTCCAAATCGATTAAAGTATAGTTGGAAGTCAACACCTCAACAGATGCAGTCCTGATGATAACAACCACCGGTCTAACTTAAAAAGTGTATGGCCGCACGGTAACGCACTGGACTTCCATACGCAAGGTCACCGCTTTGAACTCCGTGCTGTTCTACTCTCCTCGAATGGCACATACATTTTTTATTATCACCTAGTATTCGGGGGTGTAAGGATACATATGACTTCGTTCATATCTATTCTTTCAAAAAGAGAGAGAACGACATGCCGGTACGCTCCAATCGTCTCACTTTGGAGTACTATTGGATCTAGTACAGCGGAGTCGCTGGTGCGAGTTTGCTAGTATGCAACGGCTCCCCTACTTAAAAAATAACTCCACGGCACAATAACGCTTTCCAACAAAACTGACGTTGAAATAGAGAGGGGATCCTCATCTACGAGGCACAGCAATATCGACGACAATTTTTAATGAACTGTATATTTTGAATACATTTTTTACCATTGGTAAACAACATAATCGTAATGTTTTTAACAAGAATTGGACGGTTGTAAGATGTCGTTGCATATCAATAACGCTGAAAAATGTACCAAGTGTAACCATGTACATAAACTTTAATATTTTTTAAGCATAAAGCTGGCATAAAAGATAGACTGCTTAAAAGCATATTGCAAAAATATCTATTAGAATAGAGACCCGTTTGTGGTTATAATTATGAATTATTTTGTTACCGACTCCTAATTCTCGGTTAGTACAGGTTTTGTTAGTCAAACCCAGTGTGGTTTAGTATTCTCTATCCACAGATCCTTGTTTTAGGTTTACCCATGCCCATGTACATAGAATATCTTAAGGGAATGTAATAGAAAAACATATATATTAAATATGTTCTTAAATCTTTGCTTTGACATCCAGAAAAGCATTTTTATATTTATTTAATATTATAAAGATACAATGAAAATGTATCTTAGTTTGTAAGATGCGTATCTTACGACCCGATGATAAAATATTCGATTCGCGTTGGAACTATTTGTTTAAATTGATTTCTACCTGGTTTTCACTTGAGAATTTTTTTAATATCTTTCTGGTTGATTGAAAAATATTGTCCCTTGTCATTAAACCTACCCTACCAGGTTAAACTGTATGTAGTATAAGTGTTATACAGTACAATATATTGAGCATAGAGATCCACTAACCCTTGGATAATCAGGTGTCTCTTGACAAATGTTTTTCACAATTTAGGTGCATTATCAATACAAAAAAATTTAATATTTTACATTAATCGAGGAAATATGTTTTCAGTTTTTTTCATGGGAGTCAAATTTGAACGTGGTTAACTGTATGTACATATGCGTGCACTGTAAATAGTACATGGGGTGACAATGTATGACTGTATGAAAGGATTAGGGATACACTTAAAGCTGCTGTGTTTAGGATGAAGAAGAACACTCTGAGATGATTTGGACATGTTGAACAAATCAATGAATTAGGAGTAACAAAACAAATATATGTAGTGGAAATGCGTGGTACAGAAATAACAAAAAAATTGGTTGAATAAAGTAACTGATATTTTAGAAGGAAGAATATAAAAAGCCAGAGAGTCCCGTGAGAAGTCGTATGGATTAGAAAATATGAAGGATATGTGTGACAGGGAAATGGCGTGATGGTATACATGTATTTTTTTAATAAAAAAAAAATTCGTGTGTGACCACGCCGGAAGGCATCCCATTGAGAATTTTTGTGATTGTTACCTGCAGAATTCTTTCTTCATATTGATGTTTTACCTCCAAGCAGAGTTTACCAAAGGAAGAGTCCTTCGGTTAAGTCTACTTGGCGCGATAACTACTCGCTACAGGGATATTTTGGTTAATACGATAGTAGTATTAGAATACTGTACAAACTTTGTTTAGATTATTTAAAGATGTTTTAAATAATCGGAGCAAATTACGTTTATCATACAAATTACCTTTTCCATGATTATTATTAAAAGTACCTTTTAAAAGTTGGTTAAAGACCCTTAACATTTTATTGCAAGAATTGTATTAGTTGTAAGTACATAAACACATATAATCAAAGCATTATTCTGCCGGGGTAGGCTGATAAGTCAGAGCTCTTATATAGATACAGCTCCAAAGATTTCTCTGACTTTCAACGCATCCTTCTTACAAAACATTATTCACTCGATTTAACCATGCTTTCTTTGATCTTCCTCTGCCACGCATTCCATTCACATTTGTTTAAAAATTGTTTTGTTAGTCTTTCTTCATTTATTATACATGTCCAAACCATCTTATAGTGGTCTTATTCCTCTTGCTCATCACATCAGCCTTAAATTTACCTTCATCTCTAATCAATTCGTTCCATTTTCTCTCAACCATGTTACATTCATAACAATTACAATTAATTATAAAATACTGTTGTGGACTATAATATTGTTGTTTTTAATATATTTTATATGTATTTCTACTAACTTTATCTCCTTTATCAGAATTATATTTCACGAATGGAACAAATGCGGTCTTCTTTTCTGAGAGATATTGATAGACGCGACCTCAATTTGGATGATCAAAGACTTGAGCCACTTGTAGGCAGGTACTTATTTCTAGATGCTGTATTATTTAACATTTTTTTAAATTATGGAGTCAATTGAACCGTCGTATTGAAAAAAAAATATAACCTTGTTCCCATAATTAAGTCTAGAAAACACGGATAATATATGTTTCAAGGTATTGATTGGCCTATGGAAATTCTGTTATATTAAGAAATTGTAGAGATTTTCATCGAAGGCACGAAAACATGATTGATATATTTAATAATTCACTTTCCGTTTTCAACGTTTCACTTAGGGGTGGAGAACAGAATTCATATTTGTCCTTTTTTTTAAATATACGTTCTAGTGCAGTTATCCTATACGTTTTAACTTCATCATTATTATATTTGCAATTAAAATTTATTTATGTAAAATTTAAATGGTTTTGTTTTGACATTTTTATTGTTGTTTATTTAAAAAGACAAAAAAGTTACTGTAATTATATAATATATAAATTGTTAAAAAATAATTGAAGAATGTGTCATATTATATGTTTGTCATCGACTGCTAAAACAACAATAAAATGGAAATAACACGCTTTGATATTTGTGAGGTTTTTGACAACTCAATCTATCTTGGCCTATGGAAATCCAATAAACGTTGACGTGAAGCAGAAATAAAAAAGGTAAAAGCGCTATCATACAGTTAACTATAGACAAGCTGAAGAACATGTTGAGAGACAGGAAGGAACATTGTTAGATTTACCAAACTAAAATTTTAAAAACATGGGTTTACGCAATATTTTTTTTTGGTGCCGAAACATGGATATAGGGACAAAAATGAAGCAAGATGATAGATTCCTTGGATATGTGGTGCTGTTAATTTTTACTATGTACACGTGAACGAAGTTGAAAGGGAGAAATATACGCAAAATTCAGTATGTGAATTTTGCGTCCCTTTGTCACGTTCATCTGGTTCAGCTCCTGATATGAAGTGATGTAATCGCATATTATCAAAGGCGAAGATAAAATAGATATACTGGGGATCCAAGGGAAAATAAAAGGGTATCAATAACGAAACAGATCACTAACGCGATGGACAGACTTGGTTAGGAATGCAACCAACAGCTCGCTCTAATGGTGTAGAAGAGTAGAAGTGACATATGGTGTAGAAGTGTGACATATACAGAGTGACATACAAGTGTTAATGATGGAAAATCACTTCAACTTTGACGTTGGAGGGGCAAAGAAACCCTCGACTACGAGGCCCGGCAACGACGAAGAAGTGTGAGTGGAATCGTGATAGAGGAAGATCAAAGAAAGTGTAGTTGGATCAAGTGAATTATATTTTGAAATACTTAACTATTAAAAGTCAGAGAAATTGTACAAGTTCTATGAGAAAGTTTAGAGTTGTTGAAGTGAATAACAATATGTGTAAAGAAAGGAAAATCTGGCACTCTGTCCTCTCTGTAAATGGCGTGATTGTAGATGCAAACCTATGTGTATGAGATATTTTATTGTATTGTATTGTGCTTTAGTTGTATATTCGCAATCTACATATTTTAACCAATCATAAATATTTTAAAGAACCCTGAAATGAAAACTAGACGTGAACCTTTTCAAAAAAATATAACAACGGGAATCGAACCCGCAAATCCCAAGTTACTATCTTACTAACTAGTCCATAAAGGCTTTCATGGTGTAGATATGTTTACTCGATAATTGGATGAACTAAATCAAAATTGATGTTTTTTTTAAACTTCGCATCGTTTATGACACAGAAGATACTCGAAACACCACTTGTAGGTCAAGATATTACGAGTATAAAGGTATATAACCATTATTGTAAATTTCTTTATCTAACAAAACCTATTTTAATATTTCCAAAAAACGTTGATACAACAATGTCGTGAAGACTGTTCAACATCCAGAAAATTCGTTTTTATCACGCGAAAAGAACTATTTCAAAATGAACACGCCACTAGCACTTATAATATTAATAAAAAACATAGATTGCTTTTCATTTCAGGAAAATACACCTTACGATTTTGCTTTTTTTTAACAATGTTAAATTTAAACTGCGTCATTCAAAATTAATTTGAGATTTTTTAAAGAAGAATTACTAACACGAGTTTTATAAATCTTATCGATTTTGAATTTGCCGTGTCAGTTGAAATTTTAATTGAATGCTGAATATATAATATAAAGAGTGTACGATATCAGTATTCAAGTTGACAAAACACCTGTTTTGCAACCCAGGAGTTGTGGATGAATTTCCATTAATAACTGATATTCTTTAAAAAAGGTTCCAGTCAGGATTTCACTAAAAGCCTCCTTTACATGTTTTCTGGTTGATTGTAAAATGTTGCCATATGGCAATAAACCTGCTAGGTTGTCTGTTCATAAAAAAAAACGTTTAACAATAATACAGTGTTGATACCTTTACCGAAATTCTAGAAAAAATCTTATTTCACTGAACATTTATTTTATTTCAACGTTTTCTTTTTCAAAGTCCGCAAAACGTATTTTATTTTATTTAGCTTGCATTTTCAACAACCAGTCATTTTGAAAAAATGTTAATAAATACGGTTATGTTTTGTTATACCTTTGCAAATTACATATTTATTATTTTTATTTCATTTATTTATTATTACACATGACAAGAAATATACACAATTTGAGAAAAAACAACAGGTAATTTGATTTGGACATACAATTTTAATGGATCTGGGTTTGTTGCCTTTTATTTGTCGTATCCTCAGTAAACTAGGCTTTTGCCTGTATCTCACTGAGGATATTTAGCATGAAAAAATAAATCGATACTTCTTTCCGTTTTTTTATTACACAAAAAACCCCCGTTGCACGCTCTCATCAACCTGACAAACAGTGACACTCAACTACAACTGGAAACATCTTGCGAAATTCAAATTATTATTACCATATATATACTTAACAAGGGGATTGAAATGTTGAAGGAAGCTTTAAAGGAGGAAAACACTTAAATAAAGACATATTTAACACGATTCTCTATAAAATTACGAAGACTAGACACTTTTTCTTTATTTTTCAGCATACTGATAATTTTAGCCGCTCCTCTCATTTAAGACACAAATATAAATACGCAATTTTAATAAATTCGCCTGCATTATTGTAAGTGCAAATGCTAAGTATGACTTTCTTTTTTCGTGTTACTTATAAGTTGACTAACAAATAATTCCCTGAATGGGGCTGCAATTTTCGAGAAGTATTTTAATGGAAACTAAGAGTTTATCTTTTTTCAACATTTTCCAACAAAACCACACCGATTATCCAACATCTTTTAATAATTTGTTGCCTTCTTTTTCCTCTTTGTTAACATACAACCTAACAAGAGATGGCCTTATAACTCCTAAAGAGCTTCCAGAAAGATACCTTTCAACCTCAGGTAATCTACAGTCTTTAGCTCCCACTTTTCCCAGTTTCTACAGGTCGGCCAGCATATTATCAAGAGTCACGCTGTGTGGATTTTCCCTCGAGTCGTGTTCCAGTTACGCTTTTATCTCGTATAAAATTGTCCCCTGTTTGTCATTCAATATTTTGCACAAAGTATCAACCACTTTGTATATCATATACATGCAACCTGTATCTAACAAAAATTACCTCATGTTAGTTCTTAGTGCAATGATTACAGTTCTACATCTGAGACGGTAACATGCTATTTAAATGCAAACGTCTTGCAATACAAATCTGAACAATGCACGTATATAGATTTTCTTTGTCAATTCCCAACTCCAATTCAAGACAAAACATATAAACCTTGTTTCCACAAACTTCAAACACCCATATTTGTTACCCTATTGTCGCAGGATTTTTTATGGATAAATGGTTTTATTATAATTGATTATTTTACATACATTTTTTTTACATTACGTTTCTTTCTCAAAAGTACATTTTAATTAGTTAACGTTCAAAACTCAATTTCACGATGAATTATGTATTTATGGCAAACTCTTATGACGGTTTTGGAAGTTATTTAAATTCTGTTGCAGGAACCTGCTATTCGTTATCGCAACAGTGCCGCAAATGACCGAGCCTTCTTACTTTGTCAAACATTTCAAAGGTACTGCAGTATAGAGATATTTTGAAGAGAAATCGTAATATTTAAGAATTTTCATTAACCAACTAGGTCATGTTGGTTAATAAAACTGTTTATTTTTTCTTTAGTTTTACTGTTAATAGATTTTTAAGGGTTATAATAAATATTGGTTTTGGTATTTGAGAAATAAATAAACTTTTACTCATTTAGATTTTTTTTGCAAAATTTCATTCACTTGGTCCAAATATACTTTTCTGTCGTCCTCTACCTTGACTATTTATATATACTTGTAATATTGTTTAGTAAGTCTGTCGTCACCCATTCGTTCCACATTTGTAAATGAACATGCTCTTTTTTACCCTACATAACATATCAGTTTTTATTTCACATTCACCCTTATTACAATAATTACATTTCTTAATTTCTTATACGTCACACCGAATATTATTTTCAGCATACGCATTTCTACCACATTTACTCGACTTCTTTTATTATTTTTTCACGCCTATGTTTCACTATCAATCTTGGTACTATACGTTAGTAAGAACCATCATTTTTGTTGTCCTTGATTTTGATTTTTTTTAAATATGTTTTTATGTACCCCATTCACTTTGTTTCACATTGCAACTTGTCTTGCAATATCTCATTTCACCTTTCCGTCGTCTGAGAAAATACTTCTCAAATATCAGAATTCCTCAAAATGTCCATATTTAAACATTTTCAACCAAATACTATATTGTATAAAAATTTTCTTTCCCCATTTTTAATCACCATAACTTTAAATTTCGTTACATTAATTATCAGGTATTTTTCTTCACATTTAACGTATAAAGTCACTTATCAAACGTTATATTCACTCTAATCACACTAAGTCTCATCAGCAAACACATTCCCGTTTAATACTCGTAAGCTTATGTAAAATGTTATATTTAAATAAATTTAATCGTAGAAAAAAAAAGGTTTCAGATTTAAATTGCGAATTCTTAAAAAAAAACATTAATTCACAGATCACAATAATTAAACAAGATATGTACAAACACACTAAAAAAAATCAGACTGAGATAAATAAACAGCAGTCTGTTCCCGACGTTCATTAAATTTTTGACAAATTATTAATTGAGCCTCTTAAAATCTTGAGATTGGATTAAGTCCGTACTTTTCAACCGATGCTTGAGTCTCTCTTACGTGATTAATCGCCTTACGAGTATTTAAAGCTGATGCTTCAAGCTGTACGCTAGGATAAACGTTTAACAGGGGTACTGCAAGGGTCACATTTAGGATTTTTTACAATGTTATTATTGATACTGTTTATTTTAATGTAAAGGTGATATATTTGAAACACTTTAGAAAGCCCTCGAAAATAATTAACAGAATAAATTGTAAGATACCCCTTAGTATAATTACCTAACATCTTGGGGATGGAAGACCCTTTGCATACGTTCTTTTAGTAGAAAAGCTCTTGCACTTGCTTACTAAAAGCATTTCCACGGATGCAAGAACTTTTCTAAAGTCTTGATAGATCAAACCCCAAGTTCAGACAAAATAAAAAAATCTTTCCATACCCGATACAGCACACTTCCAATTCAGTATGTTTCTTATTTGTTGAGAGCTCCGTCACCTAATTAAAATGATGTTTGATTTCTTCCTGACAGTTTTCGGTTCAATAAGCGATGGTACCCGGAAATAAAATGAAAAAAGACCTCTGTTACGAAAGAAAGCTCACTAGGTAACAATACTCAAGTAAGACTTGTTGCCTTTGCACAAAAAATAACTTTTGTGCAAGTTTTGTTACATCTTCATGTGCAAGGTAGTAAGGTCATCACGTGTGATGACAAACCGCGGGTTCAATGTCTACTCCATTACTTCTAAACCCAAAGACTCAATTAATGGGGCCGAAGACAATGTTGTTTCCTAGCCACGCTGCTCGAATGAATCGGAAGTACTTGTTCGAACATGTTGAAGAGTACCATATGAGAAAAAGACCTCTTAATATTTTACTTGTAACGCTAATATTATCACTATGATGTCAAAGGTAGTTTCATGAAAGTTTAGCCCATTTAAACTAACCCAAATGTAATTAACAAATGCACAGAGTTTGTGAACCAAATTTGGGTCGGATGGTACTTGAATGGTTTGCAAAATATCTTCAAAAACAATAATCAAACAATATAAAATTGCTTGCACTTTTAATATTAGATATTGTCATAGTAACTGTTTAATATTCATTATTTAATTAATGTCATACTTAGAACATTTTTTATTTTTCAAATATTATTTCACAGGTGTAATTTCTTAATATGATCACAAGATATAAAATAACAATGGCAAATTATGTATTTATTAAGAAGTGATGACTTTATTCGTTTATTTGATAATTCATTGTGAAATAATCTGACGGATTTATTACTAGATGGCAATATTTTGCCACCAACCAGACTTTATTATTAAACAGAAAAATATAAACAATAAACCGAGAAAGAATTGTTTAAACATTTATAATATTAACACTCAATTATAAGGTTCACATACCACTCTTATTTACTTTCTACTATTGCTATGCAAATGAATAATTTTTGTTATTTATTTATTTAATACTTCATTGCAAAAATAATCTGACGTGGTTAAGTTGGTTGTTAATAGTGTATACATATAAAGCTTTCTGTTTCTGAATTTCGTTTCGTTCGAAGTCAACATGATTGAATATTCTCTGTTTCATTCGACGAATAGATAAAACTCATGTTTTAGTTAAAAACAACCTTTAAACATACATTTTTGAAGTATAACAGGCTTATGATTATATATCACAATGATAAGATTGCTACAATACGAGTTGCAAATGCTAAAAAAGGAAGAGACGATTGCGTCAATCACAACGAACAAGTGACTCCTGAAAAGTAGCAACATGACAAAAACTTGAAGCAGCATAAAAACAAGTACAGGGTCATAAAAACATCTACCAAAGTTATTCATGGGTTTAGTATATAATAATATAACTAGCTTAGTATATAATAATTTTCCTAGTAAAATACGATAAGTAAGAAATGTACTATAATAATTTAAAAGCCTTCCGTGCCACTAAGCCTCAAAAGGAACAGTTTCTCGGTATTTAGGATAAGCGGAAACTTATCAGGCCCCAAGTTTAACTTTAGTGGTAATGATTTGCATAAAGATTTTATCAACCTACAAGAATAAATCATTAAAATACAAAGTGATAAGGCACTTCGCTAAAGATTTAACAAAAGCCTCAAGTGGGTGCATTCTAGTTGAAATATTACTCCAAAAATCAAGAATTAAACTAAACGCTTCAAATGCAAAATAAATTGATAAAGTCCTTAACAACACATATATGCTAGTAATAGTTTTTAACTATAACAAGTATAACAAAAACCTTATAGCGAAAAAGACTGCAACTTAACAGTGACCTTAGTTGCAAATTCGCCGTAGCTGGGCCTCGTAGTCGAGGATCCCTTCGCCATTTCAACGTCAATTCAGTTGGATAGCGATGCTGTGTCATAGCATTTTCGTTTCAATCTTATTTTCAAGTGAGTGAGCTGTTGCACACCATCAAACTCACCGGCCACACCGGTGTACTGGATTTTATGGCACACCTGAAGCGAGACGATCGGAGCACACTGGCATGTTTTTTTTTAAATACGACCTTCCTCCCGGAAGTCCTGCGCGTTACCTCACTGCTAAGTTGCAACCTAACTAATACAACACGAAGATTTGATGATCTTTCAAAACATACTCAAAACCGATGTTTACAAAAAGAAAAATTACTGTCGTAACAATTACAAGTAATGTATTTTGTATTATTAAAATATACATTTTTTTAATTGTTATTCATATGTGCTATCTTATAAACCTTTATTTTGGTTCTCTAGAAATGCATGCATAAAGAAGAATACATAGAGTGAAAATGTATGACAGAATATGGAATGAAGGGATTAAGGATGAATGTGAACTAATGGCTGATGTTTTAAGTAAGTCAGAGAATCATAGAAGTTATATTGTGATGGAGGGGGCTAAGGATGTGTTAGGATAGGAAAATCTGGCACTCTCTTCTTTCTGTCTATCCCGACAGAGAAATGGAGTGATGGTATGTATGAATGTATGTTTATTTTGGTAGCGAAACCAAAAATAATATCGTTACCTGAGTCACGGCTCAAAAAGGTTACTAAACACTGGTTTAGCCATTCTGTATATACGAGTATTTAATAAAATCAAACGTAAAAGATTTAAAAATCAGGTATTAACGTTTCATCGTTTGAATAAATGAAAAAGCATCGATTTATAGGTGAAGGAACTACAGATGTCAATGGGGGGGGCATACAAGTGCGTAATGAGAATGTATGCGGATTGATGTATGCTGATGACGTGTAGAGAAATTGGAGAATAAGGATGCATAAAAGAGTTAGGATTCTTCTTCTCTCACTAATAAGTAAACTGTATTAGTGAGAGAAGAAGTAATGTTGCGAAATCCAAAGTCATGGTGATAAGAAGTGTAATAGCGAATTAAAGTTCGATGGAAGGGTGAGCAATACAAGATTTGAACAAGTAAAGAAATTTTGCTTTTTATATTAAATGGCGTGTCAATAGGAATAGAAAGCAGTCAATGAGACACTTTATCAAAATCTGCTAAGATAACAGTCCACAACAGTATTCTAGTGCCAACTTTGATGTATGCAAGTGAAACTTGAACGTGTAAAAAGACCGAAAGGAGCCGAATAAATGCGTACACTGAGAAGAATATATGGGGGTACAATGTAGGACAGAATACGGAATGAAGTTATTATGTCTAAGATGAACGTGAAATTTAAACTGATGCACTCTCGGATAGTTTGGGCATGTATTATAGAATGAATGAATGAAGAAGACTAACAAAACAAATTTACAATGCAAATGCGATTGGAAGGCGTGTCAGAGGAAAACTAAGGAAAGTGTGATTTGATCAAGTGAATGACATTTTGAAAGAAGCGAATGCAAAAAGTCAGGTAAATAGTAAGAGTTGTATTAGAAGGTGTATGGGCACTTTTTGCTTTCCCCGACAGGGAAACGGCGTGATTGTACATAAATATGTAATAATTGAAACTGAAAAATTCAAATCTAGATCGATACAAGTATTGTTGTTTACTACAACACTTTTTCGTTGTATACAATACATCCAAATTGGTTTATTGTAATGTAGCATTTTTTTCTAACCAACTTGAGAAATATTAAAAAAAGTCTTGTTTGAAAATCAAACTTTTTATTTAAAAAAAATTGGTTCCAACGGAAATCCCTGACTCCCGGATCTGAAGACAGAAGTTTTACAGAAAAGGCCATGGAGGTCGTATTTTTTATCCTATAGTTGATGTTATACCATATAAACTTCAATGGTTTAAAATCAGGTAACGAAAGAACTTTCACACTCTGCCGACATTATTTGGCGAGCTTAATAATCTCAATTGTCCTTCATAACATATATTCGCGAAGAATTCCAGTTTCTTCAGAACACGTATGCTCTGTTCGATCAGGCGATAAGAAACTAATTTTTGTGTACCGACATATTTTCATTTGCGGTTCACATGGTGGTTATTGACGGAACTTCCAAAATTGATAAGATGTCCACCATCCTTAATTACGTTAAAGAGAGAATTGAAAAAATATAACATCACTCAAATTATCCTTCCATCATCATTTTCCTTTGCTTTCCTTCCTTATACTCGAATGAATTTCCTTTCCTCTAGCACTACTTTTATTGATACCGATTTATTATTTGTTTGTCACTTTATTTAAATTAAAACGAATAGTTTTTTGGTAAAATCTGTCATGAATTAAAACAGTTTAATGAAGCCAAGATGAGCTGGTCGGCTAGAACAAATTACTGCAAACAAAATGCAAATTACTGTAAACAAAATACAAATTACTGTAAACAAAATACAAATTACTGTAAACAAAATACAAATTACTGTAAACAATGTACGAAATATGAAAACCTCCGAGATTCATATTTTTCACAGAAGTAAGAGATTATTGGATTTTTTAAAAACGTAAAGTTATCTAGCCGAAATTTTAATGCAAAGTGCGTAAAATTCATAAAAAAATATTAGGCAATCATGTCAAAAACATAAACTAAAAATTAAATAATTGAAAACATTGTTTTTCAACCCTAAAGGAAGAACCATAAATTCTCAAAATCTCTAATACTAGACAAGAACGGGAAAAAATACACAATGCCACTTCGACGTTCATTAACTTTTGACAAATTGATAAATGGAGCACTTAATTTGTTCACTGGCTTGGGCTCCATATTTCTTCATCTTTCTGCTGGCTCTTCTCAGTGATTAATTTTTGTTTTTGCCGATGCTTTCGGAGCCTTGATTTCAGATTCCAGAAAAATTCAGCGTTTTTTTTTCTGAGAAATTAATTTGTTTCTAGATAATTTAAGACATTGTGTTTATTGACCACCAAATCTTCATAAGTCAAGCTCGTACAAGAACTAGTTGATCATTTTGGTGAGTCTGCCTGATGACCGCTAATTAGATACAGGAATCTTTCAAAAATACTTCGGGGGTTTTTTGAACATTGCCCCTTGGTCGTTTTTTGCTTCATTATTCTACTTCATTATTTGGTCTTTGTAATTTCTTTGCTATATTCTATTATAGTTTTGTTGTGTACATCAAAACCGTACGGACTTACAGCTATGACAATATCTTCCAATCAAAGATATGATAAAGAGACCTTAAATGATTTTTTCTTTTCTATTTTAATAGAAAATTCCATCTTGCTACAATTCTTTCATATTTTCGTTTCGAAAGATGATTTTCTCTACCTTTTCAAAAAAACTTTAATTAATCTTGTTTACGCTAATTATAAAAAATGGGGATATTCAGATGTTAGTGCTATTTGTTTATCGTCAAGTTAAAAATTAAACTCAAATTTATGACAAAAATCAAATGACTGCAATTTATGATTCCCTTTCAGTTTATCGTGCAGTCCGTTAAGTTTAAAAGAAATTATTAACTTATTTCAGCCTAACTAACATCTTAATAAATATATTGGCACTTTTTCACTTCAACAGTACTTAAATATATCCTCAATATATAAAATATATTTACAATCCCTCTCAAAGTGAGATACTCTCGACTTGTTTAATGTTTTGGAATTTCGTTTAAAATTTTAAAGTTATATCGAAGTTCTTGCTATCTTGACTTTCTTATCATTTTGTTTTTTTTAACCTAAAAGTCATCGCTACTTCTCATGACACTATGAACCTTCTAATCGTTTATCATATCCTTTCGGGTATACTTTGACAACAAAGTATAATATTCATTTATTATTTATTTATTATTACACATGACAAGAAATATACATAATTTGCGAAAAAACAACAGGTAATTTAATTTAGACATACATTATTTTAATGGATCTGGGTTAGTCGCCTTTCATTTGTCGTATCCCCAGTAAACTAGGCTTTTGCCTGTATCTCACTGAGGATATTTAACATGAAAAAATAAATCGATCCTTCTTTCCGATTTTTGATTACACAAAAACAAAACCCCGTTGCACGTTCTCATCAACCTGACAAACAGTGCACCTCAATTATAACTGGAAACATCATGCGGAATCAAACTCTTCACACATCATCACTCCAGAAAGACCAAACTTGTTCATCCCATAATATACCGCACACAATCATAAGAATAAAAACAAAACCAAAAGTAAAACCAAAAATGAACCCAAAATGAATCAAAAATAAAACCAAAAATGTTCATCCCATAATATACCGCACACAATCATAAGAATAAAAATTAACACAAAAATATACAGAAACACAAATACAAAACAACAAAAATCAAAACAACAAGAAGAAACCCACACTCAACAACCCACACTAATCTTTTCCACACATCATTTCCACACGTCATTCATCCTGAAAGCCCAAGTACTCAAAATCCTGTCGCAATAACAACCACGCTTCGATCGACTGTCTAAATGGTATAAATATAAATATAACTTAAAATTTTGCCATTTTAAGTAATGCAGCGTTGAACCATGTATATATCTAATATATAAAACACGGCCGTTATTAAAGTGTGTCAACTTAATTTTAAAATAGTCTTCATTGTTTAGTTTGGTTTAATTTAAAGTTTCCTCAATTAAGTATCAGTGCTCAGAAAAAACATTTCAGCGATAATGAAGATATAATTTGTTTCTATGCGTACTTTATTTTTGAATTAAAGTCTTGCTTATTCTTTCGCAAAATTTTCCAATTGTGCAAAGCGTTGTAATAGTGCCAACCTTGAAGTACAGAGCATGAAAGGCAAATAAGAGCTAAATATTGTGATAGAAATTGCGTAGAGTATCTAACATTACAATGATGAATAGAGTAATAAATAATTAGATAAAGGAAAACCGTTTGTTAGAAATTAATTTTATAAGTAGAATTACGAAGTTATCTTGAACTAGTTAGACCATATTTAGAAAACGCTTTGCGAAAGACTAACGAGACAAGTATATATGTTTGAAATCAATGGAAGGGTGAGGAAGAGGTAGGCCGAGTAAAGAGTGAAAGGAGATAGTTAAAGGAATCCTAGCTGCAGGATAAGTAAGAAGCGAGAGAAATAGGAAAGCATAGATAAGTAGAGATTTAGATGTGGACGTGGCGAGAGAGCTATGCACATAGATAAAAAGATGTGGGTATCGGCCAACCTCAAAAATAAACGAGACGATGGTATGCACTCGAATATACGTATATAATTCTATGTTGCCCATAAAACGAATTTAATTTTTTTATTTGTTTTCTTGTAAAACTATTTTTACCACTTTACGACAGCGCAATGTCAACTGAACAAATTCTTTGAAGTTTTATGTTTTTGCAGTGGTGAGTACGACATTTAGTACTCGTATAGTGTGAACTAATTTAAAGAGGAGCGAGGAAATTAGCACTGGGATGCAATTAGCGTCGCTTCTGCGGTGACGTAACAGCTCGGAGAGAGAAGAATGACTGCTATGTTTCTTGTTATGCATTGAAATAGCAGTTTTCACACTTTAAAATTAAAGAACGCAAAATGTCACACTAGAATTACACAACACAACACAAGATGTTACTTTAGAATTACGCAACACAATACAAAATTTGGTTGTTTTTGAGCTATTAAATTCTTTTCTATCTCAAAATGGGTTGTTATAATGATAATTGTCAAATTCAACACAGCGACAATTTTAAAGATTTCATATTTTATTCTGGAAACGCATTCATTTTATCGTTTGGTAAAAAAATTACCTTTAAATATAAATTTTCATTGATTCTGCGGGACAAAATTTTATTTGGAGTATAGCAGATTTATAATTATGAATCAAAATGGCAAGATGACGACCTCCGTAGTCTAGTTGGTAAAACGTCTGTCTCCCAGCCTGGATGTTGCTGGTTCAAATTTCCCTGGAACCCAGATTTTTTTTAAAAAGGATTCCAGTATGATTTTCACTTAATGCCTCTTGAACATTTTTCTGGGTGTTTGGAAATTATTGCCACATGGTAAAAAGCCCGCTAGTTGTATTATATATAACGAAAGTGTAATACAATCCAATATACAATAAGATGGCTACAAAGAAAAGATGCAGGTGCTAAAAGTAAGAAACGATCATGAACAAAAAAAAGTCAAAACTTGCTGTAATCAGCTTCTTTTTCTAATTTTATTTATGAATTCTATTTACGTGATCAAATATGCACTACGATATAATACGCTATACTTCGTAATCGAGTGGGATTATCAGCCATCGTGTGGGTGGAAGATACGTGTGCATTGTGTTGTGTGCATGAGGAAGAGCTTAAACTTCCAAAACAATCGAAAAGTTTAACCAGCTGCAACTTTCGATAGGCAAAGTTTGCATGTAGTGTTATTTTTGCGTTGCTTTAACGCGCTTTGAGAATGAAAGATATGCAGCATATAAGCTACAGAAAAATATGAATTCAGATACAAAACTGTCTGGGAGTAAAACAAGTCTGAAAGTGAATCTGCCAGAAATCAAACCTGGGGCGCCCGCTTACTGAGCGTGAATGATGATTGATGGACCACGGCCACCGACAATAATTATGCATAAAATGAAAAGAGGACAAGAGAGATATTTAATATTATTTCAAGTGGACACTCAAATTATATGGATCTGAAATTATATGGTTTGTTGCCGATCATTTGTCGGAAGTCCAGTTGATTTGTCTTTTATCTGATCTTACTGGGGGATATATGAACATGATGAATACATTTCACCGGTTATTGATTGTTCGATTCCTTCGTCGAAAATTCTCTGAAGCCTAATACGTTATGAGACTTAGTTACGAGTATGTACTCTCAGCGTACTGTATCAATTTAAATAACAATTTAGTACTGTAGCCTTAGGTACAATTGGTTCCATACACTAATCAAAACAAATTAAAGGAAATTGAGAATGCTGAATAAATACTCGTACTTGAATAGATGCCACTCACTGGTACAGATAAAACATAACACCACTTATACTGCCGATTCCCGACATGTGTTATCCAATTAAAAGTGCCTCGTTATTTTATTTTACTTTAGTGGGTCATAACAGCCCCATCAGTAAATATCAGTCATAACAGCCCCATCAGTAAAAATCAGTAAATAACACAAAGATTCGCTACATTTTACGCCTCCTTCAAGCTAAGTAACATCATTGCAATATCTAATAAAATATATCCAGTCATATACTATACACATATCCTAAATTATTTGTTATGTTTTTTTAACAAAAAAACCGTCAATTTTCGTATCAATTTGGGTAAAGATCAAATCGTTTGTTAAAAGAAAATAATATTTTTAGAAACAACGCCCAGTTTGCATTAAATATAGTCATGGTGAAATAAAGTTCATCATTATATAATACATAGTTGAGATGAAATAATATAAACTCTTAATAAATAATCTTGATGAAAGACAATAACTTCCTAATATATAATTGTAATGAAATAAAATAGCGTCACAAAGGTGTGATGAAATAAAATCATTTTACAATACATAGTTGTGATGATTTAAATAACCTCATAATAAATTTTTGTAATAAAATAAAATTAAGTCATTGTCGTGAGAAAATAAATTAACTTTCTAATACGCAGCATTAATGAAATAAAATTTTCTCATTACGCAGAATCGTGATAAAATAAATTGACTCCACGATTAATGTATGTGATGTAATAAAATAATCTCATAATTTAAAGTTGTGATGAAATAAAAAAGCTCACAATACATAGTTATGATGAAATAAAATAAGCTCTAAATACATAGTTATGATGAATTAAAATAAGCTCACAATACATTGTTAGAATGAAGTAAACTAAGCTCACAATACAAAGTTGTGATGAAATAAAATAATCTCACAATGCATTATTATGATGAAATAAAATAAGCTCACAATACATAGTAATGATACACTAAAATAAGCTCACAATACATAGTTGTGATGAAATAAAATAAGCTCAAAATACATAGTTATGATGAAATAAAATAAGCTCACAATCCATAGTTATGATGAAATACAATAAGCTCACAATACATAGTTATGATGAAATAAAATAAGCTCACAATATATAGTTATGATGAAATAAAATAAGCTCACAATACATAGTTGTGATGAAATTAAGTTTTCTTTCTTCCTCAAAATAAGTATTATGGTTTAATATTTTCGCGCGATAAAAAAATACGTATAAAGTCTTCTAAAATTTTCATGGTGTAAAATAATTTCCTCAGCTTATTTGTGTGCAAAAACTCGTTAAGTTAATTTTCACGATTGATGACTTTTTTATAGTGATAAGAATATAAATTTTCATTTCTAAAGCTGGAAAATCCATTAGCTATCGCGGTAACATGGAATTCCGCCGTAGTTTGGAACAGTTTCGCCGAAGGTTAATTACGTTTGAGTGAGCATTTGACTCGAAGCCAAGAGCTCGGTGTTCCTTATCAGGACTTTGCCGCTGCACGACTTCCGATGTTCATGCCCCAGTATCATTCTCTGTCTAGATCTGCTTCCTGCCGTGTATGCTTGCCTCAGGGTAATTATGTAGGAAGTACATGCAATGTATCTTTTTTTAATTGTAACCAGGTTTAAAAATAATGTATGTTGTATGTATTCCTATGTTTCTTTGGTTTTCATTCAATGTTCTTCCTTATTCATATTGTCGTCATCGTCCTTTATGTTTCATGCCCTCAGACTCTAGTATGACTATTGTACGAGTATGTAATACTCGTCGACTCGAGTATCGACTACTGTAGTGAATAATAAAATGATAAGAGGTGAATGAGAACTCAAGGTTGTTATATTGAGTAAGACTCAGAGGAGCATTCTTTTAGTGGTTTGGGTATGTGGAACGAATGAAAGAAGAAACCTTAAGTTCTTGAATTGTTAGAGGTGTATTTACGTAAACTCGTTCTTTCAAGTATCCAAATTAAATTACCTGTCGTTTTTTCACAAATTATTTATGTTTCTTGTCATACGTAAAATAAATAAATAAAATATTAACATACTACATTGGTATTAATAAACTTACGAATATTATTGATCTATTTAAAAATGAAGTTAAATATGTTTTTTAAATATCATTAGAAAAATACATAAAATTTTGTCTTGTACTATTATACGAGTATATGTTAGTACAACCCGGCGATTTGAATCCCAATCTGAAAGATGTGAAAGAGGCTTTTAGTGAACCAAACTGATATACTTTTTTTTTTTACTGGGTTTTAACGGGAACCAAACCCACGAATAAGAAGTCAAATGTCTTACCAACTAGGCCATAGTGAGCGTCGCTTTATAAAATGTAAATTGCATTGCTGTATTTGATAACTATTGGGAAAGAGCAAACCCTGTATCAAGTTATACCGAAAAAGGGGCAAGGATATATTTTGTTGATTAATGGATAAAAAAGTTTTTAAACTGCTTCTCAAAGCAAATATCTTGAGCAGGTATCGGCAAACTGTTGTGAGCGATCGTCTAGCGCGAGATATTTTACTGTCGATTCCGAGCGTCTTACTGAAATAAATAAATTACGTTTGCAAGTTGAACATTTTAGAAAAAGTTAAGCTTTTTATTTCATACATATTTCAAATATTCCTCATCTTATTCGTTGTGACCTCAATGCTGAGGAACGTGACCCACAAATTGTTGAACAAATTCATATGGTTTTTTTTTCGGAAGAACATTGCGGTAGGTTCTCATTGCCTTCTGCACCACAGTCAATGTTATTGGAAATTCTATACATGTTGTATATGTTGTGAGCCCTGCAATCAACAAACAGTATTTTGGGGTGCAGTACAAGATCCCTGATAAAATGTTTACCAATTGATTTTATGTGGGAGTAGGAGTATTGTACCTCTGTTAAATTTAGTTTTCGGGCGAATGGAGCTTCCGGAATATGGCCGTTGTATGTACACTGAAAGCTACTTGGAGCTTGACCTACAGACTTCACGATATCAGCGGAACAGGAACTGAGTACTTTCTAGGCAACCTGGCTAGCCAGTGTTTTAAACAAGATACTACTGCATAACATCTCACTACACCTCATGGATAAAAAAAACACTATATTTTGTATGGTTACATAATTATGACTATTGATATCAAAATTAACATTTTTTCGGCACCCCCAATTGCATAAATTCAATATCTATGATAAATGTGGCAATAGAAACATTTTCTTTTAAATAAGGATTATTTTTTCATTAAGTATTGACCTAGAATTGTTAAATATATACAATATTTATATTTAACATAATAAACTTTTTTGAACTATGGGTTTCGCATTTAAATTAATTGTTGAACACATTTAGTATTTTCTAAAGTTCCAAGGCTCAATCAGATGTAATTCATCCTAATCGATATTTAAGAATAAACTAATGAAGCATTTTTTTCACAACATATTCCTCATACTTAACTACCATAGAATTGCCATCTTAATCCTTATTTACCTCATATTTAATTTTTTTTATTTGTAAGTATTTTTTTAGGTATTGTTTTAATGCACTGGGTAAAAGACAGTGTTATGAATATTAATAATAACTATATGAAACATGGAAAAAATGTTGTAATTTAAGCAAACACTGTTTATTCCACTTTATATACAACGATATAACTACCGGTTTCAAGATTTTCATCTCGTTATCAGGGGAGCAAAAACAAGACTGCCTATTGTTTATGTCTTGTTTGTGCTCCCCGGATGATGAGGTGTCTTTAAACCTTCAGTGTGAAAGCCTTAAAAATAAATTATGTATAAAAAAATGCTTAAACGTAGCAAATGGGCCAGATTTGCTTTAAAGTGTTAAATAAATAAGCAAGTTTAACATTAAATCAATAATTAAAATTGAACTTTCCTTCATAGAAAGAAAAAAAGGCAGAAAAATATAAATTCCAAAAAATCTTGGAATAAATTTGAGTAAAAATAGTTATAATTTTTTAAATATTTACGTGGTATATATTTTATACATCTCTTTTTAAATTCTGTCCATGAGTTATTTTTTCTTCCTTTTTTTGATGTTGTTATTTATAAAGTATAATTATGACGAAACCGTTTTTTTTTTGACGAAATTATATATATTATTTTTTTCTTCTTAAATATTTTATATTTTTATGTAACATATATGATCCTGTCTTCCTTAATTAAACATTAATTTATATTGTTTAAATTTTATGTATCCTTTTTTCATGTTCATTTATTTCCGTGTCCGAACCATAAATCAAGCTCCATGTTTCCAGTAGTAGGCAACAGAGATCTTCTTGCCATTCATATCAACGTGGACCTGTCTAGGTCATGTAGTCCCGATGTTCAGACAAACTAGCTTACGTTGCGAGTCCTGTATAACCCCATAATCACATTCAACGGTACTTTCAATAAGTCACCACTACTCGTAGTATGTTCGGTGATCTCCAAGTGGGCAAAGACAGTTGATCTCCACATGCCGTCTTTTTCAAGAGCTCCACTCAGTCGTCCGGTAGTTTTTTAAAATTATTTTTTGTATTATATTACACTTTCCATGTATACAGTACAGCCTGACCTTGTTTTATAACCATGGTTAATAACTTAAAACCAACCAGAAAGTTGTTGAAATAAGGCTTTGGTGAAATGTAGACTAAAATCCTTAAGTTAAAAATGTTCCCATGCCCCTTCCGCGTTTATGCGCTAAATAAAAAAATTATCCATAAAAAAGTGGATATAATAAAAAATAGAGATAATAGCGTAGGTTTAATTAAAATAAGAGTGTTTTAGAGTTAAATAGGCATTTTATTTAAATATTTGATCTTTGCACCTTTATTTTTTTAACTTGCTCTTTTGATGTGGACTATGGGCTGAAAAACATCTAATGTCCTCATAAGTGGGATCATCTTCTATTGATGGGGGTATATATTGACTAGGGGGTGTTATGAGTTAAGTCCAGACCTTTGGATAGCTTCTCTCTTAAATGTATTTTCCTCGACATTATCCTGAAATATGTAAACGTAATTTCAGGATATATATGTTTATGTACATACGGCTACTATCCATAAACCTACATTTATTAATTTATTTTGACTTAAAAGTTTTCCGACCTCTGCCCTAGACAGTCCAGTAAACTAAAACCGCAACCAGTTCAGATAATAACTGGCCATCAACTTGGCCGGAACATATTAGGAAAGTTTAACGCTAAGTAGACTTTAGATCCAAAAGTGTTATTAAGTGTTCGTTAGGTAATAGAAAATGATGAAGGTAATTAGTTTTTCAACAACCTTGACATGAAACTTAAAAAGTTATATGTTTAACACGGTCGATTATTTACTTGATGAAAAAGAGATTTTATGGGGTATTTTTATCAAACGTTTTAAAATAAAATTAGAAATTATTATGACGATACGATAGGCTATATATATATCTATTATGATCGAGTATGATTGTTAGCTATCTTGTGTTTTAATTTCTAGTGTGCAAACTATTGCACTTAAGCAATCAGTTTTAACAGTAATCGAGCCACCGAGCTAATAACTACTGCGAACTGCGAGTTATATGGAGGAACGCACAGAACTTGCAGTTCGTCATCTCTCGTTTTTTGGCAATACTTCTAAATGTAAGGAGACAGCCCAGTTCAGTTCAATCCCACCTCCACCCACGCTGTTATGGGGAACACAATATATCCCCATGTAGCGTGATCTATACTAGGAGATCGAAATCTTCCTTTTTTTTTTAGTGCGATGTCACATAGTGACGAAGAAGAAACTGCCCAAAGGGACTTCTTCTTCGATGGTGACACATCTGAATGTGAAAAGAATAGTAGTGACGACGGACTAAAGGTTCGATATCACAAGAGAAGGAAAATGACTCGCAGCACAAAATTATTCTTGAGAAGAGGCTTAAGGCCTGAAATTTAAATAACCTAGTAAGTTACCAGTACTTTCACAAAAAATTTTAAATACAACAAAACTATTCTTTGACATCACGATCGGAGTAGCCAATCGGTCCGATGAACTAATATAAGGCGAAGTGGAGCTACCATCGGAAATTACTGACTTGGTTTCCATCGCAATACGACAGAATGTGCTCTGCGGATTGATGCAGATGGCCGCGAAAATTGTAACAGGGCGAAGGGACAATATTGGGGCTAAAGAGCTTGCTATTAAAGCTCGCATGGCCAAAGATAAATTGGGTAGTGCAATAGTTTGGACGTACTCACGGGGAGCCGAGGTGCACCTTGATGCAAGGAAATAATTTATCTCTCTGTCTTCCGACGGAGTATGACGACCAAAGATGTTGCGAAATGGACAACTGCGCCTCTAGGCAGACTTTAAAAACCACGTGAAGGGTCATCCCTGACAAGGGGTGAAGGCGGACGTCACATATATTCGCAGGCTATCCCATACCACGAAAGATAATCGTGGCACGTCGCTGGACCTACATATGCAACTAAGCGAGCTTCATTAAGACCGAGAGTGCTTCCACCGAGCATGTCCTATAAGCCTTTGCGATAGTCAATACCCTCCTGGGATCTGAGAGCCAACTTTTATGAGTCCAGTGCCTAGTTGCGTAGCATACAATTCCCAAGAATACTGCACTATTCTTGGGAATTGAAGAACAGTTTGAAAAGCCTTTCTTGCACTCAGCAGGGACAATCTTATATGGGATAACATACCTTGACAGTCGATTGTCACTCCGAGATTTATTGTCTCCTGCACGACACGAACATTTATTCTTGAAAAGGAAATGTTAAGAGAAAACACACACAAGTTTACCGCGGATAAAAATTTGAGTTGTGAGTACAAAAGTGTGGGCTGAAAACTTCTGGTGTCCTCCTGGCCTGGCTCACCCTCCAATAGGGGGGTGTATCTTGATTGGGTGAATATTATCAGATGAACTCAGATTTTTTATAGCTTCTTTTGTAAATGTTTTTTCTTCGATATTGTCCTGAGATAGATATCTAATTTCAGGATATGTTGTACATGTGCATACTATGTTGATTTCAATAAATCTATATTTATCTGTTTATTTGTTACTTGACGAACTATTTTACTTGACTTTGTAAAATAGTTCGTCAAGTAACAAATAAATAAATAAATATAGATTTTTTTCCATCGGAAACAAAAGACAATGGTAAGACCATGGTCTTTTGTTTCCGATGGAACAAAAGACAATGGTCTTACCATTGTGTTTTGTTCCATCAGAAATCGAACCCCCGGGTGGAAATCAAGTGTTTCACCAACTAATCCAAGGAGATGCTTGTTATTACTATTACATTATGAATCATTAAAAAAAAGCTACCCCTTGCGACCTTCATATCTGAAGCATTTTTATAATATTTGTTAAAAGATTTATATTCAGTTTTACGATATTGCTTGCATTTTATAGCGTTATAAGATCCATAACGAAAGAAGAGAATGTCATTATGGTGTGGAAAAAAAGTTGTGAATAAAGAATAGTTTACTGAAATTTATTTAAGATATTTTTTATTACTGTAAAGTTAAGGTACTACATATGTCAATGGGTGGAATATAAATGTCGAATTGGAATGTTCACAAATTGATGGATGCTGATGATATGGCTGTATTTGAAGAAAATGAGATCTTTAAGATATGCCGCCAATATTTGGTCGCCATTGCCTCGTTAGTTAACGAGCAGAGTGCATCAGATAATAATATTTGAGCGTGCAGGTGAGGTTGACATTTGAGCTGATAGATGTAGGTTAAGCTAGTGGGTTTGAAAATGAATATTGAGGGAACAAAATATATTGTGAGGGTTAATTTTGATTTTCCAAAATAATGCCCTCACGTCATAAATGTATTTGAATTTAGTATAGTTCTCGCCTAGCATTCGCTAGACGCGATGGAGCTTTTCGGAATTGGCGCTTTAGTGTTAGTATCACGGAAAGATCGAGAAGTTTGATCTGTTCTCAACGCGTCCGCGTTTGCTTTTTCCGGGACGCTCTTCCAAAACGGAAGCAAACCAGTCAGTCACCCATCAAATAGCCAACGAGATAGACCGTGTTGCTAGCTGTCCCCAAAGTTGGAGGGAAATTGTGCGTCGTTCTGACCATTATACTAATGTCCAGAATTGTGGTTAATCCTAGTCGGTATGTGGGCGTGATGATATCTGAAGGTATTTCAGTATCATGGAAATGGTTTCCATTCTTTGCTGTGATGGCTAATCCCTGATACTCCAAAGACGCGTCATGGACAACAGCTTAATTTCGAGCATTCAGTAACTGAGGAATTACTAGCATCACTGGCTACGTCGAGTCGCCTTTGTTCTAATTCCTCGCTCGAACGCGGTCTGCTTATGGAGTAAGCTCCTGGACTATGCCTTTCTACTAAGGCGCCGATCGGCCGTCGTTATCCGGCTACATCTGAGGATTCTGGCTCTTGAGATCCTGCCGGCCTGTAAAGGCCATCGCTGTTGCTGGTAGTCATGACGTCATGCGTTACGCAAGTAGAACATTAAGTGTTTAAATAATAATAAAGCTGTGTTCTGGATGTGAGCTGAGATTGACTCAACCATCAGGCATTTATATTGTCACCCCATTCTACCTGTGATATCTATGGAGATAATCCATGTGGTGAGTCTTCTTAGAACCCCTTTTGATGACTTTCCTTGTGTGAATTATATTTGTTTTGTGGCCACTTGGGTGTGCGAGACGGTCCTGGTGTCTCTAGCGGGCCTACAAGAACAGCTTTTTCATATTAAATATCAAGGGAAAGTCTCCCTCGTCTCCGTGAGACAAGGAGTAGAAGCATAACTGCCTTAGCCTCATTGAACCTCTCTGGATAATTCCAGAGGATGATTTAAATATAAAACTTAACAATCCATATGTGTTTCTTTATAAACCTTCCGATCTCCAAACTTCATCATGAGTTACCAAGTTTCCAGAATCCTAACGATCTCCAGAGATGTATAGAGCATTGTTTAAACAATACCGCTGAGCTAGTAAAAGGGTAAAAGTCAATGCAATTTCTCTTGTTGGAATATAGCCTTGTAGAAATAATTTTGTAGTTTTCTAAAATCCGTTACGTAATTTTGAAAGTTCCCAAATTGCCGCTGTTATGCGCACAAGTGACCAGAATACATCTTGCGCTGCTCTCGTCATAGAGAGAAGCAAATCGTACCTGTCAGATTTTGACAGATATAAATCAAAACATAACCTTTAAAATTGTTTACATAATTAAGGATCGAGGTTTCATTGCCACTAACGTTGGAATAACTTATATGTATTTAATTTGGATGAAAGGCTATCCCATGAGAAACATGCTTGACAATATGTGAAACCGCTTTGCTAATGTCACATTGATCCAGGTGGACGAAACGCAGCTAGAACAAGTTCAACAGTTTATCTACTAAGAACAAAGTATTTGGGTATTGCACTCTCAACGAAATGAACAAAACCATGACCAATATCCTAATTTATCTCACACGCAAGGTGTTTAACCAAAGCATCTCACCAGTACTTATATATGGATGGGAAACGTGGAAGCTTTCTGCACGAATAATACAAAAGCTCCAGACAATACAACGCAGCATAGAGAGGTGCATGCTGAGTTATACCAGAAGAGACCGCATACGCAATGAGTGGATACGCACCCAAACATACGATGTTATAAAAGTCACAAAAAGTCTCAAGTGGAAGTAACAAATACAAAACAAGTTTAACAATTCAATAAACCATTATTAATCTTAGCGTACGCTTTTTTTTGTACGACTCGATAATAAACAATTTAATGTTTTTCTTTATATTATATCACGACATTGCTTTTGTTCTACCCCGTATTTCAGTTATGCAGACAGTCGACGATGGAGAAATATCAAGTTAGTCTTTTTTATGTATCATATTATACATGAAACTTGACATTTTATTCAGCGAAAAGAAATAAACTTCTCGAAAGACTCAATCTTTTGAAGGTCAAGAATCTGACGAAACCTTTTTTTCTTTTGACACGCGTATATTTCGCGATGCGAAAATAATCCGCTAAAAATCAACAACCCGGATGAGTATAGAGTACTTGGTATAAGTTTGGCATAAAGATATTTAAGGGTTGACTGAGTTTTGTCCTTATTTTGGGGAAAAAAATTAAATACATAAATAAAACATGATACTCGTATAAACATTTCACTAAAGTGAAAAATATATTATCACATTTATTTAATGCATTAAATGTGTCACAAATCTCAGTTATCTTCTTGAAATGAATGTTTAAATTTTATATTTGAAGTGACTTGTTTTTGCAGTAACAGTTTTTAAGCATACATTTTTTGCTTCATTTGCAGCAACAACAGGTAATTTATGTCGTAGAGCAGGGGTGTTCAACTGAAATCATTTGGTGGGCCAAATAAAACATTGCAAGTCTTTGATGAGCCACACATATAAATATTTTATAACTTAATAATAATATGGCGTTTTTTTTTATATTAAAAATAAACAAACAACTTACAATAGAAATATTTTATTACTCTGTAAAACTAACGAAACATTTGTTTTTTATTATTTAATATTTTTTTTAATATCGACTAGTAGTTTGGACGTCACGCATCGCAGTGGATTGGTCAAGTTTTCATCAGTCAACCTGTTTCGACACTTCGATTTCATAATTTTGAAAATTATTGTAATTAACGTGCACGGAATTTGTTTTTTTTTTTATTTTATCAATAACAAAAAGCAAAATGTATAGAAAGTTGGAAACCTCAAACAAAATCTTAAATTGGGCCACATGTGGCCCGCGGGCCACGTTTTAGACATCCCTGTCATAGAGCATGTCACAGTTTATTAAAGTGTGTTCTGTAGGCAAACGACATATGAAAGGCTTGAGAAAAATATATAATGATCGTCTTCGCTAACTGTTGAACTGTTATGTGTCGTCTGAGAACTGGAAGCAGGCAGCTCTAGATTGTAGGAAAAAGAGAGGTGTTTGCTCTCTGACTCGGGTGCTGCAGTTGTCAAACGAGAGCGAAACTATCTAAGAGCTGAGAACATGCAGCAGAATTATCAAGGAGCGGTTCAGCAAATATTTAAGTGTGACATCTGCGGTAAAGTATGCGCTGCGGTAATGGGATCGTTCTCACACATGAATTCTTATGTGTAATGGGGAGCAGTAACAAAATTGTTTTGGAATATCGAAGGGATATATGAACTTCGAAGTCCAGCAACAACGACGACTATGAATCATGTGACTTTTAGAAGTAATTCGTGAATAATATTTATTACTTGAATTTAAATTTAACCAATATTGTTAATTTTATCAAAGTGTAAACTTCTGGGAACGAACCGAATATTTGGAAACGGGGTAAAAAATAATGAGGTCAAATTGATTTTATGTTTGCAAAAATAAATATTGTTAATGAAGTGGTTAATGTCTCAAAAATAAAAAAGTGTTTGTTTAGATGTATGTTTTAAATCTACAATAAATCTTACAAGCACTCTCTTGTCAAGTTGCTTAAAATTAGGTTATACGAGTATATCATACAATAATTTACCAAAGGTTTCGAATTTAACTAAGTGAAACTCAATATTATAATTATTAAACAGAAATATCTTTGTAATTTGTTTTTATCAAACACTTTATTCCACTTTTTGTAACGGTATAACCCGATCGGTTTCAAGGTTTTCCCCACATCATCAGAGTAGTACAAACAAGACTGAATTATCTTCGAACTGGTAACGACATGCACGCTTCTAATGGTAAGCATTTGGTTTGGGGACTGTGGGTGGAGGGAGAGATTGGGTGTGGAGGGAGAAATTCTCGGAGTTGTGGGTGCAGGGAGAGATTATGTCCCTCCTGCCGCAGTCCCCAGCCCGTAGATTTACCATTACAAGCGTGTATGTCGGTACCAGTTCGAACATAATTTAGTCTTGTTTGTGCTCCTCTGATGATGAGACGAAAGCCTTGAAACCGGTAGGGTAATACCGTTACAAAAACAAATTAAAATGTATTTAAACCTTTACAATGTTAATGCCTTAACTATAAAAAATACATAGAAATATCTTTGTTATTCCAACTATTACACTTTATCACTACGACACGTGTTTCTACATCCTATGCCGACGTTTTCTTCAGGCGCGACCTGATATACTTTTGATTTTTTTCATGGTGAAAAAAGTCATTAATCATCCAACTGCCTATAATTACGGAAATAAGATAACCACAGGTACTCCGTGTTACCTATAGTCGACCAACATCAAAGACACAGGACTAAGTTGACAACAGGCTGATCACCGATAAATGGAGGTTTCATAAGATGGAGTAAGTCGAAAAAAAAAGACGTCTAGTGTGCAAACCATCGGCGGAGTTGTCTGATCTTTCCTTACCTCGGAAGGAGTGATACGCTGTCAATAAGATCACATGCAAAGTGGTCCTAGAAAAGTGACCATTCTGTGTATGTCTGGAGATTCAGACCATGGATGACATTGTTAATAGCTACCCAATGTATGCTTCAAAAACTAGACCAGACTCTGTGACCTGGATGAAGTGGGCACAATGCGTGTAAGCACCATACGCAATAGAAGAAGTTTACAAATTTTGGGTATCATTTCAAAAACAATGATATAAATCCATTCGAAGAGGACTTTCATCTGTATATCCATAATAAATTATTCATAACCCTAAAAAGTTTGAGAAATACTCCTCTGTAGTTTATCCAGCTATGCAAATGGCCGCCAATATTTCTTTTATGTAAAAAAATCGATAACTCGTGATTTATTGCCACGGCTAAAACGTCTTTTCTAATCTGAAAACTTTTATATCCGCGTTCTTTATTCCTTACCAAAAAAAACGGAATTATACTGTATCGAAAAATTTGAAATTTATTACAAAGCAATTTTTTGTATATCTTCAAAACATTACACAAAAATTACTTCTTCTGAAGATTTCTCACAATTCCGATATTTTATTGACGCCATGTATCATATGTTTTATCTGAAAGCGTTTTTTAGGATTCGATATTGAAAGATTTCCATATATTATTTATCACTTTTTCAGTGTTTCTGTAAATGTTTTTTTAGACTTTAGAAAACACTTTATATCGAAAGATAATGAACTATTTGCTGTTTCTAATTTTATATTCATTCAATGAGCGTGATTTTTGAAATTATTTCACCCCTTAAATGAGAGATTTGTCATGGACCTAGCAACCTAAGTGAACTAATTAAGATGACGGATAATACGAGAATTTATCTGTTTGATTTCTGAAATGCATTTATTAATCCCAAAAACTTGGATATTCTTTCAGTGTTCATCCCCAAAGATTGTCTCAATTGGTTATTGTTTGATTTTTCAATTTCATATCATTCCAATCGTGTCAATAATGTCAAACATATATCCTATCAGTAAGATACAACTGTGATGATATTGGGGGTTGTACTGTGCAGTTGTTGTTCCGGGAAACTAAAGGAGCATCGTGTACAAACCATCTAGTGTGATATTGATTAAATGTCACCCCACATGTATAGTGGTGAGTAATCTGCACCGATCCTCCATCTGAGGATATTATCTTTCGATCTATCTACGTAGGTACATTAGCGAATAAGAGATCTCAATTTGGTCCATGATAGGTAATGTATCACTGGCAGGTACTCCAATGGCTGTATTAATGTCCTCAAGCTTTGAGTTCTAGGTTTTCAAGATGGTATTCTCTTTTCACTTCTTTTTTAAATATTTTCAACCGAATAATTCCATCTCTAACATCCTTCTATTATATCTATGTGGATGAGATGCAAATTCATATTCGATTCAATCCTAATAACTTTTTACACGATATTATAAATTAAAAATAAATCCAACGCGCATTTGACATTTTTTAAGATATTAAAGATCTAGTATCGAGTCACTTTCACTATCTTTATTGGATGTTGACCATAGAATAAGTGTGAGGTGGATGAAATTCAGATCGGTAACAAGAGTTTTGTGTGACCCAAAAATGCCTATAAAACTAAAAGGAAAGGTATAACAGACTATCGTTAGACCCACAATTCTGTATGGCTCAGAATGCTGGACTATGTACAGCTCCTACTCTAGGCAACTTGAAACAGCAGAAATGCGAATGCTTAGGTGGTCGGCAGGAGTATCACTACAAGATTAAATTAAGAGCTCACGCATTCGTGGTAGCCTGGGAGTCACTGGCATAAATAGTAAGCGGGAAGAGCGACAGCTGAGATAGTATGGGCACATAAGATGGAGACCACCAGACCATACTGTTAATTTAGGCAATCTATGTGGATCTTCCTCGACAGCCGTCCAGAGGAAGATCAAAGAACTGCTGGATGACTCAATGCTCCAAAATCCTGCAGAGAAACGGCCCAGAACCGAAGAATATACAGCCTGAGAACAAGAAGAGCCGACCCCAACAGCCTACCTAAGCAATGAGTTGGGACAGTGCCAGGAAGAAGAAGACGTATTGAGTCACTTTGCGACTGAACTTCGAAGGCTAAATATATTTTCGTTTAACTCATTAGCTTGATACAAGATCAAACGAACGATTTACAGAATTGAAGTTTGTTAAATTTAATGTAAATATCACATATACAATATATTTTCAAATGATCTCGAAGTGGGTTAATGAGCATTGTAAACGTAACAATTCTACGAAAACCGCAAGCGATTCTCAATGGTACTCCTCAAATTTTCGGTAAAATTAATGCCGATATAATTTATCTAGTATTACTCAAGGGATACATTTAACCATTGCATAAAACAATTAGAAACTTAAGAATATATTTGATACCACATTTTCATGGCGAGAGCAAACGAATGAGGTAAACCAAAAGATATGTATTTAACCTTCGAAGTTCAGTTGCGAAGATTCATGCCAACTGAAAGTAAATTATATCCTTTATTCAAATCCTTGACTATGAGAAAATTCCATAACTACGTATAAAGTAGATGACTTCTATTGAAATATAATTCATCCCTCCCTAACTGTTTTATTTCGCTTAAATGCCACTTTCTCCTCCTCTTTCAAGTACATAATTCTTATCTCAATATGAAATCGCTTCATTCTAATATGTGTTGGTGAATAGTAACTGATGAAGACTGTACTGTACTGTCCATAAAATCTAATTTCATGACTTTCAGTGGACTTTTCCTAGCTTCATATAAATTGGAATCATCCGCCTTATTCCACACAGATTCAATACCGATCTTACAAGGTTGTCCCTGGACCACACACCAGTAGATCGCTTCATTGCTTCTAGTTAAGTCTGTGGTTTGGAGATTGAATTTTGCTCGACTGCTTAAATGTCACAGTTTTGATTGAGTTCCTTCCTTTTGGTGTAAGGTTGGTTATTGGAGGGTGATTTTAATTTTAATGTAACTGATATGAACATTTAATCAAATTTCAACGATATTTTACTACTGTAAATATTTTTACATGCCACAGGCGTTTTCATGCTTACAAAATATAAAAACACTACAAAAACAATTTGAAAATCCGTGAACTAATGAAACGAAATAAAAATATTTAAAAGAGTGAATTTTAATTTATTATTTTCTCCACTTCTTACTCTATTGCCCATAAAATCATAGACAACATTTAATATGAATATTAGGGTAAGTAACATGTGATTTCGTTTAGTAAACTTACATAAGAAAACGCAGTATGTAGTGAAATACGCATAGAATTTGGTAAAATATTAAGTAAAAGAATTGAAAACTCGGGCGCTACTGTATGACCAGATGTGGTTTGTTCTTCTCTGTTTGATTTATAAAGAAAAAAAAAAATCGATTTTTGGTAAACGGGTATTCCTGAAGCTGAGCATAATATTCATTATATTGATCGGTTTTAATCGATAAAAGTGTAACTTTCGTTATTTTAATGTGTTTATTTTGATGTTCCTACAGTTTTATTATTATTCCGTAATATGTTAAAAATGTTTCGGTTCTGCAACGCTCCAAATGTAAACCTATAGAGAATAGGGTTGTAAAGACGAAAAAGTGATGGGCCGGACATGTGATACGCATGGGCGATCATAGACTTCCAAAAAATGTCTTGTACGGGAAAGTAGTGGGCAAGCGATGGGTTGGTGGACATAGAAAACGCTATAAGGACAGTCTGCGACAATCGCTGACGTTGTACGAGACGCTTGAGGACTCAGGTGGCTCAGGACCGTGAAGGATGGGAAGCCATCTATTTTAGGTTGATGACGTCTCAACGGCTAGACATGTGAGAAACAGTCCCCGTGGTGCAAACATGCATCAGCATTGCCAGGCAATTCAGCGGGATCTACATGTCAATGACATATGCGGGAGGGAGTGCCATCTAGGATCGGACTGTTTTCTCACAGAAGATCACATGATTGACGTGGGAGTGCAGCTCGAGATTGACGCTGGAGTGATGAAGGATCCTCAACTACGAGGCCCAGCAACGACAATGATTGCGTAATATTTAATAAATTGGTGGTCTTTATTTTTGGTTGACTTCATTTTTTTATCGATATTTCAATTGAGTCGATCTTTGTTCTTCTTAAAAAGTAAGTTGCGGAGTGCAGAGATGGATGGAGAGGAGTCGTCGGAGACTATCATGAGAGTCACAATGCTCAATTACGACCTATACGACAAGATAACGAATGAAAGAAAAAGTATTTTAAATGAACTATATGGTCCGTAAACCACCTTTGAGAACTTGGTGTATAAGAATCATGCGCCTATTTAAAGAGCAGCCTTATCGCCACAGGCGAAAGCACTTTGGCCTGAGAAATGTGCACATAATGCTTCCTTGTAATACTCGTACCCCCAGCGGGATAGTGTGGAAGTAGCTTTGAATGCATAATGTACTTTGAAACCCATACGGGTGGTATGTATCGAAATTTTTCAACACGTAAACTGCAAAAAAGTGCATCAAGTCTAAAAATGGGACTCGGAAATATTTTGTTTATGGTAATATAACGAATGAGTGCAAGCGTTATAAAATCGTGTTTATCCATTATTGGGCTCTTTTATTTATTTATTTAACAATCTGGTGCGCCAATTGCCAGACGGCAATCTTTTCTAACCAACCAGACAATAAAAGTGAATAAAGAAGTTACATGGTCGGTAAAATAAATATTCAAAAAAAAAAAATATACAAAGCAAAAATAAAACTTTTATTTCAATGAAGAATATTTTTTTAATAAAGAATTTGTTTACTACCCTTTAACTCATTAACATTTGTAATTCTAACATATCAAAGAGTAATCAGAAGACAGCGCTATATTCGGCCCCATTAATAAAACTTCGGGTTTAGAAGCACTTACGTAGACACGAAACTCTTTGTGCGTAGTCGAACATGTTAGTATAACTACATCTCGTTAAGGGACCAAAACACTAGAACACGCCTAGCGCGTGACCAGACGAACTCTTTTACGCTGAAACCAATTTTCAGGCACCTTCAAAAATTCAACCCGATATCACCGGATATCAGTCGAGTGCCTTATCAAGTAGGCCACGAAGGGTGTCAATTCATATTACATATGTTACGTAACCACGAAATAATATTAAACTCGATTGAGTTTAAAATAAGTGGTGTACGCACTTAACTCACTGTCCGTCGTTGTATGTGATTTTAAAACTAGCGCAGTTCAAGAATGGAGATAGAACAGGTAATTTTTATATAGCATTTTTGTTGTATGCAGAACAACCTGGTGGGTTTATAGTAATGTAGCTATTTTTTCTAACTAACCAGAAATATATTAATGAGACCTTAAGATATTATCAGATTGCAGGCTTTATTTTCATAAATTGGGTTCCAATCAGAATAGAACACATAACCCCCAGAATGGAAGACAGGAGTCTTACCAACTTGGCCACGGAGGTAATCAAACTGTTTAAGAGAGTTTAAAAAAACCTTTTAACCAAATAAGAGCCCTTTTTCTATTGTTTTGAATCATTACAAATGGAACCAGAACCCGATTGAAATACAATTGTCTCAAAAAGAAGGCCATGGAAGTTGTCTAAATATTCAATTGAATCTCGTTTCGTAGATCTATTAGAATGTATTGTCTAAGAAAGCCACTTTGTTATTTTACAATACTGATGACAACTTATACAAACATGCATACTGTAATTTACCTTTTTTTTCGGGATGAGCAAATAAGGCAGAGCGCCAGACTTTCCTAGCTTGGCACAGATTCTTCGCCTCTTCTACGTAATTTACTGAATAAAATGTCACAATATTTAGTTATTATTTCTTAAGTTAAAAAACTATAAATTGCATATATTATTGTTAGTTAATTAGGCATTCCATGTTATAAAGAGAATGATTTGCAAAATTACAATTTGAAGGAAAGAAGACATACTCGTATGTAAGAACTGCAGTATGTTCTTACATATGCAAAGTATGAAATATGTAAGAACTGCAGTACCTCTAAATATTTAAAGAGTTAAGGACAATAAATTCAGATATGTGACTATGAATAAATGAAGAATCGAGTGCGAGTAATTGGGGCATGTTGAACGGACTGGAGATGTTTATAATTGAGTAAAGGTTACATGCGGTGCGCAGATGACACTCAAATTGAGTAAAGGTTACATGCGGTGCGCAGATGACACTCAAATTGAGTAAAGGTTACATGCGGTGCGCAGATGACACTCAAATTGAGTAAAGGTTACATGCGGTGCGCAGATGACACTCAAAGATAACATGACTGAGGGTCTCCTCAACCATTCCTCACGTGCGTAGGGCTTTCTTTTATATGGATTTTATTAAAGAAGCTTCCTATAAATTTAAGGAATTGAAATATAAACACGTAAAAAAGCTCTTGAACTTGACAACATTGTCTGACTGAAGAAAATAAACGCACTTATCAGTACTGTATAAAGTATCAATAATAATTGTAATCATACTGAGCTTGTTTAATTGATCTTTTCGCAAACTCTGTGGTATACAGGCCCATATGATGACATCAAATATTCTATTGTAGCCCTCGAGCCATAAACCATACCTACAGTTCCAAGTCAATTGATTGGCTGCACAGGATGGACAATCAATACGAACACTCGATAAATCTATTTAAATTCTCCTTGAATACAGATGCGGGTACTTAGATGGGTTTTGAAGTAAATTTTTCTTGACTGAAGTATTTCTAGTAATGTATCGAAGTAATTTGTGAGATGGTTCAATTTTTTATACATATTTTTTTCTTTTTAATGTATGTGTTTCTCTTTGTTATATTCTTATATAATTGAACTAAACTATCTTTTGATAGACAAATTATTAAGGTTTCGTTTGGTTTTTAAACCTTCAAGAAGTATAAATAACATACGTACCATCACACCGTACCCATATCGGAGAAGGCAGAAAGGAGGAAGCGTCAGACTTTCTTGTCGCGATACACATCTTTCGCCTCTTCTATATTCAAACACCTCATATAACTCCAACGATGATTTTCTTGGTCTTCCTCTACCACGCATTCCACTTACATTTGCACTGTTTATTTATTTTGTTAGTCTTTCTTCATTCATTCGTTTCACGTGCCCAAATCTTCGAGTGCTCTTTTTCATATTGCTTAACACATCAGCCGTAAGTTCATACTTATCTTTAATCGCTTATTTCTTAAGTCCACGCATTTCATCAGCATTTCTTCGGCTTTTTTCAGTTTTATTCCATAACCACGTTTCACTCCCATAAATCAAAGTCGATACTAAAATACCGTTGTAAACTTGGTAGATTTTGATACTGTCCAGTTTGAGTACATATATTCAAGTGCCTCATTGACTTTGTTTCCTATCGTTTCACGCCATTCAATATCCCTCGTAACTCTTCCATCATCTGAAAAAATACTACCTCAATAGCAGAATTTTTCAACTTACTATAATCTTTCATTTCTCACCCATATATCGCATTAACTTTTCATTTCACATTTTAGACCTTTCTCTGTACATCTCATTTGACAAATCTTGCTTTTTTTATATTTTACATTATGCTATATATTAATCTTAATTAAGTTATTTTCAATGTTTTTTTTTACTTTTTTCACAATAATTTGGAAATTTATGTTTTGTAAGATTGTAAGACTATCCCTCTCTCTGTATCATGTTAAAATTAGTTAAAAAAAATGATATTGTATTGACCGAAAATTATCACATCAATTTGTTTAATTAAACTTAATGTTAGGAAATAGCGGGATAGTTACGTTTTTGTAAGATAATAACGTTTTTGTAAATAGACATCCGTCCTCTCATTTATGACTAACATCATTATTATTGCAATTAAAACTAACGCTCTCGAACGGACTAATGACGCTAGAAATTAATAACTGAAGCGACAATTATTTCTCATGAACTCCCACAAACAACAAACATAATAGAAGATAGAACAATTGAGATGATTAACGACCAAACTGCTGCAAGCCGCGACCACGGACAATAAAGGTGACGTTTGTGGATGCAAACAAGTAATTAACAACGTCGGAGTGCATTTTTGGTTCTATACAGTTCTATGATTCAGCATGAAAATCAATGCATGTATACACTCGTATACTTGGTTATATACTATGGTTCAATATAAAAATGACTTTATATACACTTTGTGTATACATATTTGGTTCAATACAGTTCTATGGTTCGGCATAAAAATTACTTTATGTAAATAAAGGGTTTTCCAAATTGAGCGTTTTTTTTTAATAATTTTTTTTTAATTCTTGAATAAAACATCCAATTTGCTTTGATTTCAAAAAACTTTTTATTGACCATTGAAGACATTAAAACACAAAAAACAATATCCGCCAAATGTCCACCTCTTGCAGCTTCACAGATGTCCACTCTTTTGTCAAAATTTTCGGTGACTTTTTGGCATAATTACGGTTCTAACTCACCAACAACGCGAATAATTTTGTCCTTCAGCTCAGAAATTGATTGGGGGTCATTCTTATAGACCTAATTTTTCACGTAACCCCAGAGAAAATAGTCCAAGGGTGTCAAATAACATTAACTTGGTGGCCAATTAACATCACCGTTTCCGGAGATTACAATACATAAAATAATTCAACAATTTGAACGCGTTGTTGTATTGTATACGACTCCATTTTTATAAATGTCATACATTACACTTCTCAAATGTCACTAGGCCCCGGCAAGTTTGCGACGCCATCTGTGTTTTATCTAATAATTTTAAAAAAAACGCTAAATTTGAAAGACCCTTTATATTTGGTTCTATACAGTTAAATCATTTAACATAAAAATCACTTTATGTACATGGAGGCGATAATTATTTTAATTAATAAAAAAAAATAAAAAAACACAAACACGCCTAATCCCTGTTTGAATAAGCAGAAAGAACAAATCTCCACATTATTTTATCCTGTCAAACATATTTCGCTTTTACCGCGTGTATACATACTAGCCCATTTATAAAGGTTTTTCTATCTTACATTTTTCTGAATTTGTTTGATTCGGCCATGCCACGTTTTTTCTAGGTTCTCCTAAATTTCTCATAATTTCCGTACTACAGATATCGATAAATCTTTCATTTTTCATTATTTCTACGTGTCAAAATTATCTTAAATCTCATTTCTTTATCTTAAGTACTGTATCTATTTTCAATCCGTATTCTTTCCTAATGTCCTAATTCTTTATTCTATCACGCGTTGTTTTTTTCCGCACATTCTAAAACAGCTAAATAAGAGTTTGATAGAATTAATGCAAATATTCAATCACAAAAATGGCACTCTAGTGACAAAATCGGGAAATATTATGATATAATAAAAACAACAAAATTTGAAACGCAACTGAATTTCCCAAAATTGACGTTACAGAGTCAATACGAATTTAAATGAAGCGCGTAAACAAACAAAAATAAGGATTTGCATTCCCCGTGTTATTTGTACTCTCTGCACTGTGCATCGGTGCATACAACGTCATTTATATCGGTGCATTAACCTGATTGCATTATGTTGCACAATGATAGGGCGGATTTTATCTAATGAATAGGTTATTACATCAGAATTAATATGTCTATTTAACCACAAACCCGCCTGAAACGAAACAACTGAACTATGTTGAAAATGTAAACAAATACTGTCAGATAACATTGAGCTTTCAAAAGTTTTCAAAGATTGAGTATAAACTCCTGTTTTATTACTTGGTGTACATTTCAAAAGATAAACCAAAAAGTCTTTTTTTATATATTATAATATTTTGTTAGTCGTAAGCCTTGAGATCAGTTTATATCTATCAATCAATCAAATACAGCATACATTTAAACAAAGAACATTTTTTCGAGGTGAGCTAAGAGGAATAGGAACGGCGTGTAGCGATAGGGAACCAAGTCAACGGGACACTTAAATATATAAACTCAAACTGAAGAGTATCAAAATTTGCTAAGATGATAGTCGACAACAGTATTTTAGTACTAACTTTGATGGGAATGAAACGTGGACATGGAAAAATATTGAGAAGAGCCGAATAAATGCTGTAGACATTCGTGCACTGAGAATATACTATATGAGGTGCATGGTCGCCCGGTAATGCAATGGAATTCAATACGGAAAGTTGCCGGTTCGAACCCCGCGCTGTGCTACTTCCCTTGAATGATACATATATTTTTTCCGTCTAGTATTCGTGGGTTTAAGAATACATATGACTTCGATCATTTCTATTCTTTAAAAAAGGGGGGAAAATAACATGCCGTTGTGCTCCGATCGTCTCACTTCAGATGTGCTATCAGATCCAGTAAGGTGGTGTGGCCGGTGAGTTTGCTGGTGTGCCATTCACTCACTTTAAAAAAACTCCACAGCATAGCTTCACTTTCCAATTGAATTGACATTTGAATAGTGAGGGAATCGTCCAGTACGAAGGGAGATGTATGATGTAATACGGAATGAAGGGATTAGGGATGAATGTTAACTTAACGATGTGTTGGGTAAAATGAAGAGGAGTACTCTGAGATGGGTTTGGGCATGTAGAAAGAATAAACGAAGAAAAACTAAGAAAACAAATGTATAGTGCAAATGTGAGTGGAAGACGTGGTAGAGGTAGACTAAGGATAATATGTTTGTATCCATCCATCGTGGCGTGTAGCTCATGACTGGGTATCGTGACTCCCATGATAGCATTCTGCGGCTCTAAGAGCAGTTGTTAAGGGTAGTCAAGTAACGTATCTCACTTGTTCAGTCCAACGCATTAGGATTCTTCTCCTTGTGTGTCGAACTTTCACGTATCCAGTAACCACAAACCTCTCCAAATTATTTCCTTGACCACGAGGAATGTGTCCAAAGAATTGGAGGACACGAAAAAGGCATTTTGTCGACAATCTGTCAGTGATTCTCAGTTCTTTGTTCGCCTTGCTGTCCATAATATTTGTAACATATATTTCCAGCACCACATTTTAAATTTTTCGTTTCTACGTCTCTCGTTTGCTCTCAGAGTCCAAGTATTTGCGCTAAAAATGAATATTGCAAACATGAGAGATTTAACTGAGTGATGGGGATAATTCTGCTTTTCCACATCTTTTCTAGTTTTGATTTTCTTTGGCCATTCCAATTCTTCTTTTCCCCCCAGCCTTGCATCCTCTGTTGTAAGTAATTCTAGAGCCTAAGGAACAAAATTCAGTAACAATTTCTAGGCTATTTACCATATTTGGTAGCAGTTTGTTACTGCGGTCTTTACCACTAGCTTAGTTTTCGACCTATTGATTTCCAGACCCATGAGCTTGCCCTCGCGTTCCACCTTTTTAAATAACGTAACAAAATCTTATAATTTTTGTATCACGGAATATTAATTTGAAAGAAAATAATATTATCTTGATTACGTAGAAAATTAGATAAATCGTAGAATTTGTATGAGAACGAGGACGCATGATAAGAAAGTCTGGCACCCTGTCCTCCCTACCTACACAAATAGGAAAATGGCGTGAAGGTTTATATGTATATTTAAAAACTTGAAAAAACTGCGCTCTTTATAGGATATTTAATTACGAACCATTAACGAAATTGTGTGGTGGTATGTATTTTTGACTGAGATTTTTCTATAAATTATCACTGTCGTATTTCTCCTTTCAAGCCTTCGCAGCCTCGTTAGCAAAGATCTCCATTAATCTAAATATCTGACGAATTGTTTTGCGTCACCCAGCCCAGTTTCAACGTTTTCTGACACAATCGCTCCACCTGCTACATACAACTATTTCGTCCCTCAGGTCGTCTTTTACTGTACTAACCTTAAAATGTTAAGAAGGAATTTTTGTTTTTTTTTACAATTATATACATTTCAAACTTCTTTTCACTTATAATCCTAGAGTTTTTCTTTATATAAAAGTATGATTAATTCATCATCCCCCTAAACGTTCCATCAGAAATACAGAGTTAACGTAAACGCCCCCATACAGGTAGGTTTAAAGCCTGATTTTTACATCCTTTGAAGCCATTTCTAAATTAGTACCAATGCGATCTAGCAATGTTGTAAGAATTCATTTTAAGGGCGTTATAAGACATTATCTTGAATTGCCGTGAAGGACTGCCTGAAAAATGAAAACGTCATATTTTTCTTGTCCCTTAACCCTTATTATAATAGTAATTAATACGATAAATGAAATAGAATTAACTTTATCAGGTATGACAAAACTACAGCCCATGGACCAGATCCGATACACAAGGCCCATTTTTGTGACCCGCTTAGGTGGTTTTGATATATATTAAGTATTTTATTAATCATTGGCAGCCCCTTTTTTTCAAATGTTGATTGTGCTCCATTAAGTATATTTTTGGTTGGTTGGAAGAGATGGCCACATGACAATAAACTCGCCATGTTAAAAAAAAATAAGTATCGAACTTCAAATTATTGACTTGCTATGCGATGAACTTTTACACGAAATGTCAAAGTTAAGAAAATATGTCAATTTTTTTATTAAAATTTACATTGTTTTATGTGTAAACATCAGTATTATAATACTTGTGATATTAGGTTATATATGCGAACAAGCTTTTTGAAAAATAAATATCCATAAAACCCAACAAGTTCTAAATTATTGTAATTTATTTTTAACAAACACTGTTTATTCCATTTTTTTGTGACGGTAGAACCCTACCGGTTTCAAGGCTTTCACTTCATCTTCAGGGGAGCGCAAACAAGACTAAATGCTGTTCGAACTGGTACCGATATAGACACTTCAACGGTTGGAGGCTGGGGGATGAGGAAGGCTAGGGATAATTTCGGCCAAGAGCGGGGAGATTTCGGGGAAACAACTGTTCAACAGATGCTCCGATCGGTATACTGACTTAGAAATTTCTAGGGCCTCTAATCTGTCCAATTTATTTCCATTGCCACTAATATGTAAGAATTTGGCATCATCGATAGAAAAAGTATGATTCTCACGGTGACAATGATTAGCCATTTCAGAATAAATTAGAGGATTTGTTAAGGCAATTGGTGTTCACGAAATCTCTTTTCAAAAGATCTTCCTGTCTTTCCTATATAGAAATTATCAGAGTCAGCACATAAAAGTTTATACACACCACTGTTGCTAAGTATTCCATTTTTTGCCTTTCCCATTAAATAAGAGTTTCTGGAGATTAAAGTTAGTGTAAAAAGCTGGCTTTATGTGACTTGGAATATTTTTGGTTATTTCATTTGATATATTTTTTTATAAATAGGACTTTGCTTCATTTATAGGTATGCTTATAGGTGTCGTTAAATATATAATCTTTTATAAGTTTCTTTTTTGTTTTGTTTTTTAAAAGTGAATCAATGAGGCTTCCAGGATAGCCATTATTTGTAGCAATTTTTTTATGGTTATTAATTCCTTTTTAAAATTGTCGTCGGTTAATGAGACACTGAGCAATCTATGAAGCATACAGTTAAAGGCGGCGAATTTATGATTATTAGGATGGTTAGAAGTTGCTGGAATTATAGAGTCTGAATAAGTATTTTTCCTATATATATCAAAGTCAAATGTGCCATTTTTCCGAGATAATGTTAGGTCTAAGAAATTTAATTTTCCGTCCTGTTCTGTTTTGTAGTGTAAATTTTATAAAACTTTCTATAGAATTTAAATATTTAAGAAATTGGTGTAATTGTCTATCGGTACCCGTCCAAACACAAAAAATGTCATCTGCATACCTAAACCAGCACAAAACATTTTTGGTTAACTTAAACTTACTCCTAAAAATACATTTTTCAAAATAGTTCATAAATATTTCACTGAGAAGGGGAAACAACGGTGAGCCAATCCAATAGCTAAACCATTTGTTTGTTTATGTATTTTATTGTTGAAGTTAAAATAATTTTGTTTGATGCATAAGTCCATCAGTGAAATCAATTCCGAATTTTTAACAAGGTCCTTACTTTTGTCATTTATGATATTTTTTGCGAGCTCTAAAGATCTCCAACCTGGTATGCTTGGATATAGGTTAGTGACATCAAAGGATACTAGTTTTGCATTATGGTGTATTTCTATGTTTTTTAATTTATCAATTAATTCCAATGAGTTTTTGATTGAGTATTCAGCTTTTAATTGGGTTAGATTATAAAATTGTTCTTTGACAAACTTACATATTTTATAGGTTGGTGCCTGGTTATATGAGACTACAGGTCTTATAGGTATATTGTTTTTGTGTAATTTGGCTAAGCCATATAGTTGCGGTATTTGTGGATTCATTATACACAAATTCTTTTTAAAATTTTGGTTCATGATGGAGCTACAATTTTTAAGGACGGATTTTACTTTAGTCTGCAGATAATTTAATGGGCAGGTTTTTATTACTTGAAATTTATTGTTATTCAAAAAATCTAGGACTTTTTCTTCATAATCCTTCTAAATTAACTGAAATATTATATTTGGAAACGATGTCAATAACAAGCCTAACATAACATATTTGATAAGTCTGACATGGAAACAATTATGGATAAACTCAATGATTTATGGATGTTTCTCAAAAAATTGTGGATGATATTTCTCAATAATTATTAAGTAACTATTAATTAATCAATATGATTATAGTTGGAAGTATTCATTTATGCATATCATCACGCTGTTTCCTAGTACCTAAATACCTCAACTGTCAGAAAATAATCCAATAAAGGAGTATGGCGTCCTGATACTTGACCGAGACTCCTAAAAGCTATTCACCACTTAGTCATTTCCCTGTCGGGGTAGGTAGAAAGGACAGAGCGCTAGCCTTTCATATCTCGGTAAAACCTTTATTGCCCCTTCCACATCTCTATACCTTCACATGCAACTCCTACAATTCACCTGTTTTTTTTTCAAATTTCTTCCTTTCAAAATATAATTCACTTGATTCGACCATTCTTACTTTGGTCTTCGTCTACCATGTCTTCCATTTGGATTTGCACTTAGCAATACTACCACTTGCATATAAAAAAAATAAAAATATTAATTAAAATTATAAAAAGAAACTGTTTCCCAATTCATAGAATTTCTTATCAAAAATTAAAAAAAGAAAACCTGTACATAAGCAGAATAATTAAATAGAGCAAACCTGTACATAACAAGAAAAAATAAATAGAGCAAACCTGTAGATAGGCAGAAAAATTAAATAGAGCAAACCTTTAGATAGACAGAAAAAATTAAATAGAGCAAACATGTATGGTACATAGGCAGAAAAATTAAATATAGCAAACCTGTAGATAGGCAGAAAAAACGTATTCATCCCTGATTACTGTATTCCGTATTCAGACATACAATGTCACCCCATGTCTCATTCTAAATGTATGCATTTCTACATAATTTATTAAGTTCTTTTCAGTATTTTTCAACGTTTGATTCGAATATAAATGTTTTAGTGCTCCATTGACTTTCTTTCTTATGACTACGTGTCTTTCGATATTCTACATTCTCTTAGCAAATATACTCTTATGTAGTACATTCTGTCCTGCCGTTTTTCTATCAGTGGAGGCAGAGAGGAGGGAGCATCAGACTTTTAAATCATTGTTTTTCCTGACACACTTCTTTCGCCTCTTCTACATTCACACACTTTCATATAAAACCACTACAATTTCTCAGGCTTTTTACGTTTCCTTCGTTTTGAATAGCATTCACTTGATCCAACCATGTTTTCCTTGGTCTTCCTCCACCACGCCTTTCACTCACATTTGCACTGTATTTTTGTAGTTTTTCTTTAGTTATTCGTTCGACATGCCTTTAACATCTTACAGTGCATCTTACTCGTACATGCCCTAAACATCTTATAATTCTTTATTTATTTAATAAACACTTTTATTGCAAATAAAATCTTGCGATATTATTGCCAGGTGGTAATCTCTTCCAACCAAACAGACAAAAGTAAATGAAGCAAGTTACATGGTTGCAAAAACATTCAAATGACTACCCACCCCAACGAAATCCATGAACACACACGTGAGCATATGCCCACAAACCTCACAAAGAAGAATAATCACCCGAACATTCCTTTTCATATAAAGTAAGATATCATCAATCAAAGGAAAAGGAAGGGTTGGTGGAGAGGATAGAAAAAATCAGGAATGAAACACGTTATATTACTGACTAAAAATTTACCAGATTATTATTAACTATACATTATGCACCAAACATTGAATTAGCTTTTTACAGAGTAAATCATATCTATCGAGACATTAATTATAGGTGATTAATTTGTTCAATTCATGCGAGTTTTTTTCAGTCGTTTCATAAAGCATGCCAAGGACGGAGCGGGTCTACCATTGGTTTGTAACTGATTCCAGTCTCACTGAATGGACAGTAAAGGACGACGTAAAAAATAAGAGCGGTGAACTGGAAAAGCCAATAAACAATATCTGTTTGAGTGTAGCGCTAGTCCATGATTAGAAAGACGCTGATTTTTTTCGGTGACATTAGAGGGGTGGCGGGACAGTTAAGCATGTTATACAATAGGGACAGTATGTGAATTTGGTGCTTATTTCTAACTTTCAACCAGTTTAGAGCCTTTTGGTATGAAGTGAAATGATAACATAGTATACATCTTCATATTGTTACACATTTTAAATATTTAAAACTAGATTAAAATTTATTATTTTTGAAACACTTAATAACTTTTTTTATATTTGCTATTGATTTCTATTTCTTCTACAATAATATATTTGATTGCATTTATTAACGTATGTCTATACAACAATTCTTAGAAGTGTGGAATACAATTACTTTGATGTGTTAATAAAAAGTTTGTTTTTCGCACAGAAGTTGAATTGTGATCTCTCAACAATTTAATTATCTTAAAAATAATTTGATTATACGTTGAATTGTGATGTCTCAACAATTTAATTATCTTAAAGATAATTTGATTATACGTTGGCTCCAAGACACATTTAGGAGACATTTAACTACTTAAGAGTATGAAACAAGAGTTCTACCATTGACTATTTGATTACAGTCCTTGAAAAACATTCGGTTGGTTTTTTTTTTAGATTTATCCTCATTATCAGCCACTTAGTCTTATCTCCTTACATAATATATGAATCTTTCTAAATCCAAAGGATTTGTCTAAAAACAAAGTTAAGTCGAATAAAAGTCTTTTTTAACTAAAATCTAGGAAAACCCTGATAAAGGAATAATTTATTTTTTTTGGATTATTTTGTAAACATTGGTATACATGCTACATCTGGCGAGCTTAAAGCGTTCTGTGCAAGTTTTTTTAAATCAACCAGCTTATCTTGGATATATAAATTTGTACCATAACACTAATAACCCATGACAGATTTTATATAAAATAACATTTATTTCAATTCAATTAAAAAAATATTATCTCTAAAAAAAATTATAGTAGGACTAGGAAAGAATTCGTTGAATGATAATATATATGAAAGAAAACTAGGATAAAAAAATATTGTAAGGAATGAAACTTTTTTTAAATTCTCCCTTAAACCTAATTAAGAATCGTTCGTTTTCGTCGTTGCTGGGCCTCGTAGTCGAGGACCCCCTCGCAATTTCAATGTCAATCAGTTGGAAAGCGAAGCTGTGCTGTGGAATTTGTTTATTAAGTGAGTGAGCCGTTATACACCAGCAAACACACTGGCTACGTCGCTGTACTGTATCCGATGACACACCTGAAGTGAGACGATCGGAGCACACCAGCCTGTTTTCCCCTTTATTTTAAAGAATAAATATGACAAAAGTCATAGGTATCCTGATATCCCCGAATACTAGGCGGAAAAAAATATATGTGTCGTTCGAAGGGAGTAGCACAGCGCGGGGTTCGAACTGACGACCTTCCGCACGGAAGTCCAGTGCGTTACCGCGCGGACATGCACCTCATTAAAGATGATGCACATCTAATATCTCTCGGAAGTCGTTCCCTAGTCGCGCCGCTTAGAGTGCAAATGAAGATGTGTTTTGTTGATATGTATAGGAGTCTCATCGACCGATCAAAGAAAAGCAGATATTTCACGACTCCTTTTGTAATCATTAAAAAGTTGACGAGAACCTAAAAAATTGCCTGCTCAAAGCCGTCTTCGGGACTGTTGGAAGGCGATCAGCCGCCTCAGGTTGTGTGACCAGTGCCCGAGGTATTCTGCAAAAATCTCGAGTACTGAGGACGCTCTCTGCATATGCGATGAAGAGTTGACTACATTATAAATTCTAAACTGCCCGACACCATACACAAATAGTAATCGGCTAGAGATCAACAGGATCGCAATTGACGTAGCCAAATAGTTTAATGTTTTTTTTACACGTCTGATCTGAAACCATAGCAATTTCGCATACAATAAATCATGATTTGTTTTCTCATTCGACATAAATATTTTACAATATCTTCTTATTCTTCTGGCATATTGACAATAGAACCAGTTCACTCTCATTCAAAATTTTGCAACCCCGATGATATTTGGGTGCCGTACTTTTTTCCTGTCGTATGGATTACAACACATGTCGTTTTTTTAAACTAGAAAGAGAAAAAAGATCGATACGGATAGCTTATTTCCAATCAAATATAAAGTTATTTAAGACCAAAGTTTGAAAATAATCGGCCTGGAACATTTTTTAGTTATTATCAAAAATTTAAAAACTTCGGGCCAGATCATGTACGTTATTATTAAGAAGTTTTTTAGCATCGTACGATTCAACGCTCAATTTTTTTAACTGTTCTGAACTAAGTCGATACGCTTAAAGAAATAAAAAACACATCGGGGTGAACATCTGGCAAACACATATATTCCAAGAATCACGCCGCTGCTCGCTGAGGTTATCTCCCCTCCCCCTGTTAACCGTTAGAAGTGTGTATGTCTTGTATGTGCTCCCCTGATGTTAACCGTTAGAAGTGTGTGTGTCTTATTTGTGCTCCCTTGATGGTGAGGCAAAAGCCTTGAAACCGGTAAGTTTATACCGTTACAAAAAGTGGAATAAACAGTGTTTGATAAAACAAATGACAATGTCTTTAAACCTCCACAATGTTCATGTCTTTACTATAAATCATAATATAAATAGGCCAAAGCCCGTACGACGGTTGTCACCAAAGAAAGAATACAAGAATTGAATTTTTAATACAAGAGAGCGAGAGAGGAATACTTGGATTCTCTCCGAAAGTAATTCGAAATTTGAATCTTGATGGGTCCGTGATACTGAACGAATTTTAAATACCTAGCTAACAATTTTTGAACCGGTATAAAAGGGGACGATGTATAAATGATATATATAAACAAATTCTATATTTATAAATATATATTTTCATAAATGTAGAATTTGTTTTACTTCCGTGAATATTTCACGGGCTGCAACTAGTAAAATATAAAAAACATATTTTTCTTCGTTCCATTTTTAAATTGAACTTTTGGTTTTACTAACTGACAAAGTTACAGACGTTTATTATAGTTATTGTTCTATTTATATATATTCTTTATATAAACTGTTATTATTCATTCGAAAATCTGTTAGTATTCGGTTCGAAATAAAATAAATAAATTTGAATAGCTAGTTTTGATGTTCAACGATTGATTTATTTTCAAGGACATCACTTACTAAGATAAATATACTACAAAAGTTCCCTTTATGACATTTTGAAGCATTTCGATCCGTGGGCAAAAGTAGATATTTTAATTGAAATGAAAGAGGACTTCACGATTCTCAATATTAAGCCACTCACAATAATTTGAACTTGAATTGATTCCCTTAAATTATATTGAATTTTTATTATTCTTCCTTTTTGGCTTCAAAAAGGTCTATTGGATTTATTTATGTATCCTAAATACGAGTATCTCAACATGGTTATATTCAATTTCATGTCGAAATGAATAAAGTTACAAGAATACACATTCATGTTGACAGCATTAAAGTAAAAACCGTTTTCATTTTGACATGCATGAATCATAGTATAAAACGGGCCAAAACCCATACGACGGCTGTCGTCAAAGAAAGAATACGAGAATTGAATTTTGAATACAAGAGAGCGAGAGAGGAATATTTGAATTCTCTCCGAAAGTAATTCGAAATTTGAATCTCGGTGGGTCCGTGATACTGAACGAATTTTAAATACCTAGCTTACAATTTTTTAACCGGTGTAAAAGGGGACGATGTATAAATGAATTCTACATTTATGAATATATATTTTCATAAATGTAGAATTTGTTTTACTTCCGTGAATATTTTACGCGTTGCAACTAGTAAAAAATATACATTCATGTTGACAGCATGAAGAAAAAACATTTTTATTTTAACGTGTATGAATAAAAAAATTACTCATACATGTTGATAGCACGAAGAAAAAAATTACACATTCAAGTCGACAGCATGAAGGAAAAAAAACGATTTCATGTTTACACGCATGGAGAAAAAATTGACACATTCATTTCGATGGCATGAAGAAAAAAAAAACAATTTCATGTGAACGTGCATGTAGAAAAAAATGCTATTTAATATTGACATGTATGAAAAAAATGCTACGCCCTGGGTACCCTGTGAGGTAGTACGTATTTTCTTAATTTTGAAAACTGATAATACGAATAATGAAACTGTTTTATGTATGTTATATTGTTTTAGCGTATCGTATTTCTTTATTCACTCGTGCTCTTATTGTGTTTAGTAAAATTTGTTAATGGTTAAGATCGACCATTAATTAAGAAAAAATCAATAAATATATTTTAATTTTATACAAAATATAAATGTAAAAATATTCTGTTATAATAACAAAAAAATTTAACCCTAGATATCTTATTGTTCTCTCAAGTATTAATTCGTGTTTTTCTTTTTCTTTACAGTGTTACTCTCTCGACTGGATGGAAGCAATGGGATCACCTATTTTTCTTTAGAATCCAAAGTTAACGCTGACGAAAGAGGAGAATTTTCAATGGACCACGAACTAGAATACATTTGCATTAATCGCTTTGAAAAGAAGTTACCACCTATTCAACCGTCTCATCAGCAGAAACCGCAAATAAAGGAAACTGAAAAGAAAAAACAAACATTAAATTCGTCGAAAATAGATATAACATTAGCAACAAACCAATTGCCTATAGACGATTACGATATAAATACAGAGAAAAATGAACTCCCTGTTTGGGAAAACTTAAGCATAGATACTAAAAATGATATATTAGATGATTATAAGTTAGAAAACGATAGTGAAAAACACCGAAAAGTGTTAAAAAACGACGATATAATCGATGTACATGTAGATAATAGTGACGAATCTGTAGACCATGACAAAATGGCCGCTGTAAATAATTCGAAAATAGAACTACAACAAAATGGCGTCGTCGACATTGACGCAAATATTGATAATCCGTCATTAGTTAAAAAGGAAAACGTTGTTAATAGTAAAAGCGTTAAGAAACGTAGAAATATTTATAAAAGAGATGCAACGAATTTTATTACGAGCAACGAAGCAATCGAAAGCATGTCTGGACTGTTCTTCGACAGAAGAAGCAATAGTGTCGCTAGTCACGAGGTTGTGATGGGTCATAGAGTTTATGGTAGAGTGCCCAGCAATAGACAGGTGATAAAGCTGAAATGGAAAGTTGCTGATACGAGGATGGGTGAAGGGAGGGTAGCAAATGTCACCTTTAGGTAAGGATACTTTTATGTATTTTTATTCATTTTAAAATTAAGTTGGCAACGTAGGTCTTTGTTAAAATTTGTGTTTTTTATTCAAAAATGATACAATTAAACACTGTGAATGGACATAGCACCCTTTTTTATTCTTATTATTTAACCATGCCAATTTTATGTTCATTAAACTATCTAAAGAGATTAATTGTTCATTCAGGTTAATTAACTGTTATAAAGTTAAAGAGGAAAGCAGTGAAGTTGTTACAATTTGTCAAAACTCCAAAATCTAGTCCAATATTGATCATTGTTGGGGTTAGTAAAAGCTATCAATCAATGCTATTGAATCACAAAATGACAATTGTCGCTAAACGCATGGTCGAAAGTGTATCGGTTTAGCGGTAAAACCCCGAATCAATTATTTATTCAAATAACGCTGCAAATTTGGGAGCATTAGCGTGTTGATAGAACATAAACATTCAGCTCCCTATCTCATTATATGGCTCTACAGGGTTCATCACGCGATGTCCAAATTACGAGACTATTTTTAACAAGGACCGGTCAAAAGTAATGACTTGGGAAAACCTACGATGAAGGGGGGTCCTAAGTCAAGTATCTTTAAAAGATGCTATGAGTTAAATATGCCATGAGAAATTAAACGAAAAAAAAAAGAAAAGTTAATATGTTGAGTAAGAGATAGAAGAGCGCTCTGAGATAATTTGGGTATGTGAAACGAATGAATGAAAAAAGACTTACAAATAAGCATACTGCGCAAATTTGAGTGTTATGCATCCTAAAGGAATACGAAAGAAAGTAAGTTGGATCAAGTGAATATTTTGAAAGAAGGAAGAAAAATCGTAGGAGTTTTACGAAAACTGACAAATGAACACGAACACGTGTATGAATGACAGAGAAGACGCTCTACAAAGCCGAAGTTAGCAGATTATGGCCGACAGAATTACTTACCGCCGGGTACTGTACTAGTATTGGTACTTCTTCAAGTGTTGCTAACACATGTAACTATGAACCATGAGTTACGTGCTCTCCAGTGGCTCTGAATCTTTGGGCTCGATTAATGAAATCGAAGACAATTTTATCTTCTAGCTCTTGAATATGGAGCTTTATCAAAAATTCAAATAAGTTGAAGGTTACCATACAATTGAATTATTGCGTCACAGGTTTGGTTCCCGGCGGGGCATAGAGTGATCATTGTTGTAATATAGGTTAATAAATTAAACCGCAAATTGTTCCTGTTGTAAAATGTATACCTTGGTAACGGCCGTCCTTTTTTTTCTGTTTCATTCATATTAAACAAATTCAAACATGTCATTCGGAGAGATTGAAGAACGTAGCTGAAATACAATACTATCTTCAGATTGATTAATCCAGCCTTTGAGTTAAGAACCGTCGGAGTAGGCACGGAACTCGCAGTTCAGCATCTCATATGTAGACAATACTACTGCGCACGTGAAGAGGTAAAACATTCGATACACGTGTCAAATCTAGTGAATTTATTGATCATAATCACACGTTTTGGTATTACTACCACTTATGTGAAGGGCTAACAACACTCACACATAACTAGTGTACGTATTGTTACCAGATGAACTCTTTTACAGGACTGGAACCCTTTTTCATTCTTTATTTTCGGGTTCCATCGGAAACCGAACCTGAAGTATCCGAGTCGATATTGTCAACTGGGCCAAATACACATTATTTTTGGGCTCGTAAAGTCTTTGTATGTCTCTGGTTTCCCGTAAAATTGCCATGAACCATTAATTATGACTGATAAACGCCATGGCTAATACTCAAGTGGTTTTATTGAGGCATGGAACAATTCTGTGAAAGTTAAGTAAAAGAGACTGGTATCTGTAGACTTGGCTAGATAAATAAACATACAAATAATATTTGAACATGTCTATTGAACAAGAAAAGAAATAAGTTTCGTTTTGAAAAATAACGAACTAAAAATATCAATAAAGTTGTAAGCGTTCTTGACTTGATTAATTTTGAAAACCAGCATGGAGGAAAATGGTGAATGACCATGGGACAGTATTTCTGCTAGCACTTATTTATCTGTCTAAATATTATCTGTCTGAATATTCTGGATTTGTTAATGTTTTCAATAAGTCTATTCCAAGTCAGTATGTTCGTTTTAATTACGGAAACTATATAAGATTGCCAAAAGATCTCTTAACTGGTGTCAATATTTTACAAAGTTATTCATTTTTATTTCTAATAACCTTAATTTCTACAATATAAGAGAATATCTTATCGTGGAACCTTAACATAGACAAATAATCACATTATAGCGACCTTTACTCAAAAATATAATAATCCAACAAATGACTAAGACACATTCGCGGAAACACTGCTCAAGAAAAATATTTTTCACGTTTAAATTATACGGATTCAAGGATAGTTTGAATGTGTTTTTCAAGTGCCTTGACTGATTTCTTATCCTTCAAAACTAGTTTATACGGATTCAAGGATAGCTTGAATGTGTTTTTCAAGTGTCTTGACTGACTGTTGTTCCTTCAAAACTAGTTTATATGAATTCAAGGATAGTTTGAATGTGGTTTTCAAATGTCTACTGATTTCTCATCCTGTGCAACCTAAAAACTGACGAATGGTAGGAATTGTGCCTCAATAACTACAACAGCACAATTGATTTGGTGGTGAAGGCTTTGAGGGAACTCACAAATAGATTAATTGAACAAGTTCAGACCCATTCAGTCCACTAATTTCTTTCAATCAGGCAATGTTGTCAAAATAGTATTTATAAAAAATACTGACTATTAAAGTTATATATTTATTTCACTTTCTTTTTACACAATTATAGAACCTTCCAGTCGAAGTTGTAACCCAAGTTTTAACTAAAGTATAGGGAGGAGTGTAACAGGGATGCATATGTTATACCATCAGTCATATGTTATATAAAATTATGAAACAAAAGCTTGTTGATTAGAAGAAATTGCTTTATAATAATAATATCATCAAATGAATTTGCTTGAAAACGGTACGTAAATAAATACGTAACGGTACGTAAATAAATAAAACCATTTTTTTCATCAATTTGGTTTGATCCTACCACCAACCACGCTTTTATGGGAAACAAAATAAGTCCTTATCTAGCGCGATCTACACTAGAAGATCGAAATTTTCTTTATTTTTTTATAAGTACGATGTCACGTACTGAAGAAGAAGAAGAAACTGCTCAGAGGGACTCCTTCTCCGGTGCTGAAACACCTGACTGTGAAAAGAATAGTAGTGATGACGGACTTAAATTTTTAATAGATCGTCCATGAGAACGATCCAGAGCAAATGACCCAATATACCACCCTGCGGGCAACCGATGTCAATCTCCCTATATATAAACACAGAATCGCAGTCAACCCTTGCCATGCGATCTCTGAATTAGTTCTGAATTAACTGAAAAATTTCTTTCAATCGATCAATATATCAAATATTCTCGAAAAATTCAAAGGATTGTCTTTCGCGAATATTGAAAACTTATTTAGCATCAGAGTGCGATTTCATGAATTAATTTCGAATGTTTAATTTGTATTCGGAGTAGGTACAATCAACAGACGATATATGTACAACGTGTGGAATTATACGAGTACAAAACAACATTTGTTGTGCTCGTTAAATTATTGTGACGTTTTATACAAATTAACTGTCAATATGAAGCTTTCGAACAGGAATACTAAACCAATGTTTACCTTACTCTCGTTTGTCGTAATTTGAAACACTGAAACTCTCAATGCATATTCTAGGCCAAAATTACGTTAATCCAATAAATATGTTGATTTCTAGTTATGTTAAATCCAACAAATTTACTTATTACAATAAAATATTTGTCTTACGGTTAAAGAAACCTTTTTAAATTTATTTATTTTTATTTATTTTACACATGACAAGAAATCATAGTATAAATAGGCCAAAATCCATATAATCCATATGGCTGTCGCCAAAGAAAGAAAACGAGAATTGAATTTTGAATACAAGAGAGGGAGAGAGGAATACTTGGATTCTCTTCGAAAGTAATTTGAAATTTGAATCTCGGTGGGTACGTGATACTGAACGAATTTTAAATACCTAGCTAACAATTTTTGAACCGGTGACGATGAAAGGGGACAATGTATAAATGATATATATAAACAAATTTTACATTTATGAATATGTATTTTCATAAATGTAGAATTTGTTTTACTTCCGTGAATATTTCACGGGTTGCAACTAGTATACATAATTTGCGATAAACAACAGGTAATTTAATTAAGACACACAATTTTAATGGATCTGGGTTTGTTGCCTTTCATTTGTCGTGTCCCCAGTAAACAAGGCCTATATCTTACCGAGGACAAAATTGATTATCTGATTTTATTTTGCAATCAGACAAAGCAAAAAAACTGACCAAATATTCTTCATTGTTTATGTCAACACTTTATTTTTAAGTATGCCCATGGTAAGTTTATTTCTATTTGGCTATCTTTTCATTTATCTATCATTGTATATTTAAGTAAACACACAAAAGATTCGCCGATTCTTGCCAATTTTAAGGCAAAAAAAGTTCATAGTTTTTAAGAATGGAAAGAAAAATAAACAATTAAAGAGACATAGAAAAGAAGCGAATCATTAAAGAGACACATGGAAAGAAGGAAAGCGAGCTGGACTTGAACCAGCAATCTCTGTTCTCATGACAGACGCTTTATCAACTAAGCCATCCTGGGTTATCACACCCTGTTCCCTTCAAACATCTCCTACAACAACCCTAAGCTGCTTACTTACTTGCTCAAATACTTGCAATAATCTTTATTTTTAAATAATTATCAGAGCAATGAAGTAAGTGGCCGAGAGTTTTTATAGGGGATCTTTAAAGGGACAAGGACTTGATGCAGAGGTTTAATTGGTAAAACACATATCATGAAAACAGAGGTTGCTGGTTCAAGTCTGGCCCGTATCCTTTCTTTTCATGTTTATCTTTAATGATTCCTATTCTGTTTATTATTCTTTCAAGTCTTACATTTTAATAAAAAAAAAAGTATGGCGTGTGCTAAAATTTTTAAGTACATATACAAATAATATTAAATAAAAAACGACATTGTTTTATTAAAAAAGAGACAAACATATTCCAAATTCTAATCTTAATAAAATTGAAGACTTAAAAATACTAAAACCCTCTATTTTTTTCATCAATTTCATTGCTGAGCCTCGTAGTTATTCCAATGTCAATTCAATTAGAAAGCAAAGCTGTGCCATGGAATTAGTTTTTAAGTAAGTGAGTCATTTCCCACCAGCAAACTCACAGGCCACTCTGCTATACTGGATCCGAAGGAACACTGAAATGAGATGATCGGAGCATATTATCGTGGTTTTTCCTTCTTTTTTTTTAAGAAAAGGTATGACCGAAGTAATGAATATCCTTCTACTCCGGAATAGCAGGCGAAAAAAATACCTGTGTTATTCGAGGGGAGTAGTACAGCGCGGTGTTCGAACCGGTGACCTTCTGAACGGAAGTGCAATGCGTTACTGCACGGCCTTGCAATTCAACGTTTTAAAACTATTCAACTATCGTTGAATATATAGTAAAACTTAACAGACTTATTGCCGTGTGACAATCTATTCCACCCAATTGGTAAAAAATAAAGAAGCATTGAGTGAAAATCAGACTGTTATATATATTTTTTAATTTAGGTTCTAACCGAAATCAAATCCATAACCTCCGGACCGGAAAACAGGCGTCTTACTAAGATGACAAACGAATGATCTACAATTATTTTTTTAGGTTATCCTTCTTAATTAATCTAGTTACTCTAAAGCAGGGGTAGCTAACCTTTTGCATACAATGCGCCAATTTTTTCACATACGAGTTCAGATGCGCCATACAACTCAAGCACTTTTTTACCTTCTTACGTTCACGTTTGGGGCTGTAAAATAGGGATAGAGGTAGGATCTGCTTCGCTTAGGGGAAGAAAAGTAATAACTCAATCACGCAATTAAATTAATTAATTTACGCCATTTCAAAAGACACACGTTTATTGGAGCACCAATCTACAATAGTCAGAAATGATCTCTTGGACGAGAGGGTGATCGCTGTCGTGGACCCCAGTGATGGTGCTACAGCTGCCGGAGAGTCTCGTTTGGTGAAGATAACTCTGGACCACAGTTGTTGGATGTTGTGAGAGAGATAAAGCTCTGAGCAAGATGAAGCACTGAGAGCGAGATCAGTTTGGAACTCGGGAGTTGTCTGTTCTCTCTACTCACTATGTTAGGAGTCCTGGCATATGCTTAATAATCTTTTAAATAAAAGTACGTTATGCTTATAGACATGATTTAATTATTGTGTGAAAAATAATATCCATTCCAGTACATAAACATTACTTACCTTTATTGAAACTTTTGAGCCTGTTTGGATTTCGTTAGCCTTTTAATGTTTGGTTTGAACTGAGAGCACTTTGGTGTTGAAAATATGAAGATGGATTCAGATATGACGCCTATTTTAAAAGAATAAGTAGGCGCAAGGATGCAATGCGCCATTTGTAATCATCCAATGCGCCATGTTTGGCGCATGCCCCACGGTTTGGCAACCCCTGCTCTAAAGAGTGTATAATTATCATTTAATCCACTATAAAAAAGAACCTTTTATGTTTTTCTTAAAAATTCGAAACTTCTAAATTAATTAATTATTTAAATATATATAATAGATGTATTATAAGTTATTTATAACTTGCGTTGGCTAACTCAGCAAAGCTATAATCGGCTCACAAGCATTCGATAATGCAGTTAACGCAATTGCAATCCAGCTGAATCATTAAAATTAACAATGTTTGCGCAATAATTCGAAAATATTCCAAAGTCATTGATACCATACATATTTAATTACTGAATAGCCATATATCCCATATCATGTGGAATCGAAAATACTTAATGAATACGTATGGAAAATATAATTTGTTAATAGTGTCAAAATTAATTAAGAGTGAGCAAATGTCTATTTCGTACTTGCATTATTGAAATAATTGGTAAGAACCAAAAAAGACCTTTAACAATTGAAAATAAATTTGTTATCATTCGTATTCAGAGTACACACTAAAACTAGCTGAAGAAATATTTAGCTTTATTCATTTTTTAACTATCGATCAATAAAGTCTTCTAAAAGGAGAAAATTGTCTAAAGAGCAGTACTGCAAATCAAATAAAAATAGAACGATAACAATAAAATTGTCTAAAGAACAGTAGGTAGCTACAAATCAAATAAAAATAGAACGATAACAATAAAAATAACAGTATGTGTTGGTTGAGTTAAATAAAGAAGTAAGCAAATTAGAATCCAGGATCTCGAAAGAAAAAAATAATCACGATCAAAAACTTCAATAAAAAACAATCTGATTTAAATCATACAGACTAGCAGACTACTAAATATGAATAAAATGCCCTAATGTATGTTCAGCGAATAGTCTGGCAACAGAAGGCTACTTCTTGAAATAACCTAGACCTTCATTTCAACAGGACTATGGTCAACAAGTACCAAGCAAAACATTTCGCAAAAAAAAACAAAATAAACATTTTACACAATATTGCCACAATGCACACATATCATCACGCAGTGTCCTTTGCGAGATAGGCAAACATAAAAGATCTCTAAACTATCCTGTAACCACATAAAAACATCTCAACACCACCTTCATCCTTGACGACGTGAGTCTAGGACTGACAAATTTATACACTTTCATACTATCTTGCATACTTTTTTATAAAATTACACCAACAACTTGACACTCTCTTTCCTTCTTTTCTACATTATCTTCATTTCACACAGAACATTCGCTCCACATCCCTTCCGTTTGGTATCGCTTAAGTAAAATACGTCCAGGTATTTCACCTCAAAAATATTACACAGTTCTTTCGTTTTTCTTTACGTTCCTCCACAAATGTTCCACATTCCAATCCTCAACTCGATCCGAAAATCTTTTAAATTTGAAAACTTGTAAACGTAAAAATTAAAAATAATTCTGAGCACAATCAGTAAAAATTACTAAAAAAAATCCCATTCAATTTTTACCAAAAATGTAATATGCAAATTTATATTCTGCATTTAATATTTTTTAATCCAGATTGTTAACAACGTTAGTACGAGTATATCAATTAACAAGTATTGAGTTATTGTTTTGCACGTTCTTGAGCAAAATTTCCTGTTTGTACAGCAATAATTCTTATATTCAAATAAACGAGACCGTTAATTCAATAATATAGGAAAATAACAAAGACAAATAAATATACAAAAAAAAAACAATAAGCTATAAAATGAAATGATACGATAAATCGTTACGGTACAGTTGCTTACATACTAGAGTCAAGAAAAATTGTTTACAAAACCAATTTATATGGGCTTACGGAGAGTCCAAATGGATCTATCAAATGTCCATAATGTTTCCACATCATGTGCACCTCTTTGATGTACGTATTGTAGGAAAAATTGGTTGTTTGATAACTACATTATGTTATATTAATGTTGGCACGTGTATATAAATTATATTTTCAAACATTAATTGAACAAGCTTAGAACAATCATGATAAGAATTGTCAATTATGTACATAATATATTATATAATATATATAGTATTAATAACACTAATAATTTCCTTCTGTCAGACAATGTTATCAAGATCTCAACACCAATACCACTGCGGAGACTGTCCTAGTGGTGACGCTTCTTGCATGAGGAACAAATGTTAATCTCTTATTAAATACCACATCAATCTCGTATTTACCAAATAGTGCACAAAGGAACATAAAACATTTAATAATTATATCGAGAAGATATATTTTTTCTGTAATAACAAAAAAATTGGCCTTCGCCAGTGTTTGTTAGTCGTGAACCACTCAGAAATCCTTTAGAGATTATTTTGTATTGCAAAGCAGTTATTAGTGAAAAACATAATATATTTTTTTAATATTCGACAAAAATTTAAAGCTTAATCTTTAAAATATTCAACATTATTTTTCAGAAACAGAACACTTGAGCAAATTTCCGAACACCTCTATTGCTCATAAGTTTTCACATAGGATATTATACGACGCTATGTGGAAAGCGGTAATTAAGTCTGTATATATTGAGTCAACTACCGATATAATGCTCGGAGCTAAGAAATTTTTTAAATTTAGATTTATTACTTATTAAGCACAATCAATTGCTGTACATGTTATTCCATACTGTCCAAAATACGAATTTCAAATACTTTTACAACACAAATAAAAAACTAAACGTAAACTTTTACTGAACAATTATCGAGATTCATTAGTAGATAACTGAAACAAACTAATTATCGAGGTTCATTAGTAGATAACTGAAAAAAACTAATTATCGAGGTTCATTAGTAGATAACTGAAACAAACTAACTATCGAGGTTCATTATTAGATAACTGGAACAAACGAATGCACCATTTTTATACTTCAAGAGTCAAGATGGAGCTTCAATATACTCTACTGAAGGACTTGTATCCTGTAAAAAAAATATGAATTATAAAGTTTTGTAAACCTGGTGTTGACCGTGAGTCATAAGTTATAATTTTCAATCAATGTTATTAAGCAATAGAAGTTATCACAAGGCAACTTCGGTAACTAAAAGTTGTGAATATCTTACACGGAATATTCTATGATACAGTACTGAATGACTGTGAGCATCGGTAGTCTTCAAAATAATTCTTAAGATAGCATTTTTTGAGATTATATGGAGACACCCTTGGTATAATGATATTACCAAACGAAGTAATGGAATACAATCAATCAGTTGATGATAAAAGGGGAAAACATCTTATGTCTTATTAAAGCTATTGCACTATTGTTGCATTTAATCAAAATGAAATAAATCAAAATCGTAATATTTATAAGTAATTTAATTTATATTGAATTTCATGACTATCGACATAAAAATACACATGTTTTCGCTGTATTTTAATACAAAACCAAAAAGCCCAATATTCGCAACACTAAAAGAATAGGAAATGCGAAAGGCGAATAAATATTATTGAAAATGTAACCTTTACCTTGTCGAGCATGAAAAACCTGATAATCTGCCAATATAATGGACCGAAAAACGGGAAGAACTCCCGTTATCCCGTTCATTTGATACGGCAATCCAATACAGAATAGGAAAACTTTCAACGAAAGACGATATTCGGTTAAGTAAATTTCTATCTATACGCTCAATATTTGTTTTTTATGTAAAGAGGTTCCGCAGGGTTGCCATTTAATTCATTTTAGTTAAATTGATAAAATAATCAAATACACTAAAGAAACATTTGGCTAAGGTAGTTTGAAGGTAATTTAATTTATAATTCTCTAAATAATAGAAACAAATTCAATTTGGGTAAAAAATAAGGGTACCTACATATTTAAAAAAAATGAGAGTTACAAAATAAAACTAAAGAGGGATCTGAATACACAATATTGATAAGCAAATTTTAAGATGATACAAATTTAGACTTTCCTATTTCATTAATTTAGCATTTATCAGACTTTGACTTCTACGTCGTTTACGCCAAAATATTCCACAAATGTATTTTGTTCTAAATTTTCGAAATTTAAGATGAACAAAACAAATATATAGTGCAAATATGAGTGGAAGGTGTAGTACAGGAAGACCAAAGAAAGTATGATTGGATCAAGTACACGATATTTTGAAAGAAGGCAATGTAAAAAATCAGAGGAATCGTAGGAGCTGTATAAGAAGATATATAGATGTGGAAGAGGCGAAAGATGTGTGACGCAATAGTAAAGCCTGGCGTTCTCTTCTTTCTGCCAACCCCGATAGAGATGATATGTATGTATACTTAATTGCTTCCAATTCAATCTGGGCTAACCCTCGTGATCGAGTATCATTGTTACTATTCTTTTTGGTAACATAGATGACGCCTGTGCGTGTATTATATAATCTGTTGCATTTCCTCACACAGGCTTGATAAATTTAGCTCAATCAATTGTCATATTAGCATTTTTAATAGTCACAATAGCCCATTTCCAAAAAATCTACATTAACTTAAGTCTCGCAAACTGATAGATTTCGATCTTTGTATTCAAGTTCCTTTATGGAATGTCTTCATTGTATCTTTCGAATCTGAATCCACGAGATGTTCTTTCAGAGATGAATAGAACTTAGAGGTCAATTTTTTTTTCATTGAATACATTGATTGTTTTGAATCGATCCAATATGACAAGGTATTGTGACAGAGCTTTGGCGTGAAATGATCTGCCTCTAAGTGTTATAGATATTAGTGGCATGTGCAGCTTTAGCAAGCACTTGAAGACAATTTTTTGGGGTCTTAACAAAATGTATGATTGTACTCTTATATGAACACTACACACGTACACTAAACAGAGATCTACAAAACTTTTTTTGTAGTTCGTATAACCTTAGTAAGTTGTTTGCAGGTGCGTAGAAGTACCTAATTAATGGTCGCAACCACTACTTTCCAATCTTTACATTCAATTTATATATAATTTATTTTGTAATTTTTAATAATATTGAGTTTCAGTCCCGAGTGAAATCACCCTTGAGAAGTCTACTCCCTAAACGACACTCTATAAATTGACAATTTACTAGTATTATACTCGTAAATATAACTTAGTATCAATATTTCATGTCATTTGGTTTTCGTCTTCTGAGGGTAGTTTGAAAAAAATGTAGACTTTTTTTTCGTTTAAACTCGTTAATCCAGAAATAAAGTCTTTAACGCTGACGCAGAGTCTTCGTGAACTTCATCCAACTCAGCTTTGATCTGCACGGCTGTTAACATATTCAAATAAAAATGTTTTATAACGGCACGCAACTCATTTTTTTTTTCATTGTTGCAGCAAATGTCAAAGTGACCGTTTAAAATGTATGTCAAACCTTATCTGTCGCTTGAGGAATGATACTTGCCAGCAGTGATGTCATTTTATGAATTGTGACGCCATCTCGTATAAATTTACTAAACTTTTCAAACTACCTCACTACATTCAAATATTTATGTATGAATAGTTTATCATTACACATACCCGCATATCAGGGATGAAAAATGGTATTATATTAATAAGAAGTACTTCACATAATCACTGATAAAAGTCATTAAACATTCATATTTAACCTTTGATACATAATAAATATAGGCAAAGGTAATGTTTACTCTGTAGCTGCCCTGTTTTAGATCAGAGACACTATACGGTAGGGTTTACCCGCCGTCTGTTTACCGTCCCAATACAAGGCTACCTCCTGTCTCCCTCCCTATCCCGCATTCTCACATTCTCTCTCCTCAGACTCAAACCACTCCACACTTTAATATTTAAGGTCAGGATCGCCCCCACACCAAGACATTAATAATTATAGTTTTTGTTAGAAATTTCGTTAAATTCTTAATGTTATATTGGTGCTCAGCATTGAAATTTCTTGCCATTTTTCTTAAATCTGAATCTGAGATCGACTGTTTATATAAGCCAATGAAGTTTGTATTGTCAGAGGGTAAGAGAAATTGTTGATTTTTTGTTAATAAATTGGTCATGTGCCTTCATTGTATGGACCTTGTGCTTATATTGATGTATGAATTTTATGCATCATTGTATAAATCTCGTGCCAATGTTGACATATATATTTTATGTCTACATTGTATGGAACACGGGCCTAAATTGACTGTATCGATGAGCTCCATGACCTATTTGATAAGACGCATGTCTTTCGACCCGGTAGTTGCCGGTTCGATTTCTGTTGGAACCCAGATTAAAAAAAATAGTCTGGTTTTCTCTTAAGGTCTCATAAACATCGATCAGAAGTTATTGCCACATGGCAATTATTCCACAGCGTTGTGCTTTACAGAAGGATCTGTTTACTATACATGATTCGTGCAGGCGCTGCAATAGCTGCCGAACGTAATTTGTTTAGTGATGGTGGGTTCGATCCCCAAGTATGAGCGCCCTTGAGGAGAGTTTTCTCTGTATATGGCCTATATAAAATTCTCCTTTGAATTGAATTGAGTGTATCTTAAGCCTACATAGTTTGAATATTGTGTCTACATTGATGTGTGGATCTTAAACCTACATTGTATGGATCTCGTACCTACATGATATGGATCTAGGGCCTACGTCTATTTATGAATCTTATGCTAACATTGTATGGATCCTGTACCTATATTGTATGTATCTTGTACCTACATGATATATGAATATGCGTTGGTATTAAAAAATAGAGATGTCCTCATCAGGGGAGCAAAAACAGACTGTTGTTTGTGCTCCCCTGATGATAAGGTTAATACATTGAAACCGGTAGGGTAATATCGTTATATAAAGGGAAATAAATAGTATTTGACTAAACAAATTACTGTATCTAAACCTACACAGCGTCAACGTATAATATTAACAATAAAATTATGTAATTAATGTTTAATATTAACAATAAAGTTATGTCGTTAACGTTTTATTTTTTTTCAATAATATCAAGAAAATAATTTGAAAACAAATAAATTAGATCAAATAAATACCAGTTACATGAATAAAATAGTTTGAAAACGTATAAATTAACTGTGTTTAGAAAATGTTTACAAAAACAGTGGTTTACTGGTGCGAACCTTGATGAATGGAAATAAATTCTGACTATAGAAATTAAGCACTGGTACGGGTAGCATAATTAATGCGATAAAAATGAGGTATAACAATGTTTGTTAAAGAAAGATATTATCAGGTAAAGGGATATTATTTGTTAGATAGGGATGTTATAAATAGAATTGAGGTGAGAATCTTGAGATTGAGAAAATAATTAAGATAATTATTACTAACATTTATGAAGAGTAAGGAGAGGTTAACCAATGAAAGAGTGAAAGAAGGCACATGGAGAAATTTCGAATAATAATAATTGTAACAATAAAAGGCCAGTTTATATAGCGCCTTTTAGAGAATAGGTTCTCATCAAGGGCGCTCTAACTCGAGATTCAACCTTTCTTTTATTATTATCAGATTAAAAATAAAACATAAATGGATTAAATGTAAGGATAAGAAAGTGGTGGCGGCGGCCATTAGATAAAAATCTTCCTCGCATTTGTATATCATGGTTAACTTATCAAGGAAAGACGAACTGCATAAAAAATCCTTTGTAGATCTTTCGATATGTGATAGTAACACATTCAGCTTTAGGTGGAGTGTAGTGTTTATATTCAATAATAAATTTGGATAAGACTTCAAAAAAAAGGTTGTCTTGAAGGGTTTCCTAAAGCTGCATGCTTCATTCATGACTGACTTTAATGCAGACAACATGTTAAATGATATTGTATCATAAATTCTAGATTTTTTTTATGAATAATTAATTAAACCTGTTTTAAGTTCTATATGACATTTCATGGTGAAGAGATTAGAAGTATGAGAAACAGGATAGCATGTAAAACGAGATGTATGGATGTGGACGAGGCGTGAACTGTGTGTTTATATAGAAAAGCGTGGAAATATCTCATATCTGGCTGCCCGAAAAGGATCATAGCGTGATGGTATACATGCATATATACAAAAAATGTGCATATATACAAAAAAGTAAAAATATGGAATTCATTCAAATAAGTAAAAATATGTTATTCATTCAAATAAGTAAAAATATGTAATTCATTCAAATAAGTAAAAATATGTAATTCATTCAAATAAGTAAAAATATGGAATTCATTCAAATAAGTAAAAATATGAAATTCATTCAAATAAGTAAAAATATGTAATTCATTCAAATAAGTAAAAAAATGTACTTATGAAAACGATATTTTTTTTCATTATAAAGCTCATTAGGATTTAAAATGTTTATTAACAAACAAAAATCTTTAAAATGTTTATAATATAGCTTTCTCTTCTAATATTCAGCAAAAACCATTTATTTCTGAAAAATAATGAACCAGCAAAATAAATAAACAATTTTATTCCATCTTCAGTGTATTTACTTTTTTCAGAAATCCTATGTAACTTAAATGATTCCTGGTATTTTTACAGCGTGATAGCAATATAATTTTCCTTTGAAATATTTTCTTAGAGAAAATCAACATTCTGCTTCCAAGTTTACTTACTTGACGAGATAATTTCCAATATTTCTAAATCACGTATATTTATTCTACCAAAACACATAAAATATATCTACATTAGGAATCAAATTATTTTGTCGATTCGAGTGTTAATAACTTTTCCAAACATATTGCAAAATATAAAAGAAAGTTGAGTTATGAATTATAAAGTACGATATACTATACTCCTATAAGGATAGGAGAATCATTTGTATGCCAACTCAAATTTATTCAATATTAAAAAATATATATGTATATTAACAATCAAATTATTTGATTGAGCGAAGTGTAAATAACTTTTTCATATACAATATATTGTAAAATATAAAGGAAAGTTTCATTTGTGAATCTTAAAGTAGGATCCACTCTAATACTACGATTTATCACAACTGAAACGTATTCTTGCAAAACACAAATATTAAAAAAGCTTGTCAATATGTAGAATCAAGTTGTTTAATTTATTGAAGTGTTAATAACATTTTCATAAATACGAGTATATCGTAAAATATAAGGGAACGTTCGACTTATAAATTATAAAGCACGATCCACTTTAATACTACGATTTGATGGAAGGAGAATCCTTTATACCCCAACTCCTCATATATCAAATGTACAGCACTAGTATAAAGACTGCAGTATAGGTTGCCCATCAATTCTCAAAGATTTTGACGTAACTTAAATGAGTCTAGGAAGAGAATGGGGTAAAGAGAAGAGATTCATCGTTGCCCGGTAGAACTTTGTAGAAATAAAACACAGTATGACATATCAGAAGACGATAGTATATTTTACTCATTTTGTGTCCCTTGTGTTAAGGCCATCGCACATCGTAAACACCTCGATCGAACCGCTTATGCCGTCCGCCTGCGCTAGTTTCACGCTTGTCACCCGTTTATCGCGCGCAAGGGCCGTCCAATTATAGGTAACAATATTGCGAGGGCCACACAAAGGGACGTTTTATTACAATACAACAATTTTTGAACAATGAGTTACAATGTACTTTGGAGCAACGTTTCCATCCCGATCAAATGTGTTCCATCCTTATTTAGCTTTAAAACACAACTATATAAACACTACTTATTTAAAAAAAAAAAAAAATTTATTAATCCTATATTTATCCCAATTTCATTTCATTTTGTCACTAAACATGTATTCAAATATAACCTTTGGTTACTAAGCTTGACACGTATGTCCGGTCATGAATATCGATAATTATTGCTTTAAATAAATTAGACGATTGGGCAATTGCCCAACGACAGCTCTATATCTGTCCAGAGGAAGACCAAAGAACTCCTGGATGACTCAATGCTCCAAAATCCTGCAGAGAAACGGCCTAGATGAAAGCGACATCCAGAACCGAAGAATATATGTTACATCATGAGAACGAGAAGAGCCGACCCCATCAGCATACCTAGGCAATGAGTTGGGACAGTGCCAGGAAGAAGAAGACGATTGGGCAATTGGATTAGATAAACACAATTGGGACGATCGGAAAAATTATCAAGTAAAAATCCATCAGATATATTACATTAAAGAATTAAATATGAATGATTCGGAATTACGCGTAAATTTTTCAGCGTGATCCATCAAGAACCTTCTTCAAAAACATTTAATGAATCTTGAGAAATCTGTGATTTTTAGTGGGCGTTGAAAGATAAACAAATTAATGCTGAAAATAAGAAAATAACATACGTGTGCAAAAAGTGTCTGACCAGCAAAATTTTTTTTAAATTATTGAACATTTCATAACATACATTTTTTTTTCAAAATTCTTTAAAGGTCTGAAGATCCTTTCTGTAAAATAAATTCGATACTCGGTGGGTAAATTCGTGTTCAAAGAATGGTTCAAACATTAATTTAACAAATTTTAACCTTCTACAATGGTAGAGATAACTAGAAATAAATTTTATAAGAATAACTAGCGTTCGGAAAACGGATCAGTGATCGAAATTTAAAAAATCTTTCTTATTCCGACTACGTCGAGATTCTCCCCTAAAAATGTATTTGGCTTAACTGTACGTAGTGCCTCAAACGTATAATCATCCTAGCTCATCACAATCTCGACTGAATCTAAATACCTGACCGAATATAAGAAGTGATCATCATACATACTATCACGCTATTTACCTATTGGGTTAGACAAGGAGGAATAATCACGAAATTTCCAAATCACGATATACTTTATTCGCCTCTTCTTCATTCGTAAATCTTTGCATACAGTTTCTCTTATTTCTCTTACTCCTAGCCTTATTTTATTTAAAAATTACACTTACTTGGTCCAACCATACTTTTTTAGTCATCTGTTTGTAGTCTGCTAGTATTTTATTTTATTTATACATGACAAGAAATCTATAAATTCACAATTTGCGAAAAAACAACGGGTAATTTAGTTTAGACACACAATCTTAATGGATCTGGGTTTGTTGCCTTTCATTTGTCGTGTCCACAGTAAACTAGGCCTGTATCGCACTGAGGACATTATAGCATGAAAAAATAAATCGACATTTCTTTCCGATTTTTGATTATATAAAACCCCGTTGTATATTCTCATCAACCTAATAGACAGTGACACTCAATTACATATGTATATATCACGCGAATCAAACCCCTCACACTTCACTCCAAACAGACCTAGTCTAGTCAATTTATATCTTCTTCTTCTCCCTGGCTCCATCCCAACTCGCTGTCTGCGAAGACTGTTGGGGTCAGCTCTCCTCGTCCTCAGGTTGTATGCTCTTCTGTTTCGGACTACGTCCCCCAAGCCAAGCCTCTGCATCAGGTTATCTTTTTGCACCACCCACGAATTCTTTGGTCTTCCTCTGGTTGTTATTCGAGGAAGATCCATGGAGATTGCCTGGTTCACAGTGTGATAGGGTGCTCTGCGTCCAACGTGCCCATACCATCTCAATCCCCTCTCCTACATCTTACTGTTGATGTCTGTAACACCTAGGCTTCCACAAATGCGTGAATTTATATATCGGTTATTAATTTTACGTTCACACCTTTTAAGTGGGGCATTTCAGTTATATTTTATAAACTCAAAAACAATGCACTCTAAATAAGATATTGCATTACTAAATACAAACCAGCGTTGTACAAACTATATTTATCATTTCTATTCAATGGCAAATCTAATACTGGTTGGCATTCTCTTCAAGTGTTATCTCAATAGTCCAATATATAGCGCCTGATATTCCATTAATCTCCTTTAAGCTCTTTCAGAGTCTGATGAGTTCTCTCTGTGAAATGGATACATAAACCTATGCAATATATAAGACACTTCAAAGAAGTGGTATACGAGTATATTTCTTGAAGTTTTCTCATTTATTTTCATTATTTTGTGTACTAAGTTATAAACATGAGGATCTCATTGACATACAGCAATTTATTCCAACCTACCAGTTCATGTTGTTTACATAAAACTGATTGAATTCATGACACATTTTACTTAACCTACGACAAAAAGGAAACAAAGCAAAATAAAGATTAAAGGATATTTAAAGCTTCAAATATATTTCAAATTTCTTAAAGTAATAATAATAAACTATTTATATGGCGTTGTTAAGAGAGCAGAATCTCTTTAAGGGCGTTCTAAATCAGGATTTGAAACCACTTTTATTCACAGATTAAAATATTATATATGCACAAGTTAAGTCCAAAGGTAAAAAATTTAGTGGCTATGGCCATTAAATTGGATACTTTTTCGTATTAATATATATTTAGAATAACATTTTTGGTATGGCCATTAGATTGGATACTTTTTCGTTTTAATATATGTTTAAAATAACATATTTGGTATGGCCATTAGATTGGATACTTTTTCGTATTAATAAATGTTATGTTTAGAATAACATATTTGGTATGGCCATTAGATTGGATACTTTTTCGTATTAATAAATGGTATGTTTAGAATAACATATTTGGTATGGCCATTAGATTGGATACTTTTTCGTATTAATATATGTTTAGAATAACATATTTGGTATGGCCATTAGATTGGATACTTTTTCGTATTAATATATGTTATGTTTAGAATAACATATTTGGTATGGTCATTAGATTGGATTCTTTTTCGTCTTAATATATGTTATGTTTAGAATAACATGGTATGGCCATTAGATTGGATACTTTTTGTATCCAGTCAAAGTTTTCTCAAATAAATAAATTAGTATTAGAAATTATATGTTATGGTTATAATGTTAATATTTATTCTCTTTTTTGTACTGAATTCTTAGAATTCTCTGCTAAATATAATAGTTAGTGAGTAGCTTTATAACCATGTTTTGACCTTGAATCAACCCTTATTAGTAGAAATGAAAATTTGAATACATTTTAAACCTAAATAAAGGGTTCAACGACTAATTAGCTCCTGTAACATTTCAATGTTTTAGTTGTTGAATACTTAACCTACAGTCACGAATTTCAGGTTCGATTTCTGATAATCAGATAAAATAAAATCATCTTTGTATTTTCACAACGATTTTTACCGATTGCTTGTTTGGTCGTGAGAAAAATCATTCTCCATTTTTGTACACATTTAAAAGTAATGGATTACACAATAATACATTGCGCCGTTTCCCTGTCAGGGTAAGCGGAGAGTACAGAGCGCCAGATTTGGCTATTTTGACACATATATTTAACCTCTTCCTCACCTCTTTATATAGCTCTTATGATTTATCTTATTTCTTAGAGTTCCTGAACTGAAAGAGCGTGTACAACAACGTCGAGGACTGTCCCCCGTTCGTTTCGAGAGCTCTAAAATGTGACGCGAACTGTTATTAAATTAATTGACTGTTTGCCCCTCAGTTTTTATTAAGTACCATACGAAAAGTGAACGAGCAGTAAGCTTGTAAAATTAAGAGCAAAGCTATAAATGAATACCGTTTCTAATACTGTATTTTACATTTCCTGAATGATCGATTAATGTTGTTTCGTGCGATTTGGAGTATTAAGTCTTGAGCAGTGTTAAAATAAGATTATGATATTAAACTATATATGAAACATATTTTTCAATACTTGACACAAATAATTTAATATCCATGTTTTGCTTCAACAACATTATCGATTAGTTTCACAAACCTTTCGTCCAACTTATGGAAATTGACCGCTGAATATTTATGTCCTCTATTACTAAAATATTCATCATTAAAATATTTCACATTGGGTATTTCTCTTACTTTTTTTGTTGTTGTTTTGATCAAGATTCATTGGGTATGGATAAATAAAACTAGTTGTCATTATTGATTTTGTTGACCATTGGAAACTCGACGACCTCTAATAAGGGTGAGAAATTATTTAACTAACGGTTTTTTTATTACTGGCATTATTTATATAAAATATACTTTATGTATTAGGTTTTTATTAGATTTTTATTATCAGTATAATTTTATTTACATGCTTCAATATAATTTGTTTTGCATTTCATTACATTTGCGTTATAGACAGTTCGATCCCATTACCGCCCACGCCATTATGAGGGACAAAATAAGTCCCCATCCAGCGCGATCTACGCTAAAATAATAAAATCTTCTTTATTTATTTTTTATGAGCGGGACGTCACGTAATGACGAAGAAGAAATTGCCCTAAGGTCACATACTCCTTGTCCAATGGTGACACGCCTGAGTGTGAAAAGAATATTGGTGACGAAAGATTTACTTTTTTAAAAGTTTTTTTTTTAATAGATCGTCCACCACCAAGCGATGTCGACCTCCCTATCTAAAAACTCAGAACTGCAATCCATCCTCTTACCACCAGATGACCTCCGAGGTCTGGTGGTAAGACGCTTGTCTGCCAATCCGGAGGTTGCGGGTTCGATCCCCGCTGGAACCCAGATTTAAAAAAAATGGTATTCCACGCCAATTTTCACTTAGGGCCTATTGAAACATCTTTCTGGTTGGTTGGAAGAGATTGCCACATCGCAATAATCTCGCCAGGTTTAAAAAACCTTCACCCTGCTATCTCTAAAGTAATCCTGAATTATCTGAAAATGTTGCGTTGTAGACAGTGTAACAAAAAAGTTTTTTAAGAATTTAATATCTCTTTAACGGCAAGTCTGTTTGTCCATAGTTCTCATTTGAAATGGGTGACATTTGAAAATATTTTGTTTTAAATATAACATTTATGAGTATTTTTTTTTCCTTTTGGAAATAACCTTGTAACCTTTCGCCCAATAATTGACACGAATTTGCGTTAATCTTGTCTGTTGGTGAAACAATTCATAAGCTATGGCAACGTAACATATTATGGCAAAGCCTGGAAAGACGTTTTGAAAGCTAATGAAAAACATGTGGGCTGTGTGGTGGGCCCACAATATGTACATGCTATCTAAAATGGTATACTTCATATTTAGATTATTTTACGTAAGTTGTTAGACTCGGGCTCCAATTTAGATACCAGACGTGATTGGTTCTTCTGTATTCGAGTTTTGAAAATTCATGAATTTGAGCACAAAATTCAAGAATCTGAGCACAAAATTCCATTTGATTTATAAACAATGTATTGATTGCTTTAAATCGATGACTGTGTTTTACGTCCTTGAAACGTTTTTATTTTTACATTGTAACAGTTATATTATTATTGCGTAAATTTTATGAATTAATGAAATTTTTCAGTTTAATTGAATCGATCTTTATCTGCTGCTAAGTATTCTACACTGTTGATAGCTTTTCCTCGAAGCATCGGTCCGATTTAAGGACACCTTACTCCTTTCATCGAATTTTTGTAAACGGACTTTGGATATTTTAGTTGGTTATTTGGGTGGTGGAGAGGACAACAGTATTAGAGAGGAAAGGATAGAATTTTGTACATATATTAATGTTATAAATACATATATATTACATATGAATATTCTTATATTCGTATGTATGTCACGAGCGTTAATGTACGAGGCATATCCACAAAGTAAGTGTACTGAATTTTTGTAGGCTACAATTTATTTTATTTAAACAAAAAAATTACGTGGTTACCGTAGTACATATGTAAGCTATTTTTCGACATAGTCGCCATTCCTCTCAATGCAGGTGGTGAAGCGGGGTATCGACTTTTTGATGCCTTCCTCGAAGTAGTTTCCCGCCAACCCCTCCGTCCATTTCTCCACCTCCTCCTTTACCTCCTCGTCGCTTGAAAACCTTTTACCACCCATGTGCAGCTTCAGGAAGGTAAAGGGATAGTAATCTGAAGGTGCTAGGTCAGGGGAATGCGCGGGATGGTTCAGGACAACCCATTTAAACGAGGTGAGCAGTTCCGTCTGGCATTGTCGTGCAACAGGCAGACACCCTTTGTCACCATGCCTCCCCTCTTGTTCTGAATCGCCCTCCGCAATTCTTTTAGGGTCTCACAGTATCTTGCAGAGTTGGTGGTCTCCCCTTGAGGCATATATTCAATTAAAATTATGCCTTGACAGTCCCAAAACACGGATGCCATGATTTTCTTGGCTGAAATTGTGGTTTTGAACTTTTTGGCGGAGGATGAAGAGGTGTGACGCCACTGTTGAGACTGCCTTTTGGTTTCAGGCGTGTAGTGTGCAACCCAAGTTTCATTTCCAGTAACGATGGAGCGGAGAAATTCATCTCCATGGAGTTTGCAGCGCCTCAAAAACTCTTGCCCGGCCTCCACTCGATTCAACTTGGCGGGAGATGGGATTGACATTTTTCACGAAACGTGTTGTCGCGTCGACGCTTCTCAACGTACTGACCTCGAACCGGTCTCGTTGCGGAGGGGAAGGGTCAGGCTACACGGAAGTGTAGCCAACATGTCGAAAATAAAATCCATCCGGTCGTGAGAGCCTCAGAACACTTAGTTTCTGGATACGCCTCGTATATATGTATGTAAAGAGAAAGGATAGAGATTTATACATAAATATAGATATTTTAAATTATAATATATTACGAAGATGTGAGCAGAGGAATAACGTTATGACTTTTAAGATAAATAGTTGTAAATAGATAAATTTGGTAGGATAGATTATATTTGTGCTCTTGACATATTATATTATATTTGTGCTCTTGACACAATTTGGCGCCTACCTTTGTGAATAAAGGAACGAGGGGGGGTTTGGAGAATTTGTTTCGGCATGAGGTGAACTAGATTAATATTCGCGTCGTAGTCCGTGAGTGAACTGATTAGAGGGTTCGGATGACTCGGGAGTGAACTGTATAACCTCTCGGCCAGAGAGATTGCGTATTCTCGGATGGTGGGGAGATCTATGTCTTCGTGGAGCCTTTAGTTGCTAACAAAGTACGGCGCATCCATAATGGGGCACGTAAAATTGTTATCCAAAACCTGGAGTTATCGCATGTGGATTTCGGCCGCGTGGCCCCGGACCAGGGTGGCGCACGTCATCTGAGAATATATGATGGCCTTGTACAAGTTTAACTTGTGACGAGGTGACATCCTTCTGTATTTGCCCAAAAGTGGAGTGAGGGCTTTCAGAGAGCTGTACGCCCTCCCGGTGATGTTGGTGATATGCTTCTTCCAGGACTCTGAGTGTGGTGCCGAGGTATTTCACCTCGTCGCACCACAAAACGCTCTGGCCGAAAAATTTGAGGGGTCGTATGAAGTCAAGACGTCTTCTGGAAAAAAGGACTGCTACACTCTTGGAAGGGTTTATTTTCCCCTTCCAATCCCTACACCAGCTTTCCAGTCTTAGAATGAATTCTTGGATGCAAGAGTGTGAATCGCATGAGAATTTCGAGGTCGAGAGAAAAGTCGTATCGTCCGCGTATTGCGCGGTGATAGATCGGCTGGTCTGGAGAAAGGGGCAAAGTATTCTAGATATGAGTGGCTTATAAAGCTTAAGCAAATACTTGAAGACATCCCATTTTGGAAGGTGTTATCATGTATGTAATGTATGATTATTTATGACCACCACTCCACCTAAAATCAAATATTTAACTTTCACATATTGAAAGATCTTCGAAGGTTTCTTTGTAGTTCGTCTTCCCTTGATAAGCTTTCTGCATTTTTCTTACCAAAAATGATTTTCTGAACATATACAGATACGGGGAAGTGCATTATTTAATAGCAATACCCACCATTTTCCTATCCTTGTACTCAACTCATAAATATTCATTTTGAAATATTTTTAATCTGCCAATGTTACTATTTTCGAATATCTGATTAGAGCGCACTTGAGGAGTCATAAATTATATTTCTATTATTAATATTATTTGTTTAGTAAAAACCATATCCTTATATGTAAAAAAAATTATATAATGATTTTTGTCAATTAAGATTCCAGTTGGTTTTTGCGCATGTTGGGCTTATTTTTTGTATATTAAATGAGCCAAAAAAAATATTTCGTGGGTTGTCTTTTTGAATAAATTCGTTTGCCACCGTACTCATTTACGCAGACGATTCTAAGTACAGTGGAAAACAGTCCTACAGTCCAGCTAAAGTATATCCTCGTAAAGTATATCTTCATCTGCCAATTCTATGTCCTCCATGGCTGGCCTTCTTACTTCATCTTCAAATCACGCATCGTGGTACACACCCGCATCGGAATATGGTCACCTGATATTCTCAACGCATATCCCAAATGATTTTTTTTAGTTTCATGGAGTGGTATTTAATTTTAACAATTATCGAATTAAATGGTGTTACAGTAATCAATGATAAATATTTCCATATTTATTATAAATTATAATAACATTATTTTTGTTTCATAATTTCAGGTTGCGCTACAGACTGACAGAAGGTGGACCTTTTTATCAAGTGTTCTTTACAAGAGCCTTAAGACTTGGTAAGTGTGTAAATTTTGAATTGATTATATTTCAAACTTTGAGATTGATTGTAGAATTTTCAATATTTTTTACCAGGAGTACATAAATAAGAAAATGGTTACTAAACAAACGTTTAGCTTATTTTCATACGTTCCTTAGCAATATAATTCATGTTGTTTATACCCCCATTTCATGAAATAGTCTTCTTCAGAAAAAAATATTCATATTTTAATATTTGACTGAAAACTTAATATTGTATTAAAATCTATGGTTTTGGGTTCGATTCCCAATGTTACCCAAAAACCAAGAATAATAATTCCAATCGAGTAAAATAGTTCAGCAGTCTGACAGCAACACTCGCATTTCATGCCTGCACTGTTGGTTCTAAGTCGAAGACTCAATTAATGGGGCTGAAGACAACGTTGTTTCCCTGCCACGCCTGTCAATTTGTCCAAATCACCTACATCTGAATCCATACTATATAAAAAGAAAAGGAAATAATTACCTGCTTCTAATTCTGCCAGTTGACCATTCTGAGAATCCTTATAGGGTTAAACCGTTAATTGAGGTAAAATACTGAATTAGTTTTAAATTTATTTGATATTATTCCAGTAATTTTCTATCAAATGTATTTGCAGTCTACATTTGAACTAATGAGTTAAAAATGTTGCATAATAATTTCCAGTTTGCTGAATATTGAATTACAATAAACGGAATGAAGTTAATTTATTTTTGAACAAGCAATGCACATTTATAATTAAAACAATATTTATACGACGGTTTAAATCGAATACGATAATTTCACATGTATGGTATATTTTATGGTTTTTGTTTTCCATTATATTGCGACGTTGACACAAGCAACATTTATTTTATCCATTTGAATTTTAAATGAAGAGAATAATTAACGAGTTTATTTTAATTTTGTTTGATATGGTCGGTTAACCTCTATTCCAAAACTAAACTTATTCATTTTATTTTTAAAGTACTCAGCACATTGTATTGGGTGTTAACATACGTTGTGCCCGTCCGTTTTTTCAAATTAAAAATGAGCACCAAACGTAAAACAAAATTGTAAAGATTATACGTCATTCGAAAGAAAATTTTCTGCTCTGCAAGATGTTGTGTTTGCTTTTACGTTACATATATTATTTTATTTGATTACAAGCTTTCAAAATGGAATGTCAAGTAGATGAAAGTGAGCATTTTCGACACCTCCTTCTGTTCGCGTTCAATCGAGGGAATAATGCCAAAGCTGCTCGCGATATTTGCGAAGTGTACGGCGAAGATGCTATGAATGAAAGGACAGCTCGTCGATGGTTTTTGCGTTTCAAAGACGGTAATTTCGACCTGAAAGACATGGAGCGTTTCGGATGACCACTGGATTTAAACCATATTATTCACGAAGATCCCCTTCAAACCACCGTAGAATTGGCTGAGCAGATGAATTGTAGTCACATGACTATACCACCATCTTAAATCAATGGGAAAAGTTCAGAAGTTCGGCGCTTGGGTTCCACATGTTTTGAGTGAAAACAACAAAAATTAACGTTCGACAATTGACACAACTTATGTTAACACCTAATATTACACTTGCGTTATATACTGAACAACCTAGCAGGCTTATTAGCCTGTGGCAATATATTCCCACCAACTACGAATGAGGCCTTAAGTGAAAACCAGACTGGAATCCATCTTAAACATCTGGCTTCCAACGGGAATCGAATCCGCAACCTCCGGGCTAAAAGACTAACGTCTTGCCAACTAGGCTACGAAGGTTGTCGCATTAAAGGTTCCCCTAATTCGTACAATGAACAAATATAACATTTTTTTTTAAACTTATTTAATTAAAACCATTATAAAAATATACGAGTACACCCGTGTATGTTACACTAAAACATTACGACAAAATAAAACATGTTAAATAACAAAAAAAAAGTGTTACTCTCAATTTAAAAGTTTATTTCCTAAAGGTATTGAACGACACATGGAAAACATCTATATGAGGACACACGCAATTCAAGTATGATTGTTTTCCTACCGGCATTTCCAAAGGCAGGTTGTTTCGACTTAAAGGTTGATATAACAACCTACACACTTCCTTAGCCTCATCCACATTCATACATCTTCTCATAAAATTCTTACGACTTCTCAGACTTTCTACGTTTTATACTTTCAGAATATCATTCACTTAATCCAACCACACTTTCCTTTGTGTTCTGCTCCCAGATAAACTTAATAAATAAATAATAATAATAATAAAATAACAATTTGTATAGAGCCGTTTATTGCGAAAACTCTCCAAAGTGGCTGCGGCCATTAGGTCGGGCAGTTCCCCGCACATACATATGTTCAGAAAAACGAATTTGATGAGCAAACCGCAAAAAAACTAACCAAAAACGACAAACTTCATAGAAAATTTTGTAGATCTTCCGATACGCGATAGTAACACATTCGACTTTAGGTGTAGTGTAGTATATATGTGTAGTGTTCATATACCATCATAAATTGAGACCTCCCAAAAATGGTTGCATTAAAGTGCTTCTTAATGCTACACATGCCACCCATTTCTCTAACACTAAGAGGTAAATCATTCCATGCCACAGGACCAGCAACGGCAAAACATCTTTCATGAAAACCCGACCTTTTGATGAATATGGAAAAAAAATATTTTAGATAATCAGCACTTATGGAATAACCTCACTTTACATAATGTTTTTGGTAATATTTTCACAAAAGCTTTTTCATAAATTTTTTTTTGACAAAAAAGAAAAATTATTTTTCTAACTGTATTTTTATTAATTTCATTTGGCATACATGTCATCTATTGAAAGATTGTCATATATTGAAAGATTTTCAAAGTTATCTGTAACCTCTTAAGTCTAGACTTTAATTGTTTGTAGCACAACCTAGTGGGTCGATTGTTATGTGGCAATTTCTTCCAGCCAACCGGAAAATTTTTAATGAGGTCTTGAGTGAAAACCAGACTCAAACTCTTTAAAAAAATAGGTATCAACTAAAATCGAGCCCGCTACTCCTGAGTCGGAAAACAGGCGTTGAACCAATTTCGTCACGAAGGTCATCGTGAATTTATCAAAAGTGAAAAGTTTTTTTAGACTTTGGTGTAAGCAAAAGATTAAAATATGTTAAAGCAAAATATTTAAATAAAACAGAGATATGAAAACCTGAAACAAGGCATATAAATTATCTTCAATAAAATATTCAAATGGAAAAACTATAAATGGCTTTAAGCAAAAATATTTTCAATAAAAGAGAGGCCTTATTTGTTTTTGTTTGATTTATGATACAATATTTCTAATGGCCTTTATTGATTAAAACATACTCATATTAAAAAAAACTTTATTTTCACACAAACTCAATCTGTTCAGATTTTTTTATGAAAACACGTATAAATGTAAAATATTTGCTATGATTAATCGGAATAATATGTGTTTTTCTTTAACAATTGACCTATATTTGTCGAAAATTTTCTCCATCCGTTTTTTCCAGGACCGTGAAATTTTACATAAACTTTTGAAACGTATACTGGTTGTGTATTGTCGAAAATAGTTTTTATGTGATTAATTCCATGGTGTTTGAAAGGTTTTTAATAGATCAATTTTGATTAAAATAAACTTTTCTCGACCCCCGTGTGACCTAATTGATAAGACGCTGATCTTCGACTCGGTGGTTTTGGACTCGATTCTTGGCGGTACTTTATGGTACCGTATGGATGGTAAAAAATAAAAAGAGTACCAGTCTGGTTAAAAGTTTATCTGATAGCAATACAATAGTGTTACTCGTCATAGGTCGCAATTCTTCTTGTCGAATGTCGCAACCAGCACCAGCAATATGGTCGATATCCATCTGTAATATCCGAAGATATTTTGGAAACTGGCTGTCTTCCAAAATATCTTCGGACTGTTCTAGATCTCCTTTCAAATTTCTTACGTTCCCATTTTCCATTGTTCCTTCTACAACTGTGTGCCACCCATTCACTCACAATATATGATACAAAATCCCAAGGAAAATTTTACATCAATGTAACAAAAGACACAATATGCTTTAAAAAAAACATTAAATGAACAGCAAACGTATTAAATCCAATTACAAAATAATAAAATGTTGAAACAAAAGGTAAAACAAAATTAAATGTTAAATAATAAAATAAATTAAATAAATGATGAAAGAAAATTAAAAAAAAATTTTTTTTTCGTGTCAAAGACAAAAAACTACTTCCGCCCTGAATTCCGTAATCTGGATAGCACTGGACGTTCCACGAATCAAAGCCTCTTCGGTATAAGATACATCAACAGGTTTCTCAGGCACTTGCAGATGTCACATGGACTGTTCCTCACCAAAAATACAAAGAGTCGATTCATCACGCAATATTCATTATTTTGATGTGTTATCTTTGATTCTCTTTATTCCTGTATGGAACATGTTTAGAGATGCTACGTTCTCCAGGGCAGTTAATAGTAAGGTAGCAATTCTTCTGCAATCAAAATCCACCCACTGGGTCCAATATTCCTTTCCGGTCGTTCATCTTATAAATAGTAGATGGTTGTCCCAAAGGCTTAATGGGCCTAATAAAGATGTAACTGGGTTTCAAATTAAGGTCCTTGGGTTGGAAGTAATGCGAAAGATGTCTGAGTAAAGAAAACGTTAATACATTTCTAGGAAGCAAGGAAATAAAGGATATGAAAATTAAGGTTGGGATGATGTTCGTAATCTGGAGTACAATTACTTCCTGCGTGCAATTAAGAAGGGTCGAAAAAAACAAAACACACATCTTAAAGGGTAAATAAAATAAAGCTCAAAACACTAATACCAGTGGGTTTTATTATTGATAAACTAAGAAATGTCTTGGTTCAAGATCAAAAACATACCTATTGATTACGTAACATATGATACGACTTTCATGGCCTAGTAAATAAGACGCATATCTTCCGACTCGGGAATTATGGGTGTCTTTGTTTGATTTATGTTGGAACCAAATGTATTTCAAAAAGGATCCCAATCTTTTTTCTATTAAGGCTTCTTTAATATTTTTCTGGTCGTTTGGGAGAGATTGCCCCGTGGTAATAAATCCACCAGATTTTCCTATTTAAAACGGAAATGTTACACATTAAAATATATTTATTTTAAAATTATAACATCTTTATGTTAAAATCAAAAAAGGTCAAATATTCCTCACGAGCGGCAATAGCTCTTTGGGCGTCCCCAAACAGGAAACATAATGGCCGCTTAAAGCCGGAAATAAGCACATATTTCACTTTCGTCACGCTGATATGACTTTAGATCAGCGTGATCGTGTTTCCCTTGTGCTTTACAATGGAACATAAACTTGAAAGGCTTTATTTAAAGAAGAATATGAATACTGTTGCAACACTAACTTACGTCAAGGAATATTACGTTTCGCTGACGTTACCTCGAAGAAATTATCTATTTAAAATCGTTAAATCGAATGTATTTTTGTCAGGAGTCCATAGTTTTGTATATTTTTTTAAATCCGTGGGATGAAACAATTGTTTCAGTAACAAGGCAAAGGAGGAAAGAGAAAACTAAAATGTTAAATAAATGTGCATTAAGTGCAATACTCAAAAGTCTTAAAATAAGACAGCGAAGAATTCTCCACGTTCTGTCAACTCTCTTTGGATTGTTAAAGAATTCAAATTGTCATTATTATGTGTGGGAAATTTTTAATTTCTTTCTGAGTAAGGAGTCTTCCTCCAATCTGATGACAGTAAGATCCTTTGTATTCGAATAATCATTTTCATCAACTTTCATCGGTTTTTTAATCAACAAAAATTTAAATCAACAAAAACAATGAACCATTCATGAATTAATATAAAATGTAATTTTATGGATATTGGGTTTACCCTTCACAATAGGAACACGAATATTGTTTTAAACACGAATAATTATCATATATTTGACTATAAAATTTCTTAGTTTGTATTTGTTTATTACTAACTTTATTTCTTTGACTTACTTTCCAGAATGCCAACTGTCACTGTACAGATCGTCAGGCCGCTTGAGTTGGAGTGACTTGCCAAAGAGTCCAACAGATTGCCAAGTATTCTTTCCGGCAGCGGCTGCCCAGAAGCATGGTATTCTAATCACTCTAGAGAGACTCAACGTCCCATGTCTCAGTGGTGGCTTCATTCGCCTCAGCTCCGGAAGACCTCCATCTCCCAGGTCTAGATATTACCAGCAAAGCCACCTATGCGGAAAATTGGAAGAGCTTCCAGATTCAGAGAGAAATCTTTATTTCTCCGCAACGGGGTCCAAAATAACACCCTATCTACATGTTCATGGTACTCCGCTATTTGTGATAACGTATAGACTGGTAGATTATTGTTACAACGTGACTCTTACAGCGAGGAACGGTTCATACGAAATTGAACCGACAAACTCTCTCAGTTGCACTTTTAGAATTCATTTACCGTATGGTAACCGCGTCGCTTTAAGACTTCAAATGGGGGAAAAGGCTGTTAAACCAACTTCTAAAGAACCCATACCAGAGATTACAACGCTATCTCAAACTTCTTCGGGAAATACAGAATCGCAGGACGTTGTTACCGAATACTCGACCCTTCTCGACTCCCGCGAGACAAGAATTCCCGACTGTGTGGGTTTATCAATCAAATTGTGGGACGGAACTAACTCCTGGATACATTGTTCTAAATCTGGCGATCCCTTGAGAAATGTTCAAATAATAACGAAACAAAATAGTGTTATAATTTATGTTGTGATAAGAAGGACAGCAAAAAATATAGATGTTCCTAAAGAAGACGATTTTAAAACTATTAAAGATGACATTTTAAAAGTAAACGACATATACAAGGAAATAAACAAAAATAACGTTTTAAGTGGTGATGATAACGTTAATTCATCGAATGAGAGTGATGTGGAAAAACGTAGTGTTTCAAATGATTCCAAAGGGGATCAAAGTGATAGTTCTGTGATAAATGATTCTATGGGTTTATTTTTCAAGTTGTGGTACCATGCGGACCCCATTAGTGAGGTGGTGGGTCAGTGTTCGTATGGTTGGGTGAGCCTGAGACAGTTCTGTGTGTCGGTATTTGACCACGCGAAGCTCCCCTGGGCACAGGCTGAGGCCGAGTGTGTCAGGGACGGTGGACATCTCGTTGGAATTATAAGTGACCACGACCAAGCTGTGATAGATCAACTTCTAATCCAAAGGTAAGTCATTTAATGCATACATATCTATTATTTTATTCTTATTGTTTTCTGGGTAGACTGAGTTTCGGTCGTTTGAAAAAAATACGAAAAAAAATTCGTTGCAAAAAATACATTTAACCCAGACTTTACAAAAAAATAATTAACTCTTAATTTACTATTACACAAGGTGAAATAAGTTGTCGTTATTGAATCTCATAGTCAAAGATTTCCTTGCCATTCCAACGTCAATTCGGTTGAAAATCTGTGCCGGGAAACTTGTTTAAGTGAGTGATCCATGGCACAGCAGCAAACTCGCCGACCACGCCGCTGTACTGGATCTGTGGTACACCGATGTGAGACAATCATAGCACACTGACATATTTTTTCCTTTTTTTTTGAAAGAATATACTATATATCAATTTAATATCCTAAAGGCAAAATAAGTAATGTAAACGGTATTGCCAGCAAGAAAAAAAAACCAAGTAGTGTTTCTATCGAATCTAATTGAATCGTATGTATTATTTGTTGATGTTTCTGTCAATTGTAGTAAAATAAAAACATTAATTATATAATGTAAAATATGTTTAATGTATAAAAGTAAAATAAAAAAAAATAAACGCATTCTAGATGCTAAGAAAGGAGCTATTGATCTTTTAGAATATGCATACTGAGCTACTGAGCATAGGAAGATTTTCGTATATGGATTCGAGAGGTAGTCACTCGAGCAGAAATAAAAACCAACATTGTTAAATAGAAGTTATTGTAATGAATTTGTAATATAGATATAAGTTTTCGGTGATTATTAATAATGCCTAGGGTAATTACTTTGATGTTACAAGGGGGCGCGCAACGCGAAAACAATATGGGGCCACAGAGTGGCCGGAGGCGGAACCTTTAGTATTAATTTGATTCCTGGCAAGTTTTCGTAGCCATAACTCAAATAAAAAGTCACTGATAATGTAAATATAATCAAAATCATCTCATTTAGTTAAACAAAAATACAAGAAAAATGATTATATTATACGTATTTGTATCCAAAAGGGTGATAAGTGAGACATGTTAAACTATCGACCAATTTATATACAATCAACGATCCCAAAACTGATGTATAGTTTTGGATAAGGTAATGTCAAATATTCAACACATTGTTTTTTTGTAAATTAACATGGTTTTGTGTGGGATCGGCTATATCAACACTAATTAAACTTGTTATCGATGAAAAATATATTAATTCTTCAATGGCTAGCAAGACGACCTCCGTGGCCTGGTGGTAAAACGCTTGTCTGACGATCCGGAGGTTGCGGGTTCGATCCCCGCTGGAATCCACATTTTTTTTAAATGGAATTCCAGTCTGGTTTTCACTTAGAACCCATTAAAACATCTTTCTGGTTGGTTGGAAGAGATTGTCACATGGCAATAAACTCGCCAGGTTAAAAAAAATCAGTTTGATACAATATCATATATATCGACTTTAGTAAGAACTTTGACAGTTGGTATTGATGAGTTTGAATAAGTTGGGAATAGTTAGCCCCCGTTTCAAATGGTTGAAGACCAATTGGTTGAATAGAATGCTAAGTGTTAGGAATGGTTCTTGGACCAGTATTTTGCATTAAAATCCCTATCTGTATCCCTCAATGATATCACATCTGTCCTTTGTTTTTCATTATATCTGTGAATAAAATTGTTGACATTTTTGGTGATGGTGGTGTGATGCTTATTGCAAGCGATCATAAAATGTACGATATTGTTCGGTCTGTTGATTATTGTGCAGTTTTATAGTATTATATTAACAGATTGTACAATTGGTGTGAGATTAAAAGATTGAAGTTGAACATCAGTAAGTGATGACTTACCCTATATATAATATTATACTTACAAAATAAATAAATGTGACTTAGGGATTGTATTTGATGCATAACTGTCCTTTGTTGTTCTTAGTCATGGTGTGTAATAAGACTACGAGCATGCATGTATGTCTAAGTAATAAGACTACGAGCGTGCATGTATATGGTATATTTGTGTAATAAGACTACGAGCATGCATGTATGTCTGTGTAATAAGACTACGAGCGTGCATGTATATGGTATATTTGTGTAATAAGACTACGAGCATGCATGTATGTCTGTGTAATAAGACTACGAGCGTGCATGTATATGGTATATGTGTGTTATAAGACTATAAGCATGCATAAGACTACGAGCATGCATGTATATGTTTTGAGAATATTCAAGATTTTATTAAAGTAAACATTTACATTGTTTTATATATATTACTCGATTGTTAACAGCTTGATTATAATTTTACTGTTCAGTCTCCTTGCTACAATATTGGCATAGTACATCAGCCATTTTTAACACAAGTTTAAATAAGATATTCTAATACGTAGCACAGTTATTATAAGTTCATTAAATGAAGTTTCAATTTATGATTACTACCTTAAAAAAACACTGGAAGTTTTACTTTTTCTACGTAAAACCATCAACTCTCATATAAATGGTCCTAATAACTTTTTTTCAAGTAGAGTTCCTTCATTACATATTTACTTTAAGACTTTTTTTCTGTTTTTAAAGAACTACGACAAGTTATCGACAAAAAATTTCTTATAAATAGAAAATACATCTTTTGGTTAATCCATTTCCTGAAACTTCTGACATAATTTTCCGCAGTCTGTAAATGTATGAAAAAAAGCTGTTACTAGAGATAATAAAATTCTCTTGAAATGAGCAGCGTATTTAAGGTGTTTTTCTATAGACATTTATGATATAAAAATAATATAACGATTTGTAGATAATCTGTGGGATTATTAATCGTCTGTTAACCCACAGTGACACTTGTTGGCCGCTGGGTCATTTATTTATTAATGTATTCATTTTTTTCTTGTTTTATTATTGCTTTATTTTTTGTACATGTTTTAGCATCCTGAAATATTAAGTATTGTTTTTGACATTTAAAAGCATATATATATTTTACTTTTCATATGAATGTTAAGTATAACGCCCAGTCTGGTACAAAACCCACATGTGGACGGTATTGTAATTTATTAATAACTGTTAACAAATTACGATACTGTTAACAAATTACGATACTGCTAACAAATTACGATACTGTTAACAAATTACGATACCGAATAAGGATTGTTGAATTACTTATTGTTTCGATATGAGAAATTTGAAGCATGTACTCGTACATGCATATTTATGTGTTGTAAAAAACTATTGTTGTAACAGTTAATTTTTTTATGCGTGTGTTCTTTTTTTTTTTTAAATCTTTTTTTAAATAATAAAGAACTTACTGTTTGTGGTTTGAATATTATTAGAAAGTACAGTGTCCCATTGACAAATAAATAAGTAAAACTGATACATTTTCTCTCTCTCTCTCTTTGAATAATGGCCGTGAAATCCTATATATGAAGGAGTATACGCCAGTGTCCAGTGATGTCAGCTTCATAGTATCTAGGTAGTTCTATTCATATGGGCGACACGGCACATCAAGTAACTCAGCCCAGGACTACTGTTATCTAGTGAGATACTATGGAGTTAAACTATTTTAAAACTAAACTACATAGTTTACAACTAAATGAATATTTACAATAAGATGATAGTTAAATGTATGTGAGCGAGCGAATGATTTAAATTTAACTTACTATCGATATTTATCATATATATTATACATATATTTTATAACAGGTTAATTTTGTTTTTATTAATAAAATGAGTGATGCTTTTCAATATGGAAATTTTATTGAGGCTCAACAGGTGGGGAAGGTTTGCGGGGAGTAATATTTTTGTTTGTTTTTTAAAGGTCAAAGGGAAAGTATTCAGAGAACAAGAGAAAAAGATATGTTCAAGATCTCCCTCCTCCTGGCCACACTCACATAAAGAAGAGTTCCTTATATGTAGTCTGGTCAGGTGGACAAGGGAACAGCAATGTCCAAAGCGTAGTCGGCTTATAGTTGTCGCTAACTGATACATTATTTTAAGATTCACAGGATTTATACATATATCAAAAAAGATAATCGAATACTAAGAGAATATGTTGGTTAATTGTGTATGACCCTCACAACCCAGTTAAGAGAAAAAATCCGACCGGAGACATCATGGATGTTTTGCAGCTCTTACTTAACGTATATGGTATGATATAATCGATCACTTGTCCACCCGCATTGAAAAGAAAACATTTCAATAATAGATAAATATTTCAAAAGTCATTTCAGTAGGTTGATAGGTTGAAATATATTTTTGTTATTACATAACTAATTGCCAACTTATTAAAATATATAATGCAACTATTGATTTGATTATCTTTACCTGAGGAACTTAGCTAGTTTTCCAGATTACTGAAAAACGTGATAACTTAATGGTTAGTACAATTAAACACAGGAACGTTACCTAGAAATCAAAAGGCTTTGAATGTTATATATGCAAAGCGCAAATAAGACCTAGTGTAAACTACACTATACATTATACAAAGGTCAAACTAGAACTGATAACCTTCATGACCTAGTTGGAAAGATGCCTGTTTTCCAACTCAAGAGCACCGGGGATCGATCCTTGTTGGAACCCAATTTTATTCCAGTGACATTCCAGTGACACTTTCTACTTAGGCTTCATAATATATTTTTAGTTGGTTGGAAGAGATTGCCACATGACATTAAGCCCACCAGGTTATACTATGTAAAAATATTTAATAAATAAATAGGTGGAATATCTTAATACATACCATCGTTCCATTTCCCTGTCGGAGTAGGCAGAGAGGAGAGAGTACCAAACTTTCCTATTGCGACACACACCTTTCGCCTTTTCCACTTTCATATGCACCCTCATACAATACCTGCGATTTCTCTGACTTGTTAAATTTTCTTCATTAAAAAATTATTAACTTTATTCAACCATACCTTTTTCAGTTTTTATTTACCACGCCTTTCATTTACATTTGTACTTTGTTTTTGTTTTCTTCATTTATTTTTTACTTATTTCTTTTAGAGACACGTGTGTTACCAACTGGGCCACGGAGGTTGTCTCAATCTGATAATCAATACCTTGAAACTTACTTCAATTCCAACCTGATTAATTCAATGGAAGATATCAATGTAAACAATGACATCTGAAAGATAATCTGATTCATATAATCAAATAATAATCATTTTGTTTATCGACAGCAAAAAACAAAGCAATACAAACTAAAACATGTTTTACTTGATTCACACCAAACAATCCAAACCATATACCATCAAAAGGTTTTTGCTCATTTTATATGACTCCCACCTCTCATAAGTTACCTCCGTCCCCAGCGTAAAGAAAGGAAACCCGACCGGAGTATAACATATACTCGTATATTCCAGCTCACACCCTCATTTTATAAAAAATCTAGTGAAAAACGTAAATATAAAGAATTTATTAAAATAACATCCAAGGCACACAAAGATAATTCTTAAAAATAATATTTACAAACGTTATAACAATCGAATGTAAGAATATATTCATACATGAATACACAAAAAATATGTAAAACATATAGACACCCGTTCTGTACTATAGACACCCATCTGCATACAAATATATCAATAAGGTCCAAAATAATCCAGCCTGAACAAGTAAGAACGTGCGTGGAAACCAATTTGATCTCCCTCACGCATGGTCAGGTGATGCTACACTTAAAATTAGTTCCCTTTACCCACAGTAGTGTGTCCACTAGATGCGATAAAAGGCGTGATGTTTCGTTATATTCTGAAAACTTCAAAACATTTAATATAAAGTTTCTCTCGAAAGAAGGGAAAAGCCCGGCAGAAACTAAATTACGTGACTCTTCGGACAGTGTCTATTAGGGGTTTGTTTTGAAAAACACTTGATGAAAGTGTAATATTATTTTTTTTTAAATTTCAGAATATAACGAAACAACACGTCTTCTATCGCCTCTAGTTGACACACTACTGAGGCCATAGATATCAAATTTTATTTGGTATCGATCCATAAACGTTCTGATTAGTGGAGGTCACAAACATGAAAATATATTACAGGGAAATAGATGTACACCGAAAAAAATAAAAAATCATAAAAAAAGACGTTTAATTAGTTGTTGAAAATATCCTTTGATAAATACGTAAATTATGCAAGGATATTTTTCTTCTTTTCTCCTGTCATAATAAGCAACGGTCTACAATTAAGAGAAAATCTCAGCTTTTTCTGAGTAATTTATCAAAATAATTTATTAAGCTCATGGCGCTATACTCTCGCTCAATATTCATAAGGCCATCCATCGCTACATTTAGAAGTACTATTAAGGTCACTTGCTTTACAACTTGCTTCCTTCCCTTCAGCTGAAAATAACGTTTTAAACGGTCGCTTTCCGTCCATTTTTCCACCGGTTTACTCTTAAAAAGAGAGAATTGAAAACAATTTTCAACCGATTTCCGACATTCGGTTTACATTCTTTACATTCTTATTTACTTCAATCGTTTCCTTTTGATGATATTTATTTTTGTTACTTTCAGTTGCTTAAATTTAATGTATAATGAATATTGTATTCAAACTATACGATAGTATATAGAAAGGTCTGAAATAGTATTTTATTCGCTTTTGTAAAGAATTTGAAAGACTTATTGTCACATTGCCAATTTATATCAAACGATGAAAAATATATATTCTTTTTACTGTCGAAATTGTGTGAACTCTAAAGAACTTCATAGTTATTATTTAAATCGAAATCAAAACACTTTTAAAGTTCTTCTTTTATATTCCTGATAATATGGCCTTTTTATTGTAATGATTAAGTCTATGGCGTTATGACAGAAGTTGATATGTTCGTTTTACCTTAAGCAATATTAACTTTGATGAGCTGTTAAAATCAGTACATTTAAGCATTTTTTTAAATTATTCCAAACAATATACCTTTTGTTTGGATAATGACTGACATACCAAGTTTCGCCACAACATGCTGAGAAATATTTTCTATAAATTGAGAGAATAAACACAAAATGACAAAAAAACGGACATATCACCTTCTGCCATAACGCCACAGAAATAATAAAAGGAAAATTTATATAAGTCCGTTTAGAGACCACTGTTTTCAATGGGACTTAAACTCGAGATTTGAACCCACTTTTATTGACAGATTAAAAATATTACAAAATAAATATATATACGTGAAGTTTAACGAAGATAGGCAATATTCAAGTGATTCTAAAGCTGCACACGCAATAAATATATCTTAAACTTTAAGGGAAAACAAAAATCGATCCATTTGAAATATTATTCAGGATAACAAACCTTTACCACAAATAAAGATCATCGATTCAACGCGTCATCGAAGCCTTTAACATCCAATGAATTATTAATTTCGATGTTTGTTAATTCATATGGGGTATTTAAGCCCCTTTCAGTTTACTTTCTTTGATCGGAAGTTAAGGCAACTTTATTAAACCATAGATGGTGTCAAAATGCGTGCACGTATACGAATACATGAGATAACAATGTGTGTTAGAATATTAAATAAAGTAATTAGGGGTGATTATTAAATTAAAGCTTATATTAATGAAGACGAAGAATAATATATTAAATAAAATATGAACAGCATTCTGAGATGGGTTGTGTTTGTATACCAAAATAATTTAGAAAAAACTAAAAAAAAAAAACAAATATACAGTATCAATGTGAATAGAACGCGTGATAGAAGGAGACCAATAAATATATGGTTGGATGAAGTGAGTGATATTTTGAAAGCAAGAAATATTTAAATTCAGAGAAATTGTGATTATTAAGTAGCGAAGAAGAGCACTTTGAGAAGGTTTGAGCTGTTAGAACGAATGAAGAAATAAAGGCTTGCAAAACAAATGCAAATGTGAATAGAAAGTGTAATAGGGGAAGACCATATCATGTATGTTATAGTAGGATTAAGTAAATGATGTGTTGAAAAAAGGGAATTGTAAAAAGTCAGAGATCATTTGTAGGAGATTTATGGATGTAGCGGGAGCGAAAGATGTAACATATGTCATGATAGGAATATCTGATTCTTTATTATTTATGTCTGCCCCAACATGAAAACGACGTGATGGTATGTACTCGTATAAATGTTTAACTAAAATATTAACTATTTTATATATTCCATTCATTGGCACTTATTTCAAATAAACTATAATGTTCTATGTTAATAAATATCCCTTTTTCAATAACATTTTTTTCCTGTCGCCAGGATGTGAATATGTCAGGAAATATAAAAACAAATCAAACTTTAAAGAACATCATCCTATTATTGAAGTTAATGGAAGATTAAATGAGTCCGCATATCATTTTAATGAAGCATTAATCAAGAAATTACTATTTAATGGTGCTATCAATCAAAACGGTTTAGCATACCTACATCACCACATCGCAATTAGCATAAATTGCCACTTCTTAGCAATTTCAGCTGAGAGTTCCTCTTTAACCTTTTACGGTGGTTACAAATAGGAAATTTATAAGGGTGTTTGATCTGAATTTTATTTAAAACAAACCACGTTTAATTTAATTAAATTAAAGTAACCTGTGTAGTCTTAAAATTAATTTATACTATCATTTACTTTAACAGAAAAATAAATTTTCTTTATGAATAATTCTCATTGTAACAAAATTATGTTCGATTTAGTTAATAATATATGTATGGTACGGAAGATACAACTGCTTATTGGAGAAAACCATTTAAGGGATATTTATTTCGTTTTAATATAATTTATTCACAATTTAATACTTTGATGAAAGTTTTCTCCCTATTATCTCGCTTACATTTTCAAGTTCGTTAAGTTTTACCTTACATCAAGTTTCTTACGTGTTGAAAAAAATTGTATTATAAAGTTTATCACTTTCGAGGATTAACTCGTAAAGACTAGATACTGAAAAACGTAAAATGTTACGCAATTCAGAAATAAGGTTATTTTCGGTCAATTGCAGCTTACAAAAATCACAATCAAGTAAAAATCCACCTGCTTTTAAAAAGCTATACAAATTAAGAAAATATTAGATGGTGAGCACGACAAAAAAGATATTTATTTACATTTGATAAATTAATTGTATCGTATTACACTTTTGTTGTATAAAATATCACTTAACGGGTTTTTTGCCATATGTCAATCACTTCCAACCAACCAGAAATAATTTAAAGAGGCCTTAAGTGAAAACCATATTGGAATTATATTTAAAATATATTGGGTTCCTACAAAAATCGAACCCGCAATCCTCGTGCTGGACAGTCGTCTAACCAACTATGTACCGTCGATTGTTGAAATTAATTGTTAGCAAGAAATATTATATACTCTTCTGTATGTGCATTTATTTAAATTTTATTTAAAATAAATTGTCTATTTCTCTAGCTCTTTTTGGTCAGTTTAAGTGCATACATACATACCATCACATAATCTCCCTATAGTAGTAGGCAGGCAGGACAGAGCGCCAGACTTTCCTACCTTAGCTCACAGTCTTAGCTTTATCCACATCCATGCAACTTCTACGATTTATCTGAGTCTACGTTTTCTTCTTTCATAATATCATTCACTTCATCCAATCATAGTTTCCTTGGTATTTCTCTCACACGCCTTCCACTCACATTTACACTGTACAGGTATATATATATATATATATATATATATATATATATATATATATATATATATATATATATATATATATATATATATATATATATATATATATATATATATATATATATATATATATATATATATATATATATATATATATATATATATATATATATATATATATATATATATATATATATATATATATATATATATATATATATATATATATATATATATATATATATATATATATATATATATATATATATATATATATATATATATATATATATATATATATATATATATATATATATATATATATATATATATATATATATATATATATATATATATATATATATATATATATATATATATATATATATATATGTATATATATATATATATATATATATATATATATATATATATATATATATATATATATATATATATATATATATATATATATATATATATATATATATATATATATATATATATATATATATATATATATATATATATATTTTATTAATATTTTTTCATTCATTCGTTCCAAATGTTCAAATCATATCTTATCTTCTTAGTCTTACTTAACATGTCGGCTTTAACTTCACATTCATCCCTAATCACTTTATTCCGTATTCTCTCATACATTGTCACTTTATATATTCATCTCAAATCAATTTCTACAACATTTATTCGGCACTTCTCAGTTTTTTACCAAGTCCACGTTTCATTCCCATGCAACAAAGTTGGCACCAAGCTACTATTGTGGACTACCATCTTAGCAAATTTTGATATTGTATTTCACTTTCGTTGTATACAGTACAGCCTGGCGAGATTATTTCCATGTGGCAATCTCTTCCAGCCAACCAAAAATATGTTAAAGAGGCCTTATGTAAAAACTAAACTCCTTTTGAAAAAAAATCTGGGTCCAGAGGGATTTGAGCCCGCAACCTCCGGGGTAAGAGGTAGGCGTCTTATCAACTAGACCACGGATGTCATTTCTGATACTCTCCGGTTCAAATATATACAATATGTTTTAATGCTCCATTGACTCACTTGATCAATTTAAGTATACTATTAGATTGAAATTAAAGACAGTTTTAATGAATTTATTTTACTCAAAAAATGACGATTCCTCCAGATAAAGTGTGTTTTCTAAAGTAGAAAGAAAAAAAACATCTGACAATTGAGTGACCTCTCAGAAAAGATTGCACCTGTAAAACAACTGTTTAGGCTTCCTTGGAAAGCACTGAATAGACACCGAATAGAGGTTGCTAGATGCGAAGTGAATATGCGAAATTGGGGTTTCTTGAGTGAGAATAGTTTTTAAAGTAATTGTGGAGATATACAGGGCTCACAACACATGTTAGTTTGTCCGAATATCAGGACTACATGCTCTGGTCAGTATCTGATTGATACAAATGGTAGGGTGATATTTATTGCCTCCTTCTGAATACATGTGGCGTAATTGAGGGTCCGGACACGGTAGGGAATTATGTAAGCTCTTAAACATAATTGAAATCCTTACGCAATCTCAAAACAAATCCAAATCCTGGTTCAGTTTTAAATAGCATGTTGTACATCAAATTAGGCAAATTGGGTGTGATTTTGATCTTGCCTAGCAGCTTTTAGCTTTCCGCTTTGCCACAAACCGACGTAAAGTTTACCGACGAGATAGATATGCATAACAAATACGCTATACTCTGTTAGTTGTCAACAGTTTGCTCTTAGAGTTGAACATCGCTTTTCTCAGCATTTCGGAGGAAATTGATTGACAAACATGTTTAGTGACATACGTATATCTTACACTCGAATTAAACTAAATAGAAGGGAAGTGAAATTAATGTATAACGCAAGATTTTGTATTAATTCTTCCTACAATCTACAAAGTCAGTTGAAAAAAATCAAGCAGCGTAACATACGTCTGTTTTGAAACGCAAGGCTGTTTTTATTTCAGTTTATGTCAGGTTCCAACATGTGAGAACATAAAATAAACCTAAGAATCACTCTGAATCAAACCAAAAACATGATGTTCTCAGTAGTCTAGTTTATAAGACACTGTCTTCCAATCTGCAACCGAGTTTGATTTACGTTGGTACCCATTTGAATAACTAAGAATCACTCTGAATCAAACCAAAAACATGATGTTCTCAGTAGTCTAGTTTATAAGACACTGTCTTCCAATCTGCAACCGAGTTTGATTTACGTTGGTACCCATTTGAATAACTAAGAATCACTCTGAATCAAACCAAAAACATGATGTTCTCAGTAGTCTAGTTTATAAGACACTGTCTTCCAATCTGCAACCGAGTTTGATTTACGTTGGTACCCATTTGAATAACTAAGAATCACTCTGAATCAAACCAAAAACATGATGTTCTCAGTAGTCTAGTTTATAAGACACTGTCTTCCAATCTGCAACCGAGTTTGATTTACCTTGGTACCCATTTGAATAAAAAAAGTTCGCAGTCTAGTTTTCACCTTTCGCAGGCTTGTTCAACACTTTTTTTAGCTGGATGGAAGAAATTGTCACGTAACAATACACTCACTATTTGATACTGTGTACAATGAAAGTGTAATAAATATACTGGAAATAAGAGTCGCTCTGCAGGTATTTCGCTATGCATTTTCCTTTATTTACTAAAAAATATTTGTACTCAAAACATTTTACATATTCTGTTATACGTATTTGTGGTGTATTTGAGGTAAAGTTATTTTACCACTTTTCAATTTCACAAATATATTTTCAAACACTGAATTTGTTTGCCCTTATTGGATTTTTTTAAATAATCATAATTAATTAAAAACTACTTGAAAAGTCCTTGATGTATACATACTCGTGCACATTATCTCGCCCCGTCTCTTTGAGGATTTTGTTTATTTATTTATGTTGTTAAATAATTTATGTAAACTGATTTAATCTACACCTATCATTTGATTATTTATTTAAGACAATTATAAAATACACAAACGGACAGCTTATTACTTAACGGTAATTCTTTCCAGCCAAACAGACAAGAGTTACATAGATCAGAGCCAATTTCTGGGTGGAAGGCTACATTTTCTTTTTTCACATTTCTTAAAGAATAAATCTGAGAACTTACGTACACATTTTTTTACTTCAGCTATGTTTAAAGTTATCCATAACATTTAATACGCATAGACAAGGAAACATCCGGATCCTCTCGACTACCTAAATATTTTTTTTGTATTTAGTCATTTTTTGAAAACTCGTTTTTTTTTTTCAAAAAAAAATTTTTGCGACCATCTGAATCAATCCGCAGAACACATTATATGGTACTGCGATAATGACCGAATCAATAATTTCCGAAGACATCTCCACTCAGCATTACATCGGTTCATCTTCAGACCGATTTGCTATGCCGATCTTATGTCGTCAAACGATAGTTTCACTACATTCGAAGTTTTCTGTGAAAATACTGTGAACTTGCTAGACTGTTTGGGCTCTAGGCCTTAATCCTAGTATATTTGCGAGTCATTTTACTTCTCGTTATATAGGATATTAAGCACGTCATCGCTACTTTTTTTTTCACACACATGTATGTCATCACCAGAGGGGATGTCCCTATGGGAAAATCCTTTTTTTTCGTCACAACGTGACCTGCTCATAAATAATAAAACAGATTTTGATCTTCTAGTGTAGATCACGGACTTATTTTGTCCCCCATAACAGCGTGGATGGTGCGATCGAATTTTCTAAACATATTTTCTTCTTCTCAGTAAAAACTTATCCCCATTACTTTCTTAGTCAATATTACTTATAGTGATTCACCCACAAAGACTCCAAGTAAGGTGATCTAACGTTGGTCATCCTACTCCTTCAGCATATACATTGTTCAATTAGATTTTTATAAAACCTTATTTTTTTTTTATTTTATTTACACATGATAAGAAATATACACAATTTGCGAAAAAAAAAAGAACAGGTAATTTAGTTTGAACATACAATTTTAATGGATCTGGGTTTGATGCCTTTCATTTGTCGTGTCCCCAGTAAACTAGGATTTTGCCTGTATCTCACTGAGGATATAATTAATTAAAATGAATACCGCTATAATTAATGAAAATGAATAAATTATAATTAAAAAAATTAATACCGCCGTGGTATAGTTAAAAAGAAGCATGTATTTTAGCCCAGAGGTAACCATTTCGATTCTCGCTGGTACCCACATCTTCTTAAAAAGTTTTTCATTCTGGTTTTAATATATAATATTTCTGTTTGGTAGGAAGAAAGTGTCACACAACAATAAACTTACTCGATTGTACAACAAAAATATTATTACAGTGAAAAACTTCACACCTCTTAATTCAACTGTTGACTAAAATAAAGTCGGAATTATAATATATGTGAATGCAAAACTTCAACAAAAAAATACCGCACTGTTTAAAATAATTTATTTTCATTGGTTTTGTTTCATTCCGTTGCCCTTGTCTAAAAAAATGTTTATTTTAGTAGAATATACAAACTTTATATCTGATGGGAAGGCAGAGATGATAGAACGCCAGACTTTCTATCTCGACACGCATGTTTCGCCTCTTCTACGTACTAGTATATACACATATACCTTCTCACATAGCTCCTACGCTTTTTCCTACTTCTTATTTGATCATTGACTTGGTTCAACCATACTTTCCTTTGTCTTTTTCTACCATATCTTCCAATCATACTCTATATTGGTTTTCTTAGTTTCACTTTATTTATTCGTTTTATATGCCCAAACCACAGTACTTTTCTTCATCGTACTCAACACATCAACCTTTAGTTCACATGCATCCGTATTCGTATTCTCATGCATTGTCACTCCCTTCATTATTTGAAATGCACTCGTTTCTACAGTATTTTTGTGGTTAATTTTAGTATTTTTCCTCGTCCACATTTCACTTCCATACATACCAGATGATATAAAAAACCCTGTTGTGGACTATCATGCTAATAGATTTTGATACTGTCAAGTTTAAGTAATAATGTTTTAATGTCAAATTGACTTTATTTTTTATCGCACGCCGTTCGATATCCCCCGTAACCCTTCCATCATCTGAAATAATCTACACAAATAGCAGAATTATTCAACTTGCTTTGCAACTTACTTTAATTACTCATCCATATATCTCATTAATTTTTCATTTCACTCTTTTTCATCTCTATTAAATAATGCAACATCTATTCTAAGATTTTTCTCTTCACATCTCCTTTACCCCTCTCATATGATATACTTACTTATTAATATGCATGGCCGCGTGGTAACAGACTGGACTTCCGTTCGGAAGATCGCCGGTTCAAACTCCATGCTGTGCTACTCCCCTCGAATGACACAGCCATTTTTTCCGCCTGGTATTTGGGGGTACAAGGATAGCTATGACTTCGGTCATATTAATTCTTTCAAAAAAGGAAAAAAAGGTCGCTTTAAGAAGCGACTGAAAAAACTCTTAATTTCTAGTCAGTAAAATAACGTGTTTCATTCCTGATTTTTCTTTTCCTTTCCTTTTGATTGATGATATCTCACATTATATGAAAAATAATGTTCTGGTGACTGTCCGTCTTTGTGGGGTTCGTGGGCATGTGCTCACGTATATGTTTATGGATTTCGTGAGGATGGATAGTCATTTGATTGATTTATGCGACCACGTAACTTGCTTCATTTACTTTTATCTGGTTGGTTGGAAGAGATTGCTACCTGGTAATAAACCCGCCAGATTGTATTGCAATAAAAGTGTTAAATAAATAAATAAACAAAAAAAAGAGAAAAACACGACGTTGTGCTCCAATCGTCTCACTTCGGTTTGCCATCGGATCCAGTACTCAAAACAAAATTAACGGTACAGCTTTGTTTTTCCACTGACTTGAAGTTAGAATAGTGATGGGATCCTTGACGACGAAACCCAGCAACGACGACGACATTATACTTATAAGACTGTAAGTCATCCTCGTTCTCCACTAATACTACCATGTCATCAGCATACACATCCCTATTCGTCATTTGTATGTTATCGATAAACCTATGTTGTTCCTTCACACATAAATATTTAAATATTTATGAATATCAAATAATATGTGTGTCATAACACATCCTTGCGTTACCCCTTTTGAAATAATAAACTACTCAGTCAAGAAACAGTCCACTCTAATACATTGAGTTTGTATAAATTAATGTTGTATTTTTATTCTTCATTATTCACAATACATTTTTAATAAACATTTAAATGAAAAGACAAACCGTCGAGTACAAGTGTATAACAATACATACAAAAACCAAACATGTTGTGTATATACAGAATCACTTCAGTATGTCAGGCCTATGACAAAGTGAACTCATTCCTTGATGTTGAACTCAACATAAAAAACTTCATATATTTGTCATACATACTGTAACACTCAATTGAAACGTTTCTACTTTGCATTAACATCCATATATACATTTGGATCCCAAGCTCTCTTATAAACAATTCCAACTGCATCATAAACTTAACAACTACACCAAAATATTGGCAAAAAACTCAGCGTTTTTATTACGAGTACTGTTTTTATTTTCATTATTTTAAATGTTCAAAATTAACTTCTCCCATCTTTCGTTAAAGTTGCGATAAATTCGTGTATTTTCCCTCATCAATATAAATAGGAAGTCTCAGCCAGTGTTGTAATAAAAGAGAGGTGTTCAAAAAACTTTCAATTCAACTGATGGTGTATTTATGGGTGTCTTGAAGACAGCAGCATAATAAAAGCAATGTACCTGTGTCAACCAGCTAATTCGCATCACACTTACCAAGTTTAGTGGCAATAAAAGTGGTTTTGAAAAGCTTATCTTGGTCTTTATCAGAAAACACCGTGACTATAAAACTATGCAATCCACAGATTTGAAAGGGATTTATAGCATCACTTGGTTTAACAATACTTCACATCTCATAAGTGCATCAAAATGTTAAATAACTCTCCAAATCGAATATTCAAACATTTAAAATGTAACTTAACTGTCATTGTAAACTATTTACTAAAATAGTAAACCACTTTTTTCGCAGTCATTTCCAATCTTCGTTTTTTAATGATTTAATATATATCGAAGTTCTTTTTTTTAAAGTAGTTTTAAAATACATCATCTTGATGAATGACTAGTTTTTGAAGCTTTGCTTTTTTGCCTCAGGTTATTCCAATTTTCACTTAACTTTTCAATAATATCCACAGTAAATTGATATCTGAATATTTTTTATTGTCAGCCTTTTTTTGTATAAAATATAACAATCAATTCCATTCGTGTTATCACATAAAATGCTTTTTTCTTAAAGTATTTCAAAGTTCTGCGTTCATCCAAATAGCTATAAAGCATTTGATCTGAACCGCCTGTGCCTCCCATATACTTATTGTAATCAGCAATAACCTCCGGTTTGGATACATGTTTTTTTCAGTACCATGAAGAATTGACACAATTTCTTTATTTCTAATCTTTGTATGGCTTGAAAAAAGAAGAAATGATCCTTTCTGAGATTGGCATTGTCTATGGGCGGTTGCTAAAATTTCATTACATCGATAATATTTGAATTCTCCCACAACACTTTTCTTGAAATATTCCGCCAAATTCTTTCTATTTTTTCGTACAGTGCTTCTTTAATATGTCTAGATGAAAAAAAATCTCGTACAAGTAAAACTGAACTTAGAAAGTTATGATTAAATATATGGTAACCTTTGTTGAAATAATTACCCAAATTCATCAATTGTCGTTTATCACTACATAACATGCTTGAGGCCTTTTTAATGTCTTGCTTGTCTTCTTGGCTCTTGCTGCGTTTGTGTAAAGTCCAAAACAATAACTAACTACCGAATCGCATATCATTCAGAATGTTATCACCCACTTATGATAGTGATTATGAAGTAAATACTGCATCAACGATGTGTGATTTTTTGAGCCAACCAAACTTTCAACACTCAACTCCTTGTGAAGCGTATAATGATGAAGAAAAATGTGATAAGCTTGGTCAACAATTGGTTGGAATTGACGACATGGGTCATATAAAAGATTTTCTGATTCTCCTAAGTGTTGATCATCAACCATGTGAAAAAATCTTAACACAATTTGAAACCATTTTCTTATCATCGTTTGACTGAACCAAGGAGTGTGTTGACTGGGTATTTTTGACCAGTATGCGAATATTGTTGGCTTCTTTACCAATCCCATATTTATGATGCATGCTAGAAAAAAATGTCGAGTTGCAAAATCTCTCTCATTAAATTCCATAATACGACGATTCCTTGATATTGGAATGATTTTACTTATGTCACAGCCAGACTCATTACTGCCAAATTCATCTGATGGGTCGGAGTATTAATTTGATGTCATAATTGTCCAAGTAAGGGTTATAATAAATTCGAATACAACACTTCGAATATGCGCTACTCTGATGGAACAATTGACTCGACTGACTGATGACGCATTTTTGAAAAGCCGATATACCTATATCGGCTTATGGGACTATTTAATGTTATTTGGTGGAAGCCGATATTTGGCTCCAGGGTATTATAAGGGTTTAGTAAAAAGCAGACTGGAATCCTTTTTTAAAAATCAAGGGTTCCAACGGGACTTGATCCCGCAACCTCCGGGCTGGGAAACAAGTGACTTACCAACTAAACATCGGAGGTCGTCTTACTATGTATGATATAATTACGTAAAACATGTATTAATATACGATATTATATGGAATAATTGGATTTAAAAGATACGCTGAGGGGGTTTTCTTGGTGTCAGAAAATTAGTAATGAAATATACAATTGAATACTTGGCCCATCCCTACAGATATTGTTTTAAATAATGAACGTAAACTAATACGTAAAGTAGAATGAAGAAGATCAACACGATAAATTAACTAACCCGATACCTTAAGTAGAATGAAGAAGGTCGGTCGACTAAACCGATACGTATAGTAGAATGAAGAAGATCGATCGAATAAACCGACACGTAAAGTAGAATGAAGAAGATCGATCGAATAAACCGACACGTAAAGTAGAATGAAGAAGATCGATATAATCGATCGACTAAATCGATACGTAAAGTAGAATGAAGAAGATCACTCGATTAACCGATTGAGTAAATGAAGACTGACGAACTAAATTTAAACTGCAAACTTGATTGCAATGCATGATATAGGTAAAACCATGGTGAATATAGATGATATAAGGGTCGTACTGAGGCAGGTGTATAGGGTGAAACCGCAGCTAGCCTTGCGCTCATGACACATAAATAAAATAAAAGTTTTAGCTGATTTATTCTGTAGAAGTCAATTTCAAATAGGCGGCCTCTAATTCTTGTTATTTATATATTTTAAAATACTTAATGCTTTTGGGTATTGATGCACTCGGAAAGTGACAGAGCTTTTTCATAAAATGTTTATAACCAATCTATTGTATACATTGTCATGACAATATTTTTGTGAAATAAATAAAAACATTTTCAATGGGGGCTGTATGAATGGAAATATTTGGATAATAATAGGCCTGTTTATCATCCTCATATAGATGTAAGTAAAAATAAATAAATAAGAAGACCCAGCGCTCGAACACCCAGCCTCACAATTTTCCAGGCCGGCCCTGGATGAATCAAGAAAATCATTTTTTTAATGGAAAAAATGTTAGATTAAAAATTTGAGAAACTGTATAAGTTCTTCGTTATTATATCTACCTACATGTTTTTTTTTATAAATGACTAATGTAGCCAATCAACGAAAACAAAGTATTGTAATTTCAGCAAAAACGAGAGTAATTGCCTTTTTCGGCCCGAAAAAAATCTCATCATCCATTAAAACAATCGATTCGGAATGGGCTCTTAATGGATTGTAGACCATTGGGTCATGATTATGGTCGACTTTTACTAGATTCTAATAAGAAATTTATTCCGGTGATTTTTCAAGATAATGGCGATTGGGATCTTATTAATTCCAGTCGAACAATGACAATACAGAAACTCTCAACGTTTGTTTCCCTCCTTCTTCGACAAATATTTCCCATTTATGTTTTCCTGTAATTTTTAACTGTCTTACACAAATACTGAGCACTATACGTCTTACACAAATTCTCAGTAATCGAAGATAAAGTAAATAGAGGCAAAGTAACCTAAGATTGTTTTAATTTAGAATTATAGAGCATAAATCACATTTTTGAGATAAACCAAGTAAATGTTGATCGGTACGATTTTTTTTATAACGTCCTGAACTGTTAATGGAGCTTGTATATAAAATATTTACGGGGTGAAATACTTACTTCTTTTATAAACATTTATATCAATCTTCTAAATAAAAGATGACATTAAACATAACAATACCGATCCGGTACATCACTTGACAGCTCTATGTCAAAATTATCAAATCTTGGCTCGCGACTACTATTTATTCATTTTATGCGTACCTAGATAAATGTAAATTATTTCAATTTTGTAATTGAATGTTACAGTGATCGCATAATTTAGTAAAAGTTTAAAAAATAAAGCGATATATGATATAACAAATCAGAAATGTCTAATTTATTATTGACAATAATCTCAAATTTGGGCAACATCTGTTTTTATATTTCATAATTATTCTCAGAGTATGCATTTACTCAGCTCATGTTATTCATTTCCTACGTACACATTTTACTCTCATACATTAATAATGGACCACTTCCAGATTGCCCTCGAGATCCTTGAAAAATTCTACGAGGACTGGAGGCTCAAAAATGACGCCAAAACTGAGATAAAATCAAAGAAATAGTGCTATCGATGCCTTTATTCATCGGTTGTTGCCTAGTCAAGTGGCAAGACGTGATCAAATAACTCAGCTTGTTCCTGAACCGGTGACTAACGTGGAAAACCTATCTGAATACCATCAGACAATAGGGTCAAATGGCATCGGGGCTATCAGTTCGATATATATTCCATCGACGCAGCTTCCTTTCACCCAAAAATAAGCTTCTCCTCTATAAAACTCTCATTCGTCCCATCTTGACCTGTGCTGAACTGTTTGGGGTAGTGTGAACAACACGGATCACCTGAAGCTTTAACAAATGCAGAACAAGTTATTCAAGATCTCCTTCAACATCCATCCCAGAAATCTCTCCCGACTTCATGCCGAACAGCGTGGAGAAACCCTTCAACACCACATCCTTGCTTGTACCTTGAAATTCTATAAAAACCAACAGGACCACAGCCATCCTCTAATCCAGGGGTGGCCAAAGCATCGACCGCGGTCGACTGGTCGATCGCGTAGCTATTTCAAGTCGCCCGCCTTTCTGATTGTACACATCTCGGGTTTTCCGTGAATCAGCTGCTAAACGCACGTACGACAAAGATGACGCGCTACAAAGCCGAAGTTAGCCGATTATCGACGATAGTCTCCTTCTAAAACTTATAGGTTATATAAGCTCACGTGGCGACCATAGCGCGGAGCGGACGTGTGTATGCGTGTGTGCCCGTTTCATTAATTTCTGTTATTAAAATAACTTGATATTGAATAGGTACGGGTACAGGTACGGGTATTGGTATTATATATGTTTATTTTAAATTTTAACTTATTTTGGGCTTTAAATTACTACTTTTATTATGATCACTTAACACATACGATGTTGGTAGACCGCCGCCAATAATTTAAAAAGCAGGTCACCCGTAGTGATCAAAAGTTTTGCCACCACTGCTCTAATCGCTACCCTGGGGGCTTACGAGAGTAAGTCCGACGAACCTTTCCGTTATAAGCACAGAGTGCCTTTGGGGAGAGTCTCAAATCAGCATTATGCAATAACATACATCAGTGGCGTTTTGCTAAAGAGGTACAAGTCATCAATTACTTATTTGTCAGTTTGAAGTTTTACAACACGTGTATTCCTGAAATACAGACCTCAGGTAAATTTTAAAGGTTAACTTTGAATACATAAATAATTTATGGAATACAAGTGTTGGAATTGAAATTTCAGGAATACAAGTGTTGCAAAACTTCAAACTGACAAATAAGCAATTGATGACTTGTACCTTTTTACTAAAACGCCATTGATATTATCCTTTTATCATTATTATTTCAGTGAATATTTTTAATTTCGCTGACAAAAAATGTCATGTTGAAATACCTTTGTGTTATAAATTGAACAACGATAATATTTCAAGATTGGTATTTATAAAATTTAAAACTGAAACCATTTACGAACACAATAAATAAATCACATAAAAATCAGCTACCCTATTTTCTTCCGAATGGACTTATGCAAGGTATTTTATAATAATAATTCATTCAACATTATTTCAGTCAGACTGGTATAATTTTTCATTTAAGTCGGTCAAATTATCAAAAGAAGTACTCCGAGGTCACTACTGTGTTCTTCTTTTAGTAAAAGAAACAATGAATTTCTGTGATCGTCCAAACAATGGGCCGTGACAGCATGATAGATTACGTCTGAGGAATTTCTTGCGGAATAAATATCAGATCCTGTTTAGGAAATGTTATGTTTCCTAATAAAAGTCATTTACATCTGAGGTGTGTCAAATCGATGTAAATATATTGGGCTTTCACATTAATATTTGATGTTTTTAGGAATGGATCAGCAAATGTTTGTTAATATTATAATCAACATTAATACTGTAATATTTTCTGATGAGGTGGAAAAGTTACGACGGATATCGAACATATTGATAAGAAGTAAAATCACTCGTCACTAAATACTGGGATATGGTAGGCGACAGTCGTTTGTGAGAGCGTGGATAAATGCATATTGATAAGAAGTAAAATCACTCGTCACTAAATACTGGGATATGGTAGGCGACAGTCGTTTGTGAGAGCGTGGATAAATGCATATTGATAAGAAGTAAAATCACTCGTCACTAAATACTGGGATATGGTAGGCGACAGTCGTTTGTGAGAGCGTGGATAAATGCATATTGATAAGAAGTAAAATCACTCGTCACTAAATACTGGGATATGGTAAGCGACAGTCGTTTGTGAGAGCGTGGATAAAAACATATTGATAAGAAGTAAAATCACTCGTCACTACATACTGGGATATGGTAGGCGACAGTCGTTTGTGAGAGCGTTGATAAAAAATAATAATTTCTGCCTACCGTAAAAGTGGCATTGTGCGATGATATGTTTGTAACATAACTTTATCTTTGCTGTTGACCATATCCGTGTGTAGTTAGTTAAACATCTGTTTTTTTAACCCGAGTATTGCTGATTCCTGTTGGAACCCAATTTACTTTTAAAATGATTCTCGTCAGGTTTTCACTCAAGGCCTCTTGGGAAGATATTGTCACATGGCCCTCTCAAATGGAACTGTATAAAACGAAAAATTAATGCACTCGTAAGACAAACAATTTCATAATACGAGTATTTGAAAAATATACTTTGCGTGTCATGCTTGGACTTTGAAAAAGAGTGATAAAAACAGCAAAAATGTAATACAAATATGGTATATACATTAAAAAATATCTCAGTACAATTTTTTTTTAAAGAATACATTTTTTTTATTTTACTCATGACAAGAAATATACATAATTTGCGTAAAAAACAACAGGTAATTTAATTTTAATGGATCTGAGTTTGTTGCCCTTCATTTGTTGTGTCCCCAGTAAACTAGGCTTTTGCCTGTATCTCACTGAAGACATAAAGCATGAAAAAATAAATCGATACTTCTTTCCGATTTTTGATTTGTATGAAAAGCCGTTGCACATCAACCTGACAAACAGTGACACTCAATTACATGTGTATACCATACATAACGCAAATCAAACCCCTCACACTTCATAACTCCTGACAGACCAAAACGTTCATCCCACCTGAGATTGGACACCTGATATGACCTAATTTTTAGGTATCCTTATATCCCCAAATACTAGGCGGAATACATGCCTGTGTCATTCGAGGGGAACAGCACAGCGCGGGGTTCAAACTGATTGACTCCCGAACTGAAGTTCAGTGCGTTACCACGCGGCCATGCACCTCAAAGTGGATGTAAAAGTTAAGATAGGATAACTATTCGTTAGAAGAGATAAATATTTTGTTTATAGTTAAGGCATTAACGTTGTGGAGGTTTAAAGACATTGTAATTTATTTTTAACAAACACTGTTTAACAAACACTGTAATTTATTTTTAACAAACACCTATAAGCATACCTATAAATGGAGCAAAGTCCTATTTATAAAAAATATATCAAATGAAATAACCAAAAATATTCCAAGTCACATAAAGCCAGCTTTTTACACTAACTTTAATCTCCGGAAACTCTTATTTAATGGGAAAGGCAAAAATGGAATACTTAGCAACAGCGGTGTGTATAAACTTTTATGTGCTGACTGTGATAATTTCTATATAGGAAAGACAGGAAGATCTTTTGAAAAGAGATTTCGTGAACACCAATCTGCCTTAACAAATCCTCTAATTTATTCTGAAATGGCTAATCATTGTCACCGTGAGAATCATACTTTTTCTATCGATGATGCCAAATTCTTACATATTAGTGGCAACGGAAATAAATTGGACAGATTAGAGGCCCTAGAAATTTCTAAGTCAGTATACCGATCGGAGCATCTGTTGAACAGTTATTTCCCCAAAATCTCCCCGCTCTTGGCCGAAATTATCCCTAGCCTTCCTCATCCCCCAGCCTCCAACCGTTGAAGTGTCTATGTCGGTGCCAATTCGAACAGCATTTAGTCTTGTTTGTACTCCCCTGAAGATGAGGTGAAAGCCTTGAAACCGGTAGGGTTATACCGTCATAAAAAAGTGGAATAAACAGTGTTTGTTAAAAATAAATTACAATGAGATAAATATTGTTTATAATTTTTTAATGGTTTGGACACATTGAGATAAAGAATATCGAAAGACTATTTAGCAAATAATTGTTTGATTGTTACATATATTCGTCCCATTTTTAAATTTTTTTAAAAACATTTCCATGTAAATCCAGAAAAAAGTTTAATCTAAATTGTATATGCAAGTTTGATTGATCATCATCTCCTTTCTATCTAGCTGAAAGACTCCTATCTTGTATTGTATAATTCTTGGGGGTGGTTAGGAAAAAATATCGAAGTGATTTTGAGATGAATTCAAATTCGATAAATGTACACAATTAAGAGAGTTCTGCAATTATCGAAATAAACATAAGTTAGAAGTCGCTAGGTTCAGGCTATATGAAATGCCCTTTTCTGGTCGATTGCTAACTTAAATTGACAGCAGTACTTTATGGAATTGAAACTTTGGTTTGGTGGCACCAGGTCATAATACACGATGCCCTTTTAATCCCACCAGATATCGCCTTCTTTGGATACTGTCCAGCCTTTCAAATTGTCTATGCTAGCTCACTCCGCTATGTACATGATCTTATTTGACTTTTTTTTTAATAATTCACTTTTCATCGTAAGTGATGATTGGTTATAGAAAAAAACTCTTTTTCATTAGGTTAAAGTAGCAAGTAGAATATCGGTTCTTTTTTTTTCGCTCTTTTGGTGCGGCAACTAAGTATCGAGCGGCAACTAAGTATGGGATGCATCTTTTCCATCAACATTTCCCACTCTAAATCTCCGGAACCACTTTCTGCACATTTTATCATGTACCGACTTCATATACGGTATACATTTTTACAAGTTCGTGAAGTGTTTTTTTTTTTAAATTAAAATGACATAATATGACGAAAACGTTCTTTACTTTCTGGCATTTCAATTTTCACAAAAAACGTTCGAGTGAACCGACCACAATAAAATTATTTGTAAATGACTGTTGAAATAAAATCTTTTAAGTGACATATTAATGCGTGTCAAGTTAGTAAAGGGTCAAAAACGATGATGCTTTTTGACCCTTTACTAACTTGACACGCATAAATATGTGAATATCTCCATCCCTCCCGGCTCTGGGACATATTAAATGCAGCGCTCAAAAAGGACATTGTTATTTCCTTGCTTTGATCCGTCTTTCTCACGGACACCTTACCTTGCTTGTCTTCCCTCACCTGTTTCCGTGATCACCAGCTTCACCAGACATTCATAATTTTTCTAACAACATTTAAGAATTCATTTTCTGCATGTTGTCGAAAGTTTTTCTGCAATTTTTTGATGATTGAAACGTTGGTGCACCTTGCAACCCATGGGATATGGAACTTCTACCTCCAGCACTATATCTCGAAGGCATCTATCACGTTTTTTCCATCCCCTCTCATTGTTTGTATTTTCACTCCATATAATACTACATAGACTCAACAGACTTAACCAATCTGATTGTGGTTCTCCCGAGTAAAGATCGGTTAGTCTATAACTTTGTCAGGTTACAACCTTATACATCTGAAATTAATGGACAGCGAGAAAGAGACAGTAAACCCTCCAGGTTATACTGTATCCAACGAAAATATGGTACAATATTTTAAACACTAAAATTATAAAAGATAAAATATTTTCTACTTTGATCAATTCCTTGTATCGTATGTTATTTATGGCAGGCAATAAGTTTTTCGTATATTTTAAAATCAGGACTGTGTGTAATAGGAGTTAATGCTTTTTTATCATAATCGATATGTATTTGCCCTATAAAGAGTAACGTTAACGAAAATATCACCAAAAAATATGGTTTTTCTTACCAAAGTAATGTTAACGACCCAAACCAATTTCTTGTTGAATGCTTCAATAACTCTCCTCGATATATTTCCCGAAGAGAATGGAATCGATTGACTATTAGTGTCTTTTAAACGGCCATTTGGCGATAAAATTTTTCCAAGAAGGGAATATAAAAGGTTAGATGATATAATATTTTATGCCTTTATTAAAAAGAATCAGTGGAGTGGTGAGGTCGTAAAGTGCGAAGTGACAAATTATTAATTATCTTTACATTTTTTTATGTTCATGTTTTCAATCAAAATATACAAACAAAGAAGTAAATGATTTTTTTTTATTAATGAAATCTCAAAATATGGAAATAAGATCATCGACAAAAATACTCGAAAAAAATAAGAACACTTTATATAAGTTGACAAACTTGGCAACCTACGTGTTTATGTTATAGTTTATGTAATTCTTATTCTAATATTTTTGGAAATTATTTAAAAAATATAAGAGCAAAAATAAAAGAAACTATGTTATAATAATCAGATAACAGTTTAAACCACCGCACAGTTTTCGGATTGACCAATCTAGAGAGACAATATCCTTAAAATGAAAATCAATACTTCACATAAAAAATGCCGTTTTAGTGTGTCAAACAAACCTATTGATAAGATGCAATTGCCAGACTTTTCAAGAAACCCTTATTTTATTTTTTATGACGGGATAAAGTGACGCTTTGTGTCGCAGGTATGTTATAAAATATTTCTATTAGTACATTCCTGACTTTCGAAGTTTGTGCATGTTAACAGTGTTTTAAAAAGTTATAGAAAATAATTTTCGTGACGGCATCGTGTTTTACAGGTATTAACACTAGATAACAATTCGTACACTAATTATTTAGCAAAAACAAGTCCACTCGTTCAGGCTACTTGTATTCCATCACATTCACTCAGACCTTGGTCGTCCCAGCTAATACTGTAAGTGGACTAGTCAGGCCACATATAATGCTTCGGGAACTTGTGCTTATAACGGAAGGGTAGGTCGGATTTACTCTCGTAAGCCCCCAGGGTAGCAACTAAGGGATTGCTGTGATTATTCTCAATGTATTATTGTGTATTTGGTAAATTAAAAACCTATTATTAAATTAAAAACCATTTGTTTATATTTTCTAAGCCTCTAGTTATTAAAATGTAACATAATTATGTCAAATGACATGAAAAATAATTTTGTCCCTCTAGATTGGTCAATCCGAATACTGTGCGCCGCGCGCCGTTTAGATGAAATAGTCTCCTCAGTGGCACTCGGGATTCGAACCCATTATTTTGACAAATTGGAAAAAAAAGTTGAGTTTAAGGATAGGAAGGTGGTGGTTGCAATGGATATATAAGGTACTTACCCACATCTGCATATTTTGGGAAAAACATGTTTAAAAAACGCAAAAACACTTACTAAGGGAAGAAGAACTACAAAGAAAACTTTGTAGATCTTCCGATGTGAAATAGTAACACATTCGGCTTTAGGTGGAGTGTAGTGTAACATAAATACATATATATCATAAATATCTCAACGCCATGTAACTTGCGGGATAGATATAGAGAACAGATCGAAAAACTTTCTTATCCATGCACACAATTTTGACCTCCTCCACTTTCATACATCTCATCATGCACAACATTCTATTTTTTCATAATTCTCAATTTATATTATTTTAAAATCTGGTTCCCTTGATCTAGCCATCTTTTTCTCGGTTTAACTCTTCCACGCGTGACTTGCGTTTTGGACTTTTATACTCGCTTAGTTATTCTTTCGTCATTAATTTTATACACATGTCCAAACCATCTTTAACCTTCTATCTTCATCTCACTTAAAATATATATTTATCCATGTAGTCATTTCTACCGTCTTTATATGTAATCTGCTTTCATAAATTGACTTTTCACACAATAACATAAATATTTTTACTCTTATACTTAAAATCTTCCAAAATGTTATTATTTTCTTACTAATGGTATAATATTATTAATGATTTTTAATTAATTTATTTTTTCATATGCTACCATTCAGTACATCTGATTTAGTTTTTATAACATATTGAAGAGCGTGGTCGAGAGACAATATTATCTTCGGCCCCAGAAAGCGAGGCATCGCGTTTAAAACCTCTGGAGTAGGCACATAACTCGTGGTTTGTCATTAAACATATTGGCAAGTTCAACGCGCATGAATCAGACGAACTCTTTTACCAAACTGACACCCTTTTTATTTGGTTACCATTGGGAATCAAACCCGAAACCTCCAAGATGAAGTCAAAAATGATACCACTAAGCTACGGATATCGTCATTTTTATATTAATTAATCGCGTAAACACAAAGTGTACATTTGTAGTAATAAAAACTCTAGTTTGTGTAAGAACACATTCCCCTCCTTGTGACATTGTATTCTATTTATACAACCCAACACCGATATTCTCATAAGCCTTGAATTTCTTTTCACAGGCTTCCCTGATGACCTAGCCGCTTACCACAATCCACCCTTAACATTTTTCATATTACACCTAAATCTGTATTTCCATCGATTTTCCAACAGTTAAATTAATGTTGTGCTGTCAATCTTCTTCCCCTTCTGGGATAGATTAAAAAGCCAAAAACCGTTATATCAACGGCATACGCCATTGAGCCTTTTCAAAATGAATCGGCGAAAATTTTTCAGGAATTTTCAGCGTCTATTATAAAATATTGCAGGAAAACATCGTTGGCGAAATGTAAAACATAAAGCTGGTGTAAATCGTTCAGTAAATTGCCTTCAGTATATTTTTATTGCAAAATTTTGTTTTGAATATTTTGGAAGCAACCCTCATATTTTTATATCCTTTTTTATGATAAATCAAGGACCGAAATCCAATCTATAATTAAAGTATAATTTTATGATTGATTATTTATATGTTTATTGTTATATTAATTTGTTATTTTACTTGTAATATTTATCTTTGCGACACGTGTACCATTTATATATGCCATAAAGTCATAAACAAAAGTAAAACAGTATTAGGTTTACAAAGAAATCCACACAGATTTCTTTGTAGTTCATCTTCGCGGTTGTATTATCAAACATGTCTTTCTGAACATATGCAGATGCGAAGAAGTATCTAATCTAATAACTGCAGCCATTTCATATTCTTATATTCAGCTTGTGTTTTTCTTAATATTTTTAATTTGTCAAAACAGTAGGTTCAAATCCCTAGTTAGTGCGCCCTTGAGGAGAATCAGCTGTCTAAATGGCGTTATAAATTGTTTAAGTAATATTATCCTCGTATAATTTCTTTTTATTCTTGAAAATTCGTAAGAAAGTAATTTTTCCTTTTATAAAATAAATAAATTTTAGGCATACACGGAATATGACTTAAAATCATCAAATGTTGGAAAAAACAAGTTTAATCTTCATTACTAAAACAAGCTTCATATTTTTTTTCAACGAAATAAATATTACATGTTTGGAATAATTAAAAAAAATTTATTATTCGTCATCCCCAAGATGAAGCATTAAAATTGGTCGGTCGGTTTAAAGTGACACAATATTTGTGGGTGTTTTCAGTGACGTTTCCTTGTATAACATGAAAATGAAAGCCAATCAACAAAAAAATACGTCATTATTTTAATTCAGCCCTCCAAAATGTATACAGAACTCCTACATTGGTTTCTGGAAAAAAAATGTAAAAAAAATTATGTTATTTTTTTACAAATTTATTAAAATGTGCTATATTACTTCCTTACTTTACAGATTAAAGATTACTAAAAAAATACAAATCTAATGGGCATACCTTATTACAATGTCGCAGTTTTTTTTCCTTTAATAAATCTTGTATATTTTTAAAACAATGTTTAAATATTCATGAATTTGTTTGGTTGTATTTTTATCCTGCATAAAATTCGGCGTTAAAATATTTCATATGATGAAATTTACGAAACTCATTTTTTCGCGACAAAATTGAATTACAGTAAAGATGGAATAAACTCGACTCGACAGAAATCTGTGTCACCGTTTAAGCTTTTTACAAACAAAATTTATTTGGAAAAGTTTTGGTTTATTTTTGCGAAGTAAATTCAACTTAATATGAAACAGAAAAATTTAACAAAACTCGTTTAATTTTTAAAGTATTTTATGTGATAAAGTGTTCGTTGGATGTTTTAAATTATCAGTCAAGTGGAAAATGTAATCATCTCATTATCATTAATTAGTTTGGTACCCTCAAATATAACTGTATTGGTCATGTGGACATGTTGAAGAGTGTGGTCGAAAGTCATTATTGCCTTCAGCCCCGTTGATCGAGCGTTAGAGTCAAGAATCGCTAGAGTTGGTAATTAATTCACAGTTTGACATCGTACCTGTTTAAAATACTACCACACGAAGATACACAACAATACTCACTCACGTCTAGCACGTGCTTGTATGTTACGACTACGAACTTTTTAACTAGACAAGGACACTCGTGTAATTATTTTTATTTTGTACCACCGGGATTCGAATCTAAAACCATTATCAATCAGGCACGGAGATCGTACAAAATAAACTCGACCAAGTAAGTATGATAAAAATGCATATTAAATGTACATATATATACATACCATCAGGCCATTTCCCTGTTGTGATAGGAAGAGATGATAAAGTGCCAGAATTTCTAATTTCGATACATATACTTCGTCTTTTCTACATCTATACACCTTCTCATACAACTCCTACGATGTCTCTGACTTTTTACATTCCCTTATTTAAAAATAACACAAAATATCATTCCTCTGGTCCAACATATTTTCCTTGGTCTTCCTCTACACAAACAATAAAAAATAGAAAATCGAAATGCAATGACCAAAATCCTCATTAATATTAAAATAAAATAAAATTAATAAACAAAATCAGAGTCGAAAAGACACAATCCATTATCGTCATTAATATTCAATCTACCTCTATTAAATTGTAAGGAAAACAAACATATATTCATGAAAAAACGATGCAATAAATATCTCAGCAATTGGGATTTGAAAACGTTAATTCAAAAAATTATTCACCGTTTTTGGCATCGTCTAATGTGAATTTAAAAAAAAATCTATTCATTATCACTTACTCAGTAATTTACATATAAATCAATTTCACACGCCACTACAATCATATTAGTCGCTTACTCAGACCACTCCATAGCAAGTTTATTTCATAAATAGTTCTCTGCTAAATATGTTTCCTTCCAAAATACGTCCTTTTGACGCCTACCTACTCCCCCTTATTAGCCCCTTATCCCCTCCTCCTCTCCAGTACCTATTACAATTAGAAAAATATATTTTAGACATAATTTAATTCAACTTCCCATGACGAGGAAGACGAAGGTCTGAAACCGGTAATGAACTCAAATAAAACAGTGGTGAAAACAAAATTTAAAAAATGTGTTTTATTTATTTTATTACAAATTCATAAACATGACACCACAAAGTGAAACAAACGAGGAAATTCAGGAAATAAATCACTTTTAAAATGTGGTGCTATCGAAGAATGCTGCGAGTTTCGTGGGTTGACAAAATTCCTAATGATGATTTGAAATAAAGATATACTATCAAAAGGTGAAAACTAGAATTCTTTAAATAATGTGGGGAGAAAACTATGAGATCCTTACTTATATTGCTGGAAAAAAACCAAGGCAACAGAAATATGGATAGACGACGCATCTCCTAGTTGAAGAATTACGACAGTTGTTTCACATATATTTATTCAAGGCTGCTGCCTAAAATGTCAAAATGATTGCATTCCTTCGAAAAAGAGAGAAACTTAAATGAAGAAGATGAAATATCTTTCAACCCCTTATTCACACAGATAATGTATTAAGTGATTCATTTGAACAATAACACTAATGATCAAGTCATTTTCCTCATTTTCCCACTTCTTTGAACCAATCGATTTGGCCTACCATTTGACAAAACGTAATATCCATTTCATCCCGACAACCTCAAAAGGATTTGTTATTTTCCCCCAAAAAGGAGACATCGGAAAATTTTAATAAATGTCTTCAATTTTCCAACTTCATAAATCTGGTTGAGTGGCAGGTGGAGTAAATTGGAAAATCAATCTCTAAAGTAGCTGTAAAATCCTTCTCTTAAATAATAGATCGAAAAGATAAATGAAAGTTTAAAAAAAAGTGATTTGAAGATTCGTCAAAAATTGTTTAGTGGTTTTGGTTTCTTTTGTTTTATTTTTGTTTTTCAATTCATTTGAAAATAAATTTTACAATTGAGAAAAAAATACTGTTGTTTGGGCTTTTATCGATACACGAGTAGGTTGTTTTTCTATATAAAGCTATTGATGAAAATATCAAATAAATTATTATACCTTTTAAATTTTAGACTAAATGTTAATTTGACAAATGAAATGTAATAAAAAATAAAATAATTTAAGAAAAAGTTTTTTATAAATAAATTTCATTTCAGCCAATATTAAACTAATTAAATTACAACTTTTAGCATAATTTACTTTATAATAGTAAATATGTGTGTTAAATAAAGTTTTTTAATAAACTTTTATATGGTTGTTTATATTATAGTTAATTAACGTTGTGGAGGTCTAAAGACATTGTAATTTATTTTTATCAAACACTGTTTATTCCACTTTTTTGTGACGGTATAACCCTACCGGTTTCAAGGCTTTCACCTCATCTTCAGGAGAGCGCAAACAAGACTAAATGCTGTTCGAACTGGTACCGATATACACGCTTCAACGGCTGGGGGCTGAGGGATGAGGGAGGCATGGGACAATTTCGGCCAAGAGCAGAGAGATTTTTGGGAAATAACTGTTCAACAGATGTTCGGATCGGTGTACTGACTTAGAAATTTCTGCCTCCCTCATCCCTCCGCCCCCATGCCCCTCTCATCCCTCAGCCCCCAACCGTTGAAGCGTGTATATCGGTACCAGTTCGAACAGCATTTAGTATTGTTTGCGCTCCCCTGAAGATGAGGTGAAAGCTTTGAAACCGGTAGGGTTATACCGTCACAAAAAAGTGGAATAAACAGTGTTTGATAAAAATAAATTACAACAACTTATATATTCAATTCCATATGCTAAACTGGCTAAAAATAATTATATATAGGGAGTAAAATATAAACATTTGTGTAGAGAAATAAAAAATGTCCTTTAAATTATTGAAAGTTTCTCGACTTATAATTCTTGGTAGAACTCTTGTATACTATATTGTATTTTATTTCACTTTCATTGTAAATAATATAATTTGATGGATTTATTGCCATACGGTAATTTCTTCCGACTAACCAGCAAAATGGCCAAAATATCTTCAGTGAAAACTAGAATGGAATCCTTTTAAAATAAATCGGGTTCAAATGGCAATCGAAATGGTGTCGAAAGGCTGGTGTTATGTTATATCAACTGAGTCACGGAGGTTCATTATATTATATATAGAAAAGTCTATTACATAATCTACAAATATACATTAAAAAGTTTGTTACTAAATGAAGAACGAGTTTGTGAATACACGCTGAACGATATCGGTAGATAGGGTAATATTAAATAAACTTAAAGAGGTAGATAGGGTAATATTAAATAAACTTAAAGAGGTAGATAGGGTTATATTAAATAAACTTAAAGAGGTAGATAGGGTTATATAAAATAAACTTAAAGACGTAGATAGGGTAATATTTATAAACTTAAAGAGGTAGATAGGGTAATATTAAATAAACTTAAAGAGTCAGATAGGGTTATATTAAATAAACTTAAAGAGGTAGATAGGGTAATATTAAATAAACTTAAAGAGGTATGTTTGTGTATAAATATGTAAAATGGATAGATTCAAAGTAATTATTAATTATACAAATAAAAAATAGTGTGAAAACAAGTCGTTATATATAATAACTCGTTAATAAAAGCGTTTTAGTTAAAATTCGAATCATAAATTTCTTAAATGGTCACATTCGCCGTTTGAACGCAAAAAGATTTCATTCGTTTTTACAGGGATTAGAAGATAAACCTTGTGAGCTTTTTTGTTCATGAAAAAATCCTAAAATGAATTAAACTTTATCTAAGAATCAAAGATTTATTAAAGAAAAAAAAACTAATTTTGTATTATATTCTTCAAATTAAATATCCCAGGAAAATATCAGATATAACAAAACTCTATTTCCTTGATATTCAATCCAGTTAACTTCCATTTCCGGAATAAAAATCTTTCAAACTATCCAAATAAATTTTGGCTAAATAATTCGTTGTCGGCATGCGTACGAATGATAAAGTTATTTATTACCCACCACGTCCAATAATCTTAAAATAGTTGAATGATTCCACAACTAGACTATCTTGGACCTCTAGCGATAGGCTTAACATACGTTCATGTTTCGTCGGGACTTTTCCGTTTTAAAAATTGTATACTTGCTATCTTATTCGAATTGCTTTATGTCGTGCACATTCTTGACCAATCCTACCGGCATTCCGCTGCTCGCAGAGTTTCGTTAAAGACAGGCCAGTAGCACTCTTCTGATCTCTCAAGCACACAGATGAGCTACCTCAGCTCCTCCAAAGTAATCCATAATTTTTAGATAAATATAATTCCAACGCAAGCTTTATGTTTCGATTCCTGATAATGGATCCTTTAAAAAAGATTTCTCATTTTTTTTTTCAGAAATGTCTAAACATTCTATTTTATTGGCAAAAACCGTATAACATTTCCACCAGGTTGGATATAACGGAATTATTTAAAAATGTAAACATTTAGGTTTTTAATATTTTTTTCATACAAACAATGACTTACGAGTATATGTTATCAGCCGTCTCACTAATATCGGATTATGTTCTAAGATAACTGATTTTCCTACGTCCGCAAACGTGTACATATATAAAAACATGATATCTAATGCTTATTTAATCTAAGCTTGCACCCTCTGGCGAGATTTGACAAGCATGAATTGAAAAATAAACTAAAAACACGTAGAGAAATATTTTACTTGAAAAAAAAAACAAACTTAAAAAAAATAACGTTTTTGCTAACAAAAAATCATGTCACCCTACTGTAATTCTTTCCTCAAAAACAGTAAAGTTTTTTTTTTCTTTTTTCTCTCTATTTATAGACACAAAATATGGGCTATCGAGATGGGTGCAAAACGTGAACAGGAACGAAAAGCAAAAATCCCCATTACCAGGTCAACGAACCCTTGTCTCTCATTTTCCAGTATTTCTTTAACCGACCATGTCCATTTGGTCATTCTCATATTTAGTTCCTTTTTGTGACCCTTTAAACTAGCAAAACGTGTGTTGTCCTTTTTTTTCTTGGCCGAAAGACCTAGGAAATAGTATCTATAGTCGTTAAATTTTATGGCATATGTTTGTTTGACAAGACTTTTTCGACCCTCATTGGATTTTTTTTGGTTCAGGTACATAGTCTGAAGTTCAGGTGATTTTTTCGTCTTTCCGTTCCTGTTTTACAAATAAATTGTTTGAATAAAATCATTTCATTTTTTAATGTTTTTTTTTATTTTATTGATTTTTTGTTATTGTTTTTTTTTAATTTTCATTATTGTGACTTTTTCCAGATTATTCAATGTTCATACTGGTAGGCTGTACCGTGAATATATCCACTTTGTCATTCAATTGGTTCAAAATCCCTAAATCGTATGTCACTGAATGTTGAGCCTTCAAATTGGTTCTACAAGTTGGTTGATAGAATATAAGGATAATTCATAACACAGTTGGAAATATTTTTAAATTTACTTTCAGTAAATAATTGAAAAACTCATACTTGAAAGAAAATTAAGAAATATTAAACCTATTTTTAACAGATGTTTCAATTTCATCGTCCACATTATTCAAAGTCTACCTACCTATCGTTTTTTTCTGCTTCTTCTTCTTCTTTAAAATTCGTACATAAAATGGAGATTATTTTGTCTTTGGCCCCAGTAATCATCTTGTTGAATAAAAAACGGATTGATTTCAAACTTTAGCTATTTGTATGTAAGTCCCTAATTAGGAAACCTCCATTGTATATTTCGAATCTGTGTCTAAGAGATGTTCCTTTGGAAAGAAGTACAACATTGAGGTCGATTGCTTCTTTACCTTATAAATTGGTTGTTCCAACTCAATCAAATAGGGCAGGTGTTATGTATGATAAAGCTTTTACCATTGCTGGTCGTGTGGCGTCGAATTATCTACCTCTTATTATTAAATATATAGGAAGCGTGTGCAGTTTTAGGAAACATTTAAAGAAAACCCTTTTTGGGAGATATTTTCAACATTTATGATATTATATGAACACTACACAATACACTTCACTTAACCTAAAGCCGAATTTATCTATATTGCAAGGTTTATAAAGGTTTCTTTGTAGTTTATCTTCTTTTAGTAAGGTTTTTGCATTTTTTCTATCAAATATGTTTTTCGGAATATATGCAAATGCGGAAAAATACCTAATATAATGGCCGCACTATTCACTATCTTTTAATCCTTACACTCCACGTATGTGTGTATATGTACATATGTTTTAATCTGTATGTTATGGTAAGTTCAGATCCTGAGTTACAGCACCCTGGAGGAGAGTTTGCTCTCTATTTTAAACGGCACTATGTACGAGTATGTTGTCCTTTAATTGTTATTATATTATAAACCACTGAAGTAGGCACGAAACACGTGGTTCGTCATTGCACTTGTTGGCATCAATACCACATATAAAACACGCATACGTACTTGTCTCGTGCGATCACCAGACGACTTTTTACCAGATGGTATCATCAGGAAATTAACCCAAAACCCTTCGGGTAGAATTCAAACTTCTTACCAACAAAGCCACGGAAATCGCCGCTTACCACTGAGTTGATATATCTTTGCGATAAAATACCACTGAGTTGATATATCTTTGCGATAAAATAACCTGAAAATTATTTATATTAACACTTTCATGTAATATGAATTATTTTCAGCGAATTTTATCGCAAATATATATCTACTCTTTTATATTTGTTCCAATAAACCAGCTTTGGTTTCAGAATTATTGTTGGTAGCCATGACCGTACGAGTATCTTAAAAAAATGTCTATTGAATGAAAACTATATTTAAGTGAAAGTAACAAAATTCAAAAGATAAATATCAAGGAAAATAGGGGTAAGGACCAAAATTGTAAAGAATCAGGTGCGAATAATAGTTTTTTTTTCTTAAAAATTGATAAGGATAAAAAAATTTGATAGGGCCAAGAAAATCAGAGTGAACCACAAAAGTTGATTCTTTTGTATAGATTGACAGCCTTCATCTTAGATAACTTATCTTAGATATCTAAAATGACTTTCATTCATGACAGATTATATAGAAAAATATATTTATTGAAATTCAAGTATACAAAAAGACCTATCTCTTAAAAATAATAGCAGGACTATAGGCAGAAACCACGTTCTAAAATAAGGCAGGGAAACAAAGAAAAAATTAGGAAGAAAGAGTGTTCTGAGTAATGATATAGTTTCTCAATTCTCTCTTGAACAGTATTTTTGTACCATGGTAAGGATAATGCACATTCTATAACTCTTGGAAGTTGGTTTCACAGTCGCGCCGAATGGATCGCAACTGAAGGCGTGTAAAATGAGATGTGGTGATGCAAAGGAGTATCTCATTAATAATTTATGTTTCATGTTGTTATACGGTGTTATTAGCCTTTTTTTTTACTTATCCACTTTCTCCCTTAGTTCATTTTCTTTCTTTGGTTTCACAAATCAAAATAAAAAAAAACCTCCTAAAAAAATACCTCCAAAAAATTTCTCCTGAAGAAGTGACCCGATTCCAGTCACGCGGCACTTGAAGTGGACCTGCTGATAGACGAAGCTCCACCAGAACATGTTTAGAATACAATTCTGTAACCCTATATACTGCAGAAAGAGCTGGAATTTTGTACACGAAATATTGTCTGAATACCAAAGTGAAATGAACAAACAACGTGATTTGCATTTTTTTATAAAACATTTGAATGAAAGATGATAATTAAGAAACCGTTCATTCATATTTTTATTTGATGAAAAATATGACTGGAGTATATGAAATGTTTATTTACGTCGCAAAGAAAATATGACTGGAGAATATGAAATGTTTATTTACATCATAAAGAAAATATGTTTATTTACATCATAAAGAAAATATGACTGGAAAATATGAAATGTGTATTTACATCATAAAGAAAATATGACTGGAGAATATTAAATGTTTATTTACATCATATAGAAAATATGACTGGAAAATATGAAATGTGTATTAACATCATAAAGAAAATATGACTGGAGAATATGAAACGTTTGTTTACATCATAAAGAAAATGTGACTGAAAAATATGAGATGTTAATTTACGCCATAAAGAAAACAAAATATGTCAAGGCGTTTCTCAGTTTTAGAAGAATGACATTTGCAAAAATGTTGTTTTAACAGTTTTTATTACTATGTTTAATGACAGATTGGAGCAAACTTAAGCTATTTAAGTAGTATTTTTTTACATAAAGGATGACTAACGAGAGATATGGATACGGTAATCACATGAGGTTTATTGGTGCAGAAGAGGCGAAGGATGTGTGTCGAGATAGGAAAGACTGGAGTTTTGTGTTGTCTGCTTACTTCAGCAGGGAAATAGTACGATGATATGTATCTATGTTTATTATTTTTAATGCTTCATTTTTATGTTTCACTTTTTCTTTTTTGAAAATAACGTAATCTTTCCCTCATCAACTAGTACGAATAACTTTTGGCAAAAAGGGCTGTTGTCAAGTGTTTCCTAAAACAGCACACGCTACCCATACCTCTAACTCTAAGAGGTATACCATTCTACGCCACAAGATCAGCTATGCTAAAATGTCATGCTGCAGTTACTGAGTCAGGTTCTTAGTTATGTTACAAGGTACACTATTGCAGTGCACACGAAGCGCAACACAGCCTACTGTGATGCAGTCAAGGCCGCTATAAGTACTGTGAACGGTTAAGAGTACACGATTGCAGTGCACACAAAGCGCAACACAGCCTACTGCGATGCAGTTAAGGCCGCTATAAGTACTGTGAACGGTTAAGAATATGAGCAGTGAAGACAGAATCAAGACGAACACTTTTAGTATTACATTTTCCTAGCAATAAATTGGAATTAACAATTGGATCGTTGTAATAAAGAGTGACATGTCCTTACGAGCTGAATTAAGTAAGGTGACAGTAAGAAAACTAAAAAATAACAAATGTAAGATTTGGAAAAAAGTAACAAATATAAGAGGAAAAAAGTTGTAAGAAATGTCACATGACAATGAGCCTGTCACGTTATACTGTATACGTGTATATAAAAGTGAAATTCAATTCAATGTAAAAAATCTTAACTTTTTATCATGTTCGGTTCTCATGATGTAGTCAGCAACTTTGAAGAAAATATACATGTCTTCAACAGCACGTAACAGATTTTCAACTGTATGGATATACAAGTATATATTTTTTTCGTATGTGGAACAAAAAAACTCCAATATATACAAGATAGCATGTCAACCTTCAAGATTACCCATAAAAGATATTGTTGTAAGATATGCTGACGTTCAGATCGTAAGTAAGTTGAAAAAATATTGATTTATATTATACATGTATTCTGATGTTATATTAATATATTTTTTATTTTTATTACGATATACAGACTTTTAAAGACCATTAAAAATGGTTACAAGAGATAAACTCAAATAAGAATTTAGAGTGCGCGTAAATAGAAATTCTATTTGTCACAAAAATTATAACGATTTTTTTAGACTTGACACAAAAAAAAAGTATTTTTTTTTTAAATCCCGGGATTACCTGGAACAAGAAGCATTTCCCGGGAAATCTAAAATAGTTTAAAATAGACCGAGATCCCGGGATACCGTGAGAGAAACCCTAATGTAAACCTCCACGTTAACATTATCCTGTTGAGGAGAGATCGAGTCTTGCTTGGCAAGTATTGAATCTGTTTTCAAACAAACCTCAACAACGAGAAGCAGCTTTTAATGAATCCAGTTTACCTCGAGGATTACACGAGCGAGACTTGCTTCGCTTCTATAATGGATCTAAACTGATTTGTTTATGGTTAGCAACATAAACTTTCACGACAACTTACAAAAGCTCGGGCAATTACAACGAGATTTAAGTTATTGACTTTAACTTCAACCAAAGTCGTTAATTCGAATCGAAAACGTGAAATTCTGATTTTACTTGTTTTTGTAAAGTTGTTTGTTAAAATTTTGGGATGTCTAAAATACACCATTAGTCATTTTATTGATCGTTGTTTAAAACGCTTAAAAACTAGTTACTGCCTGTTCATAATGTCTTTATACTTTATTGTATTGTATAATACTATCGTTGTACTACCTTATGGGTTTGTTGCAATGTGGTAATTTCTTCCCAAACAATTAGACGACCATCATGACCTAGTAAGTGAAACTCGCTCAAACGGGAGTTGCGGGCAAGATTCGAGTCGGTACCCACGATTTTTTAAAATATTTGCAATAAGATTTTTTCTTAGGGCCTCTTTAACAAATTTCAAGTTGGTTTGAAGATATTGCCACGTAACAATATACCAATATTATATTAAATCACACTATCGATATATACAGCACAACCTGGTGGGATTCTTATCATGTGGCAATCTTTTCCGATCAACCAGAAAATTTATAAGCATGGCTTCAGTAGAATCCATACTTCAACCCTTTTTTTAAATGTTGGGTGCCAGCGTGAATTGAATCCCCAACGCCTGGGCTGGAAGACATAAGTGTTAACAACAAGGCAACAGAGGTCGTCGTAACAGAGGACGACTTTCTTGCTCTAATGGCAGAACTTTTGTCTGTCATTCTAGGTTTGTCGTTCATTTATCGATAATAAACAATAAAAGTGTTCTATGAGACTTTTTTATAACTGTCACATATGCCAATGCATATAATATATACGTTATAATTCAACAGAAAATAAATGACAAACAAGGCAGAACTTTTGTCAGTTATTCTAGGTTTGTCGTTTATTTACCGAAAATAAACAATAAAAGTGTTCTATGAGACACCTTTATAACTATCACAAATGCATATGAGATATATAGGTTATAATTCACCAGAAATGACAAACAAGGCAGACGCCACGTCTCTTGGGTTAATTGATTACGGGTATGGTTTTGGTGCAATTCTACTGAGTTTTTCCGAGCTAAAGTAAACTGAATAAAAATCTCCATGATGGCAGCCAACCTTCGAGAGGAGATGGCACCTCGGGAAGAAGAATAAGCAAATATCGAAACATTCTGAAAATATGTTTTACTACAAACTAACAAAGAAATTAATTCTTTAAAGTTTAATTTTAATCTGTATAACAAGAAGATATTTTAAAACAAAATTAAAAGAACCTCAATCTGCCCTTTAAAACTTCAACATGTCTTCTGAAATAACCAATCGTTTCTGTAAATTTAATAATTTTTTCATCATTGATTTTACAAAAATTCTATAAACAGTAAACGTGTTTGATTTTTTTTCAATTCAAAGAACAATTTAAAAAAGCGACGTATAGAGACTACTGTCTTCACAAGCGCTCTAGCTCGAGACTCGAACTCACTTATACTAAACAAATCACGTCTGACAGCTATAGCAGCGCCCGAGCGAAACATTCATAACACTTTCTTTATATACAATACAACTTTGTGAGATTATTGCTATGTTGCAATATTTTTCAACCAACAAGAAAGTATTTATGAAGCATTTAGTAAAAACTAGACAGAAAATTTTTTTTTTTTTAAAACTCCACCGGATAAAGTCCACCGGAAATCGAACCCACAACCTCTGGGTCAGAAGTTAGGCATCTTACCAACTAAAGAATGGAGGTCGTTTAAATTATTAAATCTAGAAAATATAAAAATACTCAAACCTAAGTACAATATTAAATTTCCTTGATGCTCAAAAAACTTAAAAGAAAAATTCATTAAGATAATCCCTTTTCATTAGTCTAAACTACCCTCTCAATCATCTTCCACTACCACGGCCTATTTGAACTCTTTTTGCTTTAGTATATAAGTGTCTTTGATAATGAAAGCGATCTCGAAACCGATCGGGCAATAATATCAACTATTAGTGGGAAGTGTTATAAATGGCATCGTATATATTATCCAACTTCTTTGAACATACGAATATTATAACCTAAGCGATCTTAAAATGATTTAAATGTATGTATAGTGCCTGAGAAATTAATAAATGTAAAATTTCAAATCATCGACAAGATTCATTTATTTATTTTCATTCTTTTATCGACATAATTAAACATGAAATATCAGACGGGCGTATTGCTGAACAGCAATTTTCCCCAACCATCCAGCTTATCTTGGATACATCAAACTGTTTTATTCCACGACAGCAAAAAAAGGGTTCTTTAAATTAAACAAAAAATGCCAATGTGGAATAAAGTTGAGATCTCTAATCTCTCTGCAAACCCAATAATGACATGACGCGATGGTGTTGAATTTTTATGAGAAATTTATTATACTAAAAAGCACACAAACAGTTTAATGACAATATCACAATTAGATCAATTAGATGAAATAAAGTAGGAATGAGTAGAATGTCGATTACATTATCTGAAATCTTGATTTATTTAATCCCAGTATATATTTCCCTGTGGGGAAAACGACTATAGTTTTTTTTTATTGTTCTTGTATCAATGTGGCAACATGGAAATATCTATTTTCAGGATAATGTTCAAGTAATAAAAACAAAGGAACCCTTTGAGAAATAAAAAGGTTACGTATTTGCATAAGGAAAAGAAGTAAGGACATATTTTTGTCACTTGTTAACAGGAAAATGGTTTCATGGGTACTTTACGCTGAAGCTTTAAGTTTCTTTGTTTTACATAAGTTTTTTTTATAAAGTACAAAAAGAAATCGGATTAGGGTATAGCAAAACAAAAAAATATTTAAGTATAATTTAGTGGTTCCTAAATTTTAGTTCGCCAAATGATTATATCCGGCCCGCTGAGACTTATAACAAAAACACTAATTTTTCACTTATTTTTAATAAAAACTATAATAATATTTTCATTTCTTTCTTTCTTCATCGTCTTGCTACTGTTTTCAATTTGTTATTCTACAGTCAACCATTTTTTTATTAAATACTTCATTCAATCTCGGACGCTTCTGTAGCTAACACACGTGATAGTATTGTATTGCGCTTTTGTTGTATACAGTCCAACCTGGCGAACTTATTATACCTTCCAACCAACCTGGAAACTGAAAGATGCTGAAGAGGCCTTAAGTGAAAATCAGACTGGAACCCTTATTTAAAGAATCTGGATTCGAACGATTTTCCAAGAATCGAGCTCATGCCCTCCGGACTGGAAGACAAGCGTCTTACCAGGTCGTGATTAGTTATTCTCTGAATTTTTATGTAAAATGTGATTTATTAGATTTTTGTACATTAATTTATGTCTGACTACAATAAATGAAATATCATTAAATTTAAAATCAATTTTTTGTTTTATTTCAATTGATAATAAAATGAGATCTTTATTTTTGGTTAGTGTTGTTTTTCTCGAATAATATTTCAAGTAATTTATTTAATCTTTTTCTCGAGCAATATTTCAAGTCACGTATTTGATCTTTTTCTCGATTAATATTTCAATTGTCTTTTCATTGTTTTAAAATGTCAAGTTGAACCCAAATCTGGTGATTTAGTTATTATTCATAAAAAAAATAGAATTCATTGTTTCATTTCAGTAAACTTTTTGTATGCCTGCAAGTATTAAAGACATGGATGGCGTATGCAACTTGAGGAAGTACTTGAAGACAACTCTTTTGGGAAGTCTTATTAAAATGTATGATAACATATGAACAACACACATACTACACTCCACCTAAAGCCGAATATGCCACTATCACATATCGAAAGATCTTGGTAGTTCGTCTTCCCTTTGTAGGGTTTCTTACTTAATCGTTTTTTTCTAAACAAATGCAGATGCGACGATGCTGGCCTGCGGCCGCGGTCGCGGCGTTGCGGCGCCTTATCTTATGATCACACTCGCGGCCATCCTATTTTTATTCTCAACTTATATATATTTATTTTAGAATATTTTTCATCTGTCGATAATAGTGGGTACGAATTCTGAATAAGAGCGCCCTTGAGGAGAGTCTGCTCTATAAACGGCGCCACATTAATTGTCCATTTATTATTATGACTATTCATTATATAGTAATTTGAGGGTTTATTGCCAGGTGGCAATCTCTTCCTTATCTGGACAAATATAAATAAAGGAATTTACTTGGTCACGATATATTATTCAACATAATAATACTTCGCACGAAAATTCAACAACACTAATAATAAAAGTTAGATATAAAAAAGATTATTAGTATTATGTTATATTATAATTAATTGTATAGTAAAAAAGTTTAATTACACTTTTGTTGTATACTGTACAACCTGGTGAGCTTATTGTCATATGGTAATCTCTTTCAACCAACCCGATAAATGTTAAAGAGACTTTATGTGAAAATTAGACTGGAAACCTGTCTTCTCAATTTGGGTTCCAAAGGGAATCGAACCCGCAACCTCCGAGCTAGAAAGGACACATCTTACCAACTAAGTGATGGAGACCGTCACAGTTTCCAGATATAAATTACATTAGTAAATATGGTGTAACTATTAATGTTTTTACTTCATTAAAAATATATAACTAATTTATTTGAAATTGTGAAAGTATTATGTCGGTTTATTTATGTACTAACATAAAACCTATCCGAGGATGTGCGAAAACAAATACTATATACTTGTTAATTATTACTGATATTAAATTTCATCATACCATGCCCTTACAGGGTAGGCAGAGACGATCGAGCCACCCATTTCGATCCTTACAGACATTCAACGCCTCGATCACATTCAAAGTTCGTCTCATACTATATCTTATTTTTCAATGCGCGTGTACTCTAAATGCGAATGACAATACATATATCTTCATTTACTTTGAAAAAAGAACAAAACAAACGTTTTATTTAAAAAATAAACAACCTTATTTAACATTGCAAGTGTTTCAAAATTGGAATACTTGCGTAACGCAGTAGCTTCTGTGTATGTTTCGTTTAATTTTCCCTTCACAGTCACAATATGTTTGGTTTCATTTTCGGCTTCACGGTGTTCAACAAATTATATAATTACATAAAGAAATTAATTTTAAAATTTTCAATCCGGCCCACTTATTACTCTCAATATTCGTATGTGACTAAGATTTTATTAATATTATATGAGAACTTCTGGAATAATAAAACCTTTTTCTTCCTTTGTCCTTATCTAAAGATAATATTTTGATTGTGGCTCTCTTAAGTACATGAAAGATTCTTTATTGTCTGAAAACACCTCTCCTGTATTTTTTTAATCTTCACAGCTTTCCCAACATGGTAATCGTTTCATTCCATGCTTTTGTGTTTATCTTTAATCTTCATGGCTTATATTTCAAATCAGGATTAAACCGATGGCAAATTTTACTACGCTTTATACATTAAAATATTATAAATATACACTTTTATATCTGTCAATATTTGTATGTTCAAATACCTTGATGGAGCGTCCTTAACCTGTTCACCGCGTTAAAAATCAAATTCCACGAATCCTGTGCGCGGCACAATTTCAGCGTTTTTAATTTCTTTGTTTAAACACATATTTTGTTTAGAACCACTGATATTTGATTACAACACCAAGTAAACATGACACTTAAGTAATTTTCTGATAATAAATAATAGTCATTACTCTTAAGGAGACTCATTAAATAAAGGAGATAAACTTAACATTACGTAAAATAAACAAAGGAATGCTACGATCAAATCAATGCTTCATGACACTCACCCAATCAAATGCATATAGCACTAGTAATGTCTATTTACGTAAGAGAGACTTAGTAATGTTTATTTACGTAAGAGAGACTCATCGCAGGACTCGATCCGCGCGACAGGTCGTTAATGCTGGAAATATTGAGAAACCAAAAAAATTCGGCGCTCTGTTTATTCAACAATATCTCATAAATTAATATATTATTTGATTATTTTAAATTTTAGTTCAATTTTTATTCCGGTTTTGTGTCATTTTTTTTAAGTATTTGTGATTTGAAACTTGGATTGTCGTCAGATCACAGGCGTTTGTGCTTCCCGCGGGGAACACGTTAAGGATTCTACTCTTTTAGCTGCGTTTTATAAATTGTCCTTTCATTATTTCCTCGTGTCTTCTAATACTACCAAATCCAATGTGCCTCCCTCGGTATTCATCGAATTTTTACTTTCTTTTGCTTCGTGACCTCAATGCTGATCCGCACTAGAACAACTGGTGTTTCGTGCTCGTTTTCCTCCAAATCTTCCTCAATTCTACTGTCAACATAGGCCCCTTTACCTGGCGCTTCAGCATAAGTGATCTACCTCTGCGATAGTATAAATCAGTATTGAAAGGGTCATTATCAAATGTTTTGTCACAAATCTCTTTAACCATCTTTTTTATTTTAATTGCAATATTAAAACAATTATTTTTCATATCGATAACAGAAGATTATAGATTTATTCAACACTGTGGTGAACGTATTTTTTTAGCGAAAATAGCCTTTTATTATGTTAACTTTTATGTAATCTTTCCAGTTTATTTCTCGTTTATCAACTCCTAAAAAACAAAATCTATGCTCTTTTACTAAGGGTTATTAAATTAGCTATTATAGTTCACGGATCTTTGTAAGTTTATAAAAAAAAAGCTTTTTTAGGACAGTTATTACAATTATGAAAAATGCTTAATCTTCGAAAACACTTTCCAATTAAGTTGCGTTAACTGAAATGACCTAGTTTGTGTTTTCACGGTGATACTTGTACATTTTAAATGGGTGGCTTATTTAATTTGAACAGGTCATTATCTTAACTATAAAAGAATGATTTTTTGCAAAAAAAATATCTATCGCTTTGTGTTAACTGATGAAATTTAAATGTTAAGATTATATTTTCGACTCTAGGAGAACTGGTAATGATGTTGTTCAAATTTTAGAATTCTAACTCAAAATATATAAAATGGTTTAGTGTATAAAAATAAGAAGTGAAAGCTGAAAAACTAACATACATTAAATAAATAAAAGAGCAGACCACATCTCCAGAGGCCTTACAGTTTTCTATATATTCACAAAATTGGGGGTTTGTAGTATTGTTATATGTTTTTACTCTATGGTCCACCTTTCCATTAAAACGACGTTAATATTTAATTGTTTGTCATGGATTATAAAAATAAAACCAACGAAACAAGGTAGATAAGTATGTACTCGTACTAAACATTTGAAAATACATGCATAAATTGACTTCGCTGTTTGTTTCAAATCACTGCATGCCTTTCAATATTCCTCGTCTGAGAAAATAGTACCCAGATAACAAAACACTTTAACTTGCTTTAATCTTTCATTGCATACCCAACTATGGCATTTACATTTTTTGGTACTTTTCTATCGTAACTTTAAATATTACAACGAATTGGTTTCAATAATTCTCGTAACTCTTCCATAAACTGAGAAAATATTACCCAAATAGCAAAACTCATTAACTTTTCTCTGATCTGTCATTGCATACTCAAATACGGTATTTGCATTTCTTTTAGTACTTTTCCATTATAGCTTTGGATTTTACAACGAATCAGTTTCAATATTCTTCGTAACTCTTCCATAAACTGAGAAAATATTACCGTAATAGCAAAACTCATTAACTTTCTCTAATCTGTCATTGCATTCTCAAATACGGTATTTATCACACATTTCTTTTAGCACTTTTCCATCATAGCTTTGGATTTTACTACAAATTAGTTTCAATATTCTTTGTAATTCTTCCATAAACTGAGAAAATATTAGCTTAATAGCGAAAATCATTAACTTTCTCTAATCTATCATTGCTTTCTCAAATATGGTATTTACATTTATTTTAGCACTTTTTTATCATAACTTTGTGGAAAAAACCACGAATTAATTTCAATATTCTTCGCGACTCTTCCATAAACTGAGAAAATATTACCCAAATAAAAAAACTCATTAACTTTCTCTAATCTGTCATTGCGTACTCAAATACGGTATATACATTTTTTCAGCACTTTTCTATCATAAATTTGGATTTTACAACGAATTAGTTTCAATATACGTCCTAACTCTTCCATAAACTGAGAAAATATTACCCAAATAGCAAAACTCTTTGGTGCCTCTAATCTTCCAGTGAGAACTCAAATATGGCATTTACATTTCGTTTTGCCCTTTTTTATCATGACTTTGAATATTACAATAGAACTCTTTTTATCATGACTTTGAATATTACAATAGAAATTAGTTTCAATAGAACTCTTCCATCGTCTAAGAAAATAGTATCCAAACAGCGAAACTCCTTAACTTCCTCGAATCTGTCATTGCATACCCGAATACGGCATTTACATTTCTTTCAGGGCCTTTGTAACAGAATTTTGGATTTTACAATGAATTGATTTCAATATCCCTCGTTGCTCTTCCGTAATATGAGAAATATTACCCAAATAGCAAAAATCCTTAACTTGATTTAATTTTTCACAGGGTATCTAAATATGGCATTTACGTTTATTTTAAGACTTTTCTACCATTACTTTGAAATTTAGTTAAATATTTCTCGTAACTCTTTCATCATATAAGAAAATTTAACCCAAATAGCAAAATTCCTTAACATAATATGGTATTTCCTTTTCTTTTCCGAACATTTATTTTCAAGTATTTCTCTCTAGATCTCTCATGCAATTACTTATAGCACTCTATTATAAGATTCCCCTCAATATCCTCTCACAATACCATGTCATCATCATATAGCATTCCACATACGTTCCCGTTCGACATTTGTATGCTACTCTTTGACAGTTATACAATGAGTTATTATACATTTAAAAAAGTATTGTTGACAATAAGATTTTTATAAAAATATACCAAAACCATACAAGAAAGAAATCCTTGAAATTATAAGACAGAGCTGATACATATTCTTTGAGGCAATGCTTTACAAAAACATCTCACTGTTGACAATGGTCCACGGGCTTTGTTACTCAGAATTATCGAAGATATGCAGAGCTTCTCATCTTTCACCAAGGCCCTAGTCACAATGGATTGTGTGGTACTTGAAATAACGACCGTATGCGATACCGTATTGAAATCTCGGAGAATATGATTTTTTTTTACATACAATATTTTCGCATCTTTTATTCATGGCAAACATCCAGAGCGGTGATTTATATATTTATTTATATATTATTATATACGAGTATATCTACTTGACTTAAAATGTTTTATTCAATCTTTTCATTTTGCTTCATACGCGAATAATGCCTATCTTTATAAATCTGTAATTGTTTTTAACTATGCATTTGAGATCCAATTGATTTTCGCTTTTTATGCATTTTTTTTTACATTTTATTTATCCAACAGTATGTTGCGATATAAACAAACAACCAAGGAAATGGTTATTCACTTACTAGCATTTTAATACTACGCCAAGTAGCTATATTGTTAAAATCGAAGCGTCTATGCTGATACGAAATCAATACATGTATGGCAGATGGAAAACGGAGGAAGCCAATTCCCTTATATGACAAAACTTACCGTGTCTTTACCAATACACCAGGTGAACAAGTGTGAAATCCGCAAAGTGATAGTCAAAGGGGTGCCCTCACTCAGCAGTGAGTAGAAAAAGGGCAGATTAAGATTAAAATGATGTGATAGTTAACAAAGTCAACAGGACACTAAAACAAATATAATTCCAGCTGAACAATATCAACATCTACTGGTATGGGTTTATATAAAAATATTAGACCAAAATATGATGTATGTGATTGAATCATTCAATGAGAATAATCTTCATTAAAATCTGCTAAAATTGGGTGACTGAGGGGGAGTAACCCAATAATTTGAATCAGGGGTGGGAAAAATTTTCATGTTGGAAGGTTCCAATAAATTGGCTGTAACTTAATAAGGTCGCTTTCAAGAGACTGTCAATTAGATGAAATTCATAATGTACACCATTTTGTAAAAATCTTACTAGTTTTACGACCTTAGTGACCTAGTTAGGTAAGATGCTTGACTTCTGACCCGGAGGTTGCGGGTCGATTCCCGCTGTAACCCAGATTAAAAAATATATATTTTAGTTTGGTTTTCACTAAAGACCTCATAAATATATTTCTGGTTGGTTCTAGGATATAACCCCATATATTTATACTGTATACAAAGAAAGTGTTTAAAATTATTCGCTCGGGCGATGCTATTGCTGTCAGATGTTATTCGTTTAATATTGGTGTGCTCAAGTACTGAGTCAGAGCGCCCTTGAGGAGAGTTTGCTCTTTAAATGTCGCGATATAAAATTGTATTAGGTGTACAAATAAGTTTCCGCCGTTTTTTATAAAAAAATGGGCATTTATTGTGAAAGAACGGAACCTCATGTTTTATTCGAAGTAGTACCCATCGCTTGCCACTACTTTTCCCCATCTTTCTGTCAGCATACGAATACCGCGTCAGTCATCATCATCATCTTTTGAGGCTATCCACGAATCGACTCAATTTTTGGTATCTTCATATGATGTGAAGTGCTGCTCAGACAGGCCATGCGTCATCGATCAAAACAAGTGGTAATCAGAAGGAGCAATGTCTGGTGAATACAGCGGGTGGGGTAAAACTTCTCAATTGAGTGTTTCCAAATAGGTTTTGACCGGTGCCGCAACATGTGGACTAGCATTATCATGCAGGAGAATAATTTTGTCGTGTCTGGCGTAGTAGTGGGCGCGCTTTTCCTCGAGTGCTCGACTCAATCTCATCAATTATGTTCGGTAGACAGCCCCAGCAATGGTTTCATTCGGTTTGAGCAACTCATAATACACGACACCAAGCTGATCCCACCAAATACACAACAAGAGTTTTTTTCCATGAATATTTGGCTTAGCCGTAGATGTTGAAGCATGACCAGGGGATCCCCATGATTTCTTCCTTTTTGGATTATCATAATGGATGCATTTTTCATCACCAGTGACTATATGGTGCAGAAAACCCTTTCGTTTATGCCTGGCAAGCAGCATTTCACATGTGGAAAATTGGCATTCAAAGTTTCTCCGTGTCAGTTCATATGAATCCCAATTTCTTTGTTTTTGAATCATTCCCTATGATTTCAACCCATGTGAAATTGCTTGTTGAGTCACTCCTAATGTAAGTGCAAGTTCTTCTTGCGTTTGGCACGAATCTTGATCCAATAATACTTCCAATTCCGCGTCTTCGTACACTTTCGGCCTTCCGCTACGTTCTTTGTCTTCGATGTCAAATTCACCGTTCTTAAACTTTTGAAACCACTCACGACAACTTCTCTCACTTAAGGCAGCCTCACCATATGCTTCTACAAGCAATCGATGCGCCTCAGCTGCAGATTTCTTCAAATTGAAGAAGTAAATCAAAAGTTCCCGCAAATGACGCTTATTCGGCTCAAAACTTGACATTTTCGAACACAAAAAAATATGTTATACTAATAAAAATTCACTAATATTTCAAGGTCATGTTGTTGACAGATGTCCAACCTTACGATAATGACATTTTACATCTGACAATTTTAACCATAACTTACTGGTGGCGCCAACTTTTGTCAAACGGCGGTGACTTATTTGTACACCCAATAATTAGAATTAATTGCGGGTTTGATTCCCATTAGCACCCATTTTTTTAATGAGTTTATGCCTAAATTTATAATCCGATTTTTTTACCGATCACTAAAGCTTAGTTATTTATTTTACAGAAGAAATTAATATTTTATGTTTAATTACATAACAATTTGTTGTAGGTGCTTTAAATACAGGAATTGTGTGGTTTCATTACCTTGCTTTAAAATTTAGAGGTCCGACTCTCCACATGAAAGATTTTTTTAGATAAGTATTAAGGCCGGACTATGAATTAAGACCTTAGTCCAGTTTTCATTTTATAGTCACTTTATCATCTTTCTGAATTGTTGTAAGAGATTGCCATATGGAAATAACCCGCTAGATCGATCTGTAAACAATGAAAATTTAATACAACACAATATGTGGCGTACAGGAGAATGTAAGTAAAATAATTAAGGATAATTGTGAACTAGAAGCTTACGCAATAAGCAGAATGTAGAATAACTATTTGAGGGGGTTTGGGCATTTATAAAGAATATATGATACAAGTCTTGAAAAATCTACAACGCAAATGTGAGTCGGAGTTATGAAGAAGAAGGCCCAGGAGTGTTGGAAATAATCTAGGAAAAGAAAACTTGAAAAAAAAATGAAACATTATAAATTAAAGTAACCGGAGGAAGTTGTATTAATGAAAATTAAAATACTTTCAAGACTTTTATAACACATTCTTCGCTACGCTCTAATTCTTATTGTATTTATGTTGCACTCATCACTTTTTTACCACGTTAAAATTTCTCTTGTAAAGAGTCTTTCAAATTGAGCGATTCTTTTAATTCTTGGATAAAACACAGATGGCATCGCAAATTGTCTGGGTCTTGTGACATTTGAGAATTGTAATTTATGACATTTATAAAAATGGAGTCGTATAAAATACAACAACGCGTTCAAGTTGAGAATTATTTTATGTATTTTAATCTCCAGTAACGGTAATGTCAATTGGCCACCAAGATCGTGTAATCTGACACCGTTGGACTATTTTTTCTGGGATTACGTGAAAAACCAGGTCTATAAGAATGACCCCCATTCAATTCCCGAGCTGAAGGTCGAAATTCGTTGCGTTATTGATGAGCTAGAACCAATAACGCGAATTCCAAAATGTCATCGAAATTTTTGACAAAAGAGTGGACGTCAGTGGAGCTGCAAGAGGTGGATATTTGGCGGATATTGTTTTTTTTGTGTTTAAATGTCATGCATTATACTTCAATGGGCAATAAAAAGTTTTTTAAAATCAAAGCAAATTGTGCGTTTTATTCAAGAATTAGAATTAAAAAACCCGCTAACGTTGACGTCAATATGAACAGCCAGTTATGCTTCTCTTAAAATGCTTCGGTTTGTGAACATATTGTACAACCCACCATTCACTATATTGCCTGCTGCTACTCTTCTTTCAATATCGCACTTTTCGCAGTCATTTGAAGTAAACGTCAAAACTACAAGTCAAAACACTGACTATCAAAGTAAATATTCAACAGGTGAACACGTTAGAAGGGTTCCCTTGCCTTATTTCAATTAAAACATAATAATTTCTGATTTATTAATAAAAAAATATTATGATATTAATGCGTCTTATTTATATTGTGAGACAAAGATAAGAATATGAGCCTGAAAATAATCACCACATTAGATTTTCCCCCCAAAAGACAGTCCACATTATACCTCTAGAGCTTTCTAAGCTTTAATTACTGCCAACGCTGGATCCTGCAAGAGTGTTCTGGGAAACTTTCACAAAGCTCTGCGGGCCAAACAAAGAGAAAAAGATCGGAGAGAGAAAGAGCCGGTAGCTTTTTAGAAAATCAAACGAAGCTGGCCCATGGGGTGGGTGGGCTGATTTTGATGCCGTGTTTCAGAGACAAAAGATCTGTCTGTCCTTATATACCTTGAATAGGGTGTCTAACGTTTATTGATATTTTTTTCAGAATTCGGGGGTTAGAGATAAATGTGTACTTATGATGAAGAAGATCACTCTGAGATGATTTGGAAATGTAGACCGAATGAATGAAGGAAGGCTAACAAAACAAATGTATAAAGAAAATGTGAGTAGAAGACGGGGTAGAGAAAGACTAAGGAAAGTATAGATCACCAGACTATCCTATCTCGACACACATTCTTCGCCTCTTCTATATCAATAAACAATATCATACAACTCCTACAATTTCTGTGACTTTCTTCATTTTCTTTTTTTATAAATACCGTTCGTTTGATCCTACCACACTTTCCTTGGTCTTCTTATCACACGTCTTTTAATCACATTTGCACCATGTATTAGTTTTTATAGTCTTTCTTAGTTAATTCGTTCTACACGCTACACATTTTCCCATAAGCATGTGTCAAGATAAAATCTGATCTTGAGCATCTCATACCTTTTTTTGAGTATTTCTTCTCTCTTGTTCTAATATTTTATCACATATAGTTTACGTAATATACTAGACAAACTACTGACTTTTTAACATCAACGCTCCCTCTTTGCGCCCTATGCTTTATATAATGGATTTGTCACTACACTCCTCCAGTATTTCAGTGTGTCGTCGTATGCGCAGGACAATTGAAACAAAAAATAAATTTTATTTTTAATAAATGTTCATGACTTGTAGAATTTATTCCCACAATAAGAACAAAAAATATAACACGCAAAAAATATAGTACTAAAGTTGGTGAAAAATTTGTGAATTGAAATAATAAAAAATAATTGACAATTTTTTCATTGAATGTTTCAACGATAATATAACTGTAAAATGCAAATTTTCAATGCTGGAGTATATTTACTGTCCATTTTTATACAATGTTTATGTACTAATGTGTGCTTTTTTTTAATTCTATGTGTTTAATTCTACGATCATAAATGTGAGGCAAATGTGGATTTTAGTGGGTGTGTAAATGGAATTCGTTCATCCATAGTAATAGCTTGAAATTGGACAACAAAAATTAACTGAAAAAAGTACTACAATAAATAAGGACATAAATTATATTTATTAAGTTGAAGAATGGGAGAGATTTTTGCCCATATTACGAGTATTTAAAATTGCATTTAAGTACTGCACATTTCTTAGAAAAATATCTAAAGACAATTTGAATATTACAAGCTTATAGAAAACTTGGTAGTACCATGTTGATCCCCACATTGCAATACGAGTATAATCGAAGTATGATTCTGTATTCCATTCAATACCACAAATTGTTATTTTTCATTATGATCTGAACAGAGCAGTCGTGACCATTACGTGTTCATTCATAAATAAATTAGTAATATATTACTTTGATATTTACCTTTTTGCGCTTTATCACGATTCTCATATATTTACGTAAATCCACTAGCGAAAATAAAATTTTAATAAATAACCAAAGAACGCAGATAAATCGCCTTGAATTAAAATATTTATTTTGGGTCAATATTTCATACACATAATCGATGAAATATGGCACCAGTTAGGTTTAAACCTTGATCTTGTAATAAACCTAGATCATTCCACCAAAACAAAGCATCTGTGGAACAAAGTGTAATCAGGGAAATTTTTTTTGTTATAAGGTACAGTGTACGGTTTACTTATAAATAAATAAAAACAAACTTATTTCTTGTTCTCCGTCGTTTGCCGTTCCCAGTCCCTCCGACGTCGGATGCTCACTGAAAATATATGTTTTTAGCTATGTGGGAACCAGAGAAGCAGTACTGTCTCTACGAATACTACTAGAAAATAGAATAAGAAGAAACCAAAACACATACATCGCATTCATAGACCTGGAGAAAGCTTTTGACAAAGTAGAATGGAAAAGACTCTTCGAGATTTTGAAGAGAATTGATATCAAATACAGAGACGTATAATCCAGGCGCTATACAAGAATAAGGCCGCTATAATCAGATGTGACGAAGACACAAAGGAAGCCAACATAAGACAAGGGGTAAGGCAGGGATGCTCTCTGTCACCTGTTCTTTTTAACGCCTATATACAGAGCGCGATTGACGACTTGAGAGAGAGAATGAGTCACAGAGAAGGTGTAAAGATACACGGGCAAAAGGTGGACATGATAAGGTTCGCTGACGATATTGCTATGGTTGCTGAAAGTGAAGAGGAACTACAAGAGGCCTTAACAACTATGGAAAGCATTCTTCAAAATAACTACAGTATGAAGATAAATAAAGACAAAACAAAGCTGCTGACTGTAGGCCGAGCGCAGCACCAGATGAGAATAGTGATGTCGGGTAAACCACTAAAGAACACCAAGGAGTTTGTCTACCTCGGGAGCAAAATAACATGGGACGGTCGGTCCAAGAGCGAGGTCGACAGCCGTATACATCAGGCTAGACTTGCATTTAATAAAAGGTCGAAAATAATAGAATCAAATAATATAGACCTAAAACTGAGAATACTCCTCATCAAGACCTATGTATGGAGTATCTTGATGTACGGCTGCGAGACATGGTGCCTATCCGAAAGAGATAGACGAAGACTAGAGGCTTTTGAGATGTGGTCCTATAGAAGACTATTAGGAATTTCCTGGAGAGACCGCATCACAAATGAAGAGGTTCTCCAACGAATCGAAGGAGGAAGGCACCTGCTCAGGATCCTGTCCGAAAGGCGTGCAAGATGGATCGGTCATATAATACGACAAGAGGGCCTCTTGCATGCCATAATGGAGGGTATGACCGAGGGGACAAACTCTAGGGGACGCCCACGCCGAGAGTACCTGGAGGACCTGTTGGTGGACGTGCGCTGCTCAACATATACAGACTTAAAAAGAGCCGCACAGGACAGGGGGGAATGGAGTAGAAGAGTTCAAATTGCTGCAAACCAGTCTTAGGACTGCAACCACGGAAGGAAGCTATGCAAAACAGTTTCTCAAATGTCTACATACCTGTCCATTAGAAAATGCTGTTAAACCAAGACAAGAACTTTCTAATCCGGTACAACCTTCGATTCGAACCATCAGAATTAATTTTTGGAAATGGTATTTTTCTTTTCTTAATATGTAATTCAAATAGGTAAACTCGGCGTTTAAGATTCAATGATATCAAAAAATTATAAACATTTTCCGATGAAATCACATTTCGAATGATTCTAACTTATTTCTTGTTAACGTTCTTATATGGAGTTCCATAATAATACGGTTTAACCATAGATAAAATTAACAATAATTTGTTAAGTTCGCGCTCATTTTTTTCAAATATGGCCACCCCAGAAAATATATGTACGAGTATGTATTATTATATATAATATAATCGTATCTAGAATTGTTTGTGAAGAATTTATTTTACGGCTGGGATTATGCGTTCTTTTATAATAATTATTTAAGTATTCCTTACAAAAAGACTTCGAAATAATGAGGAATACCATCAACAGAACAAATGAAGCGGGATTTTGAGTGGCAACAATACCTTTTATAGATGTTAAATATATTTCACTAGAATACATTTTTTGTATAAAGAGAGAACAAGAATTTAATTTACAATATTAATCCATTTAATTTTCGTATTTTTGTTTACAATATCTACAGTCTGAAAACATATTTAAAATGAGTACGTGATGTCTTAAAATAAATAAATAGAGCAATGAGGCACGGTGGTACAATAAAAAATGACACGTTGATGTACAGAGATGTGCGATAGGACTTCGTGATGTCTTACAATTGTATATTGTAATAGAACAATGAAATATAGTTTTTTGAAAAAAAAATTGCACATAGATTAACAGAGGTGTGCAATATGACTTCGTGATGCCTTATAATCCGTTAATCAATTGAAAGAACAATGAGGTTCGATAGTTCGAGAAAAAAAATGATACAATGATGTACAGAGGTGTGCGATATGACTTCGTGGTATCTTACTATCAAATAACATAACGATGAAGTATGAAATTTCGAGAAAAAAACATTTAGTTGCACAGAGGTGTGCGATATGACTTCGTGGTATCTTACTATCAAGTAATAGAACAACGAAGTATGAAAGTTTGAGAAAAAAATTACAAAATTAAAAAGGTGTGCGATATTACTTCGTGGTGTCTAACTATCAAAAACAGAACAATGAGGTATGGTAGTTCGAGAAAAAAATGACACATAGATGCACAGAGGTGTTCGATATAAGTTTGTGGTGTCTTATAATCAATTAATATAAAAATAAGGTACGGTTCTTCAAGATAAAAATTACACTGTGGATGCTCCGAGGTGTGCGATATGACTGCGTGACTTATAACAATCAATTGATAAAATAAAGAAGAAAAGTATAATAGTTTAAAAAAAGTGAGGCATAAATGCACAAAGGAGTGTGATATAATTTCGTAGTGTCTTACAATAAATTAACAGAACAATGATATGCCTTCGGGATCCTGATTCCAATTATGCCTGGAGAAAGGGGAGTGAGAGTGATGAAAGCGAAGCTTCTGTATTGATTTCTTTAATAACTTATGAGTTACAATTTTTTTTATATTTCGTTTTATTTTATGAATCGTTTTTTAGTCTTTGAGATTAGTCCCACTAAAGTACGCCCGGAACTCGCAGTTCTTATGGCTTATGCTGACTATGACACTGGCACACATATAAAACGCACGAACACTTTTGCCAGACGAACTATTTTTGACGAGCTCCGTGGTGTAGTTGATAATACGCCTGTATTTCGGCACGAAAATTGCGGGTTTAATTTCCGCTGGAACCCTGTTTTAAAAAAATCAGTTTGGTTTTCACTTAAGGCTTCATAACCATATTTATGGTTGGTTGGAGATGATTTCTACATGGCAGTAGTCCTACAAAGTTGTGTTTGCAAAAAATTGTAATACATGGTTCGCTCGGGCTATGCAATAGCTACCAGACATGATTTGTTTAATATTAGTGGTTTCGAGTCACGATTCAGGACGCCCTTGAGGAGAGTCTGCTCTCTAAATGGCGGTATGTAAAATTGTCCTTTGAATTAAATTATCTTATGAGACTAGTACATTTTTTCGGGTTTCATCGAGAATCATACTCAAAACCACTGGATAGAAGTCAACCGTCTCACCAACTAAACCGTGGAGATTATCAATATTGTAAATGCTTGAATACAATCTCCTGAAAGTAACCCTTGAAATCATTTTCGAATTGTAATAGAATCGCTTCAATTGTGATTCCTCAAAGGATCCAATTGAAATTCAACATGAACACAGTTTAATGATCTTAATAGACATTATTGTATTTATTATAATATCATTGCGTAGGCAACTCGTTAAAAGGTAAGACTCAAATGTTCTTAGACCTAAGGCTTTCCTGAAATATCCTTCAAGTTAAATGAGAGCATTTATGGAATTACTGTTTGTTATGGCATTATCATTGTTACTTTCCACGAATAATATAATTAGACCATCCCATGCAATGAAATTTCAATTTTCTAATAAATATTGAAAAATTTGATAGTTATATTATTTAAATATGCTATACCAGCTGTCGGCTACCTGTGGCACGCGTGCCACCTAGTGACACGCGGAATTGTTTTTTTTGGTAGCACGGCATAAAGATAGACAAATAATGAAAAATTTCAGTATATTAAATAATTCCATGGATGATTTCTTAAACGAAATTATCAGTTTTTGAGTGGAAAATCCAAAAATTGTTGGTACGCAAAATCTCGCTTTAGTTTTGAACAGGGCCTTTAATTTATATTGCACATTGGGCCATGCAAGTAATTTGAATTACAATGAAGTAATATAAAAGTAATTAAATAAATATTCAATTTCTTAAAGATAGATTTTCCTAAAAAAGTCCCCCCTATGAAAAATTTCTAGATCCGTCAGTGGCACGCTGTCCGAGTGTCCTATACTTACAAAAAATTAAAAAAAGGCACTTCAATGCATATAGGTTGCCAAACGCAATGTCCAGTCACAATGATCTCTACAATTAAATAAAGAAACGAACAAATAAAGTAGCTGTAAAATCTGGCTGTCTGGTTTATTTATTTGCGTATTCAATACTTTATTGTAAAAACCTTCTGGTGGGCTTATTGCTAAGCGACAATATCTTCCAACCAACCATACAAAAGTAGTTATAGAAAGTTAAATGGTCGCAAAAAATATTCAATTGATTATTCATCTTCATGAAATTTATAAACAATATACATGTACACACTCGTGGTAAAAATAAAAGGTATCATCGATCAAAGGAAAAGGAAACTGATGGTGGAGAGGAAAGAACAATAAGGAATGCAACACGTTATATTACAGACTATAAATTGAACACGTTTCAATTTATAACACGTTATATTACAGACTATAAGAAATGCAACACGTTATATTACAGACAATATACACGTACACACTCGTAGTAAAGATAAAAGGTATCATCGATCAAAGGAAAAGGAAACTGATGGTGGAGAGGAAAGAACAATAAGGAATGCAACACGTTATATTACAGACTATAAATTAAAAGTTTTTTTCAGTCGCTTCTTAAAGCATACCAGATATAATCTAGAAAAATAAGCACATTCAAATCGATAACAAAGTTCGAATTAGTAAAAACCTGTGTCACACCCATCATAACGTTTACTGATACAATCGGAGCTGATACAACTAAAACAAATAGCCTTCGTCGAACATTCAAGATGAAAATATTAAGATCCATCGCAGGTAAATATCTCAGGGACGGGGTTAAAAACTCTCATGTCTAACATACCTGCTATACAGAGACCGTGTGAATAGGAAGGGTCATAACAAAATGTTATACATATCACCACGCGAGATCCCTATAGGACATCGCATGCTAGAAAGACGGCTTAGAAGATACAGAGACAACTGAAATTTTGTCTCTGAGGAATGTTTTTTGCAACATGGCAGATCCTAGATCAAAAAAAAAAAGAAAAGTCTATCACAGATTCAATATCAAGAATCAGAAAATACATGAAGTTTGACAAGACCTAGAAAAAACGATGCACGAACAATTTGAATATTTAATTTGATAATAATACTGTCTAAATAATCTATACAAGTAATATATAATAGTATAATATAAAAGGTACGGAAGCTTAAGAATGCTTTTAAAAAGAGAGTAAAAAGCATTTAAAATAGGAAAGTATGCATGACGCGATTATTTTAAGTGGCTCCAAAAACGAAATGTTTTCTTTTTCGTGTAATAATTTTATTCGCGTCCATATTGTCAAAATCTAATGGCTATATATTATTAAGTTGAATATTTTTCGTTAGATAAAATAAGCTGCCTGACAAAGGTTCATCTATTGTATTAGGGGTAAATCCCGGGCCCCTTTCAAATGACTATTTTAAATGAAATTGCTAACACTTACCTAAAAAAGGTTTCTATAGTACATTCTAACAGCTTATAGTGACGTGACTTGGTTCCCAACCAAAGATGGAGGAGATGAAAAACTACTCTTGAAGAAGCTCGAAAAGCGCTTAGTCACTTGTTCGGGGACCTGCTTCAGAGTCGAAAGTATCTCGCCTGCCTGCGAAACAGCCTTTAAATGCGAGGGCTCCTGTTAATCTTTCTAGCATAGGGGATGGCCACATTGTCATCATGGAGCTTACCGTCGCGACACCAATGACAACAAGAGCCTGCGCCTGGAGCCTGGAATGGTTCTGTCTCCGACTTGAAGTTCTCTAGTCCATCACGCCGCTGAACCTGAGGACATATTCACCAGCTGCCCTTTTACATCAGTTGCCCGAGCTCTAGACTATACCAGCGTCTCAAAATGACCCGGCACTCATAAGTGGGCCAACCCTTGGCCAACCTTTTTTATAACCGCTTGGAACTTATTATTTAACTATAGTTCGGAAATTCTAGGACGAGTCCTGTGACAGCTCACAAATTTGCCCCAATACAACCTTATGTAATGTATTTGCCTAAATAACTTGCTATTTATTAGAATTAAGGCTTATATTAAAGTTGATAAAATAATTAAAATCACTGAACATCGTTACAAGGTTTTGTGTTGGGGCAAATTTGTAAGCTGTCACAGGGCTCATCCTAGAATTTCCTAATTATAGTAATGATCTTGTCAGTAATATATATTTATTTTCATATTGTCTTATACACGTTATTTCTTTGCAAACTTTGTTTCCTGACACCTAACACTCATAAGAATAATGTTACGATAAAACTCTCTTAAAAGAGAAAGTCGTATCAAGGTGTTTGGATAAGTTAGAAGCGAAATATATTATATTCCAGGATATTATGACGTGGAGATCAATCATCTACAAAAATATATTATATTCCAGGATATTATGACGTGGAGATCAATCATCTACAAAAATATATTATATTTTAGGATATTATGACGTGGAGATCCATCATCTACAAAAATATATTATATTTTAGGATATTATGACGTGGAGATCAATCATCTACAAAAATCTGCTTATCTCAATATATAAATTTACAATTAAAATACTGAGCAAAATTTTGAAATTTGTACGACTTTTATATAGTGAAATCCATTTTTTTAGTATCATATTTGTTCCTTTAAAAAATAATGGTAGTGGTTCATTATGTGACGTTTTGGGTGGTATTTTCACAACAGTAGGTAGGCACCCATTCGAGCTCTGGAACATGTCCAGCTACATTGTCATTTGACTTTGGCCTTAGTCCAAATAATATATTTGCCAAGTTATATCGAAGCCAAATGGAGCAAAGTCTATTTAATGGAAGCAAATGCAGATTCGCTTTTCAGACCTAGTACTCTGTATTACGCTTTGGATTTCACTTGCTAATGTTGAACATATTATATGAATCTCCTATTCAAACAAAAACTTATGTTTTCACATTTCCAAGTTTATTTAAAATTATAATAAAATTTAAAGCAATCACGAAATTGTTCGTTCAGCTGAATCATCGCCATGGAAAAATTCAGATTTCTTTCTCATGTTTTTTTTTCAAATAAAAATGTATGCTATGATCCATTTTAATACAGGTGTAGTATAGAAACAAGGCAAAATACCAAAAAAAAATATTCTTATTACAAATTTTGTATTTTGCTAACTTTGATTGTTTCGTGCCATTTCCCTGTAGGGATAGGCAGAGATGACAGTGTACCAGACTTTTCTATCTCGATACAATAATTCTTCGCCTCTCGCACATCTAAACATATTGTTATACAACTATATGAAAATATATGTTTGACTTGCAGAATTTCTTAATTTGCTCTAATTGCATATTGCAATAAACACTTCAAATATTTGAAAGATATCTTCAAATATTTGAAAGATGTCGTCAAACATTACAAACACCTCCGAGACTTGGTGGTAAGACGCTTGTCTATTCCGGAGGTTGCGGGTTCGATCCCCGTTGGAATCCAGATGTTTTTAAATGGAATTCCAGTCTGGTTTTCACTTAGGGTCCATTAAAACATATTTTTGGTTGGTTGGAAGAGATTGCCACATGGCAATAAACTCGCCAGGTGAAATAAAAAAAAACATTATGTATATATCATTACGCCGTACCCTTTGCGAGATACGCGACAAAAGATAACAAAACTTTTCTATTTTAGTTCTTAACTCTTTGCTCCTTCATTTTCATACATCTCGTCATACACAATCTTCTTTTACTCATACTTCTCACTTCACCTTCTTTCAAAATCTGATCCATTTGGTTCAGCCACGTTTTTGGTTAATCTCTACCATGAGCGTCTAACACTTCTGACGTGTATATTTGCTTAGTCATTCTTTCATCATCCATTATCTCCAAATGTCCAAAACACATTAAAACTCTTTTATTTACGTTACTCAAAACATCAATTCTATCCATGAATTAATTTATGACGTCTTCCTTCTTCACCCTCCTTTCACCTTCTTCCATACATTAAGACTAAATTTTTTTCAAAGATCACGCTTTTTCATTGTAATAGTCTTTCTTTTATCCTTCTGATTACATGTTTCACATATATTCGTCAAGGTGAACCCTATTACACTATTATGTATTGCCTTTTTTGTATTAAAAAAAATGCGAATTTCCATTTGTAACTTTAACAATAAATATATTCAACTTAGTTAATATTTTTTAAACTGTAATTAGTGTAAGAATTGTTATATTAGTGTAAGAATTTTTATCTAGTTATAAGTAGTATGTAGGTGTTAATTATTTCTAAGATCTCATATATTAAGATTGAATAAATAAAATAAAATGATATGTAGGAAAATAAGATTAAATAAGTTCATAAATTATAACCTATAATTAAGATTAGTTAAGTAATAAATTTGTATATAGGTATAGCCTTGACAAATGTTTGTACAATAATTTACTTGTGTAATAAAAAATAAAAAAAATAAAAATACAGCACGTTTTATGACAGGAAGAAAAAAGATATTCAGGTCCCCGCTATTCATCGCTTTATGTCAAATTTAGTTATAAAATTATCTCAATTTATGGTGACACCAAGTTGGAAAAATTCTTAATTTCAACCCAGGGGATTCCGATTCGATTCCCAATGATACCAAAAATAAAACATCAGTTTAATTCTTTTTGTCTATTTCTCCATGAAAATTTTTTTTCTGTAAAAAATGTTAAATAATAGTATAGGTATTTTTTATGTATTATTTATAGTTAAGACATTGACATTGTAGAAGTTTAAAGAAATTGTAATTGGTTTTATCAAACACTGTTTATTCCACTTTTTGTAACGGTATACCCCTTCCGGTTTCAATATCATCATCAGGGAGCACAAGATATTTTTTTACTATTTATTTTTTGAACCATAAAAGAAAATCTAAAAACTTCTCTTATGTAAGAAATTACCGTGCCAAAAACGAAATATATTTATAGTTAAACCTTCTTTGCCTGGTTTCAAAACAATACCCTTGTCTGGTAAGAGTCATACTGTCTGAATAATCAACCTGAAAGAGTACTTTACGGAAGAACCAAAATTAATTTCAATTTATAAATTTTACTAATTTTTTTTGATAAAAGTATTGTCAAACTAATTATTTTTTCCACAAACTGATTTTCAAAACGAAATGCTCAATAAAGGGTTATCGGAAAATTAAACAAAAAAATCAAAACAATTTCGAAACAGAATAAACAATTATTCATTCTTTTGAAAACAAATAAATATCTCAAAAAACAACAAACATTCCCAATTCACCAGTACTGTGAAGAGATAAAACACAAAAATCCTTTCAGCTCGAGGGAATGTTTGATAAAATTGAATATTTTCAATAAATGTAAATTGCCTTTTTCAATTGATATTTTCAAAGCGAGTATTGTTTACATTTATTTTGCGGATCTTTTGAATTAGTATCAATATGGTTTTTGGCAAATATGGAGTGGAAAACTACCAAACCTCTGTTATGGTTATAGATTGTATTCGTTTTAACTGGATTCGGTCATTGACTGAAAATGTACTCACCATAAGTTCTAGATTCTAACTTATCATAATTAAGTGAATTTTATGATATTTACTTTTATTTTATATGGCTAGTATGCTTGTATACGCGTGCACGCCTGCGTTGGTTTGAATATGAGGCTCGCATGCGTGAGCACAAACTACCAAGAAATGTCGGAGGGCAGGATGATTAAAAGAAGCACAGTGGACAGTGCAAGAGATATAAGGGCGGACTACATGAGATGCTTAAAACATTAATACCTAGCACAATAAGGAACAAACATGTGCAGATATAGCGAAATAGCGTAAAGCTGCCAATACAAAAAGAAGACGAGGACAATTTGCAGGTACTGAAGGGCAATGGTATATTCCTATCACAAGTCGAATTACATTATCCTCTCCAGTATCACCCACGTCAAGTAGTTTTATGACCCAGTTTATATTGAGCCTTATGAAGGGTCTTTCAAATTGAGCGGTTTTATTATTTTTAAGTTGTTTAATTCTTGAATAAAACACACAATTTGCTTTGATTTAAAAAAACGTTTTATTGGTCATTGAAGTATCATGTATGACATTTAAACACAAAAAACAATATCTGCCAAATGTCCACCTCTTGCAGCTCCACAGATGTCAGCTCGTTTGTCAAAATTTTCAATGGCATTTAGGCATAATTGCGGTTCTAACTCACCAATAACGCGATTAATTTCGTCCTTCAGCTCAGGAATTGATTGGGGGTCATTCTTATAGACCTGGTTTTTCACGTAACCTCAGAGAAAATAGTCCAACGATGTCAGATTACACGATCTTGGTGACTAATTAACATCACCGTTTCCGGAGATTACAATACATAAAATAATTCAACAATTTGAACGCGTTGTTGTATTGTATACGACTCCATTTTTATAAATGTCATACATTACATTTCTCAAATGTCACAAAACCCAGGCAAGTTCGCGACGCTATCTGTGTTTTATCTAAGAATTAAAAAAACCGCTCAATTTGAAAAACCCTTTTTAATTACACCATGATGTGTGTTGTTCACGATAAAATAAAGTAGAAGTGTTTAAACATTTGTTGCTTTTGGTACTAAGGGGGAATAGGGCTAGAAGCGGAGAAGAGGATAAATTTAATTGATGATTTATGAAATTTTTGTTTTGCTTGTTTGTCTTATGTATTTCAATGGTTTCAATATAGAAGCTACTAGTGGGGAGCGCAATAGAAGTTACCAGATATAATCTACATGAAACATGCAAAAACTCAATCAAGGTTACGATCGCCGACACATTATATAAATCACACAAGTTCTTACCATCGAGTTCTTAAAGCATGATTACATTTACTTGCCAATTTTTTTCAAATAAAACTCTAGTCCGGTTTATATTTAAGATCTATTTAACTTCTCCTGTTGGTTGTAAAAGATTGGTACGTGGAAACATTTATATTTCCGCAAGTTTGTATTGTACACAACGAAAGAATAAGGAAAAAACAAGTGTTATATAGATTTAGTAATTAATGGTCATGATGCCAATCCAACAATTTTTTTTTTTATTATTTCAAAAACAACTTCATGGGTTGATTTCCACCGTATATCCATCTAAGCTTTTCAAGTGTTTGATATATGATAAAATTGATAAGTTCTTATGTTTGATCTACGATCTCTAGAAATATTCACAAAACAGGGCACGATTTTTTTAATACTGACATTTGAATAAAATAATAATGACAGTCACACACATTTCCCCTCTTCTAAACCCATATACCTTCAGACAGCTTTTTACTTTCTCCCTTTCAAAATATATTTGATCCAACCTTACTTTCCTAGGACCACCTTTACCACGCCTTCCACTCATATTTCTTTTGTTAGTCTTTCTTCATTCGTTCGTTCCGCGTGCCCAAACAATCTTAGAGTACTCTTCTTCATCTCACCCAACACATCAGCCTTGAATTCACATTCATCCCTAAACAATTCATTTCGTATTTTGTTAACATTATCCCCCCGCATATTCTTCTCAGCATAGTCACGAAGAAGTTGTTCTTATTTTAGTTTTCTATCCCTATTATCATTTTTCCGTCAATCACCAAACGTGCCCAACACATATTCAATCTCATCTCTTTCTTATACTTTTCCAAAATTCATCCTTGCTTTCATTAGATTCACTGCTGTGCATATCCTATCACAAGCAAAACACGAGTTACCTACTCTTACTTTAAATCTTAACCACATCACTTTAGGGTTTGCAAAAGCGTATATTTTCATACATTCCTGCAACCGCTCGAATATTATTGCTCCCACATCGAGCTTTGTTTTTGCATTATCATTCACACCAAACCGCATAACGAACATTTCTCGTATCTATTCAGACCCACACCCTTTCTTTCCTCTTTTTGTTACTGAAGCAAACTATCTAAAATATTTTGCGTTTAACTAGATCACACAGCTCCTTCATTTCTTAATCGTCTCTCCCCAGATATTCCATACAATCACTTTCAGCTACATTTTTCTCTGACCGCCACTACGAGAGACACAGTGCAGTGGGTTGCGAACTTCGCTGGCACCTGTCGATGAACCTGTGGCACTTCGCCACATTATCTCATCCTTTCATCCATCACCAGAGTTTAATTATATAAAAACCCTATATAACTTATGAATCTACGAATTTATTTAAATATATAAAATATAAAAAAAGTGACAGTATGAAAAGTATAAATAATATGTGAAAAAATAAGACAAAAAACAATGCAATTTCAAATGGACACTCTCTAATCATATGAATTTAGATTTGTTGCCTGTCATTTGTCGTTACTCTAGTTATCGAGGTTTTTACCTATATTTTACTAGGAACATAAATAGTCTGAGACTTTTACTGATTTTTTATTATTATTATTCAATTCTTTCGTCGAAAATTCTCGCGCATTTGAGAATTTGTGAGACATAGTTACAAGTGTATACAACGTGAGTCAACCCTTAACAAACTGTACCAATTTCAAGAAATCAAGTTTCTCTTACTATTTACTTCATACATTTTTCAAAAACATGTTTAAGGAATTAAGAGTTCTGAGAAAACTTAAATAAGTATCTCTGGTGTAATCAAACACAACATCACTTACAGTATCAATTCGCAAAAGATGTTATTTAATTGAAAGTATCTATTCAATTATTTTTTATTTATTTATGTTAAGTAAAACTTATCAGTCCTTTCAGTAAATTAGGTGTTAACGCGAAGGTTTACAGTTATTTAAAATATTTGTGGAAAATATAAATATATTTTAACACACAATGGAAAACGTAATATATTTTTACAACTTAATATAAAATATAGAAATACCTTAAATAATAAAAATAAAATAAGTAAAAATTTTGTTTAAAACTTCACATTATAACAATTTGGGAACTTATTTCTAGGTGGCAATTTTTTTCAACCAACCAGACAAAAGTAAATGAAAGAAGTTTGCATGGTCGAAAAAACACTTATTTGAACAGTATAAATAATAAAAATAAGATATCAATCAATCAAATAAAAAAGAAAGAGAGGCTGGTGGAAATCAAAATCAAGACTTAAACATAAGGCTTTCCTTTTTGTATGGCAGGGAAACATTGACAACAAAAGTCATACAACATGCAAGAATCAATTTTTTTGAGATTTGGTGTTGACGTCGGATGCAAAGAATCCCGTAGACCACTAGAAGAACTGCTTATCTCGCCTAGAATTTGCAGCGTCTTTCCAATCATGGATTAGCGCTACGCTCAAACAGAGATTGTTTATTGGCCTTTCCAGTTCACCGCTCCTCTTTCTTGACATCGTCCTTTACTGTCCATGCAGTGAGACTCTGGAATCATTTACAAACCTATATAAGACTCACTCCGTCCTTGGCACGCTTTAAGAAGAACCTGAAATACCTCTTAATTTCTAGTCAGTAAAATAACGTGTTTCATTCTTAATTTTTCTTATCCTTTCCTCTCCACCAACCCTTCCTTTCCTTTTGTTTGATGATGTCTCACTTTATATGAAAAATAATGTTCGGGTGATTGTCTATCTTTGTGGGGTTCGTGGGCATGTACTCACGTATATGTTTATGGATTTCGTGGAGATGGATAGTCATTTTAATGATTTATGCGACCACGTAACTTGCTTCATTTACTTTTGTCTGGTTGGTTGGAAGAGATTGCCGCCTGGCAATAAGCCTACCAGATTGTATTTGCAATAAAAGTGTTAAATAAATAAATAAGAACGAACGTCTATATACTACAGGAGTTTAATGTTACGGTACGACTTCTCAATATGCTTCCAGCATATTTTGCGGATTTTGCTAGATGCGAAATAGATAAGTCTGTAGCTACACGCTACCATGTAAAAGCGGCAAATGATGTTGAGGATTGGAGATTTATCGTTGCAGCTTGTACCATCAATTTCATAACGATCACAACTCTCAATATTGAGAATCAACGAATATGATGAAAAAATAGGCATTGTTGTTAAATAATATTAAATATCTGAAGTTATGATAATTTTTAGTTTGATAGGAAGTTTATTTATTCCATACGATTGAGCCAGACACTCAAAAAGCGAAAAAAATACAACTAAAGCTACATGCTAAATCTGTATCAAAAAGGTGAGTTTAACAAACAGGTTTAGTTTGTTAAACCCACCCTTAGACCCATCCTACTTAACGTATCATGCATCCAAAGGGAGCTTCTTTCAATAGATTTTTGTTCTATTTTTATGCATTATTGCATCAATTGGAGGTGTGCCTAGTAGTCGACTTCCTATGGGGAAAGCTATGAGAATCTTTACGAGGAATCCAGATCTCACCGATTCTTTAAACTTAATCCCGTCAATTACATATTTTTTATCTTTCCCATCTTACGGTATCAATTTTACACATTCTTCTTATTTCTGTATTTCGTATTCTATCTGAGTGTTTTACTAGTCTACATTACTAGACTTTCATTTCCAGTGTTCCATGAAGTGGCGTCTTTTGTGTGATGTTAGCTCCAGTTTCAAAAGCGTATGTTATCATTTCGGATCTCACACACGATTTATAAAATACTCGTTTATTGGCATGTACTTATTTTTTACGTTAATTGGTATATACTAATGTTTTTATAGATCTTTGAGGAATCCAAATATTGCTGAAGTTTCGTTGACCTTTTTTGGAGTTTCATTATAGGGGTAGTTGTAGCTTGGCCTTGGAGGGGATATTGATATAGGAATTTCAATATATTTAAAATACATCACTTGCTCTATTGTTGTTTATATTTTTTTAGCTTGCATCTCACACGGTCTTCATAAAACATAATTCTTAAAATTCAATCATCTTCGTTACAAATTGATGCTATTTAATTAAATGTGCTAAAATTAGTCCTTAAATTTATAGTTCTTCCGTCTTCAAATATTTTCACTGAAAAATGTACAATTATCAGCCATTTTATAGACAGAAGACTGATGTGCGTGTTTTATTTTATTGATATCAATCAACTGAATTTTAGATATCACACTGTTCTTTGACAAATCAAAATAGAAGTTCTGACATCGAAAATATCAAAGTTTCATAATGATCAGCAGTTTCCGTTTACTGCAGCTATTCGTATGAGATTAATAAAACATTCTTCGAATTTATATAACGTAGCTTATAAGCCAGAAAACATTAATTCAAATTTTATAAGCTAAAATTTAGTAAAATTAATCTGAAAGGAAACCTACGGAACACTGAATCCGGGACGCCTGCTTCCATAGAATGAATGCAAACCGCTAAACTTAGCCGCAGACCACATTTTAACGTAATCTCATGTTTGGTTTCTTTAGTAGGGTTTGAAATTTGAAGCTTTCCCTATTCTAATGATATTTCTTTCCGTCTCCCATAAATATAAAGATTTATGTAATATATTTTTTATATAAGATGTTTGAATGTAGAAAGTTTGCTTTGAATTATATTTGCAAAGGTAATTTAGAGCGAATACTGACACTAAATTAGATTTAATGTCAGTAAATTTTTCATTCAACAAAAAAAAAATTCAATGTCAGAATTGTTGTAATCAGACTAACACATATTTTTAACAGACTGTCAACAAATCATTCAATGTTTGTTATTTTTAATAAGACATTAGATTTATTGTCAGCTCATTGTTAGTCAAATTAACACAAAATTAAACTTAATGTCAGCCAATCTTTTATTCTTTTATTCGATTTTTTATTAAAGTGACAAACAAAAAATAAATTAAGTGTCAGTTTATGTTAAACAACTTAACACAGGATTAAATGAATTTAGTTCATTCTTGATCCAACAAAATATTTAATGTTGTCCATTTTTAACAAACAAATACAAAATTAGATTTAAGGTTAGCTATTTTTTTAGTGAATCTGACAAAATCTGATTTAATGACAAATATATTTCATTTATTACAATTTATTTATTTGAAGCAAAATTCTTAAAGTTTTCCTTCATTAAAATGTAGATTCAAATACAACATAACACCTCAGTAGCATAATTGGAAAGGGCTGTCGTGGTCCTGACCTGATAGTTCAGCGACACTGTGCACTGTGCACTGAAAGTTCTTATAACAACTCGGTCGGCTGCAAAATGCCACTTTGAGTAAGTTTATAGAAAAAGTTGCTAACTTTTAAAAGAACTTTAATACTTTCCGTATAAGTTTTAATACTTTAAAAGAAAAATCACATTTTTATAACGTATGATAGAGTAAGCAAAAATCGTATTAGAGATAAATATTTGTTATTGTTAAATGTTAAAACATGTTGTGGGCACATTGGACGCAGAGCACCCTATCACATTGTAAACCAGGCAATCTCCATGGATCTTCCTCGAATAACAACCAGAGGAAGACCAAAGAATTCGTGGGTGGTGTAAAATGATAACCTGATACAGAGGCACGGCCTGGGGGACGTAGTCCGGGACAGAAGAGCATACAACCTGAGGATGAGGAGAGCTGACCCCAACAGTCTTCGCAGACAGTGAATTGGGATAGAGCCAGGGAAAAGAAGAAGAATTGTTAAATGTTAAAAGAACAATAAAGATGGAACTAAGTTGATTTGGAAAGGTGTAGACATTGAGTTTAATAATAAATACTCCAGCTTGAAGCACACAGAACTTTTTACAATTTTAATGTACGTGTATTAATAAAAATGATCTAACAACAGTTGCATGATGTAATCCACCAATTGTGAAAACGCAACAATTGGATAAAGTCCATCTCCGGAATGGTGGATAATTTATATTTAAATGTTGTTGAAGTCGGGAGGGTCTTTCTCTTGCTTTTCCTGAATCTTAGATTTTGAATAAAAGACAGGTTTTTCATTCAGTTGCTATTTTTTAGTCGTATAATATCTTTTTGAGACAGATTCTCATTTTTATTTTCAAGTTATTAGCTATATTTTAAAAGGCTTGTATCATTAGTTATTGTTTTTTCTTTCCATGTAGTACAATACAATATAATGTTTATGTATCATGTTTTGAAAGATCCATGTGTCCTTTAATGTTTTTTTTTAAAGATATTGACACATTATCTTTGGTTTTAACATTAGCATGTTGTGCAAAGGATATTTATTGTAATTTATTTTTATCAAACACTGTTTATTCCACTTTTTTGTAACGGTATACGCTACCGGTTTCAAGGCTTTCACCTCATCTTCAGGGGAGCACAAACAAGACTGTTTGTGAGGTGAAAGCCTTGAAACCGGTAGGGTTATACCGTTACAAAAAAGTGGAATAAACAGTGTTTGATAAAAATAAATTACAATGTCTTTGAACCTCCCCAACGTTAATGCCTTAACTATAAATAACATAAAGGATATTTAAGTGTCTTTTATTTTGTTGATAAATAAATCAAACACGTGCATAGTTATATTTCAATAAATTTTATGTCAGGAAAAGGAAGGGTGAAGAATGAATGGAAGGAAAAATTATTATAATCTTAATAATAGAACACTGCTAGACTTACTTTATTAAAAGATTATATTATTTTATAAGAAGTTGCATGATTTTTTTAAGAAAATTTAACTCCTCTAGAGATAGGTGTTTATTATTATAGTTTTAAATAAATGAAGTTAAGAAGATTAACAGCCTCCGTATATTGATTTTATTACTTATGTTGATAATTGAGTTGTTGTATTAATTAGTTCTAATTGAATTAATTATAAAAAGTTTATGTATTGTAATTTGTTTTATCAAATACTGTTTATTCTACTTTTTGTAAAGGTATAATCCTACCGGTTTCAAGGCTTTCACGTCATCTTCAGGGGAGCACAAACAAGACTGAATTCTGTTCGAACTGGTACCGATATACACGCTTCTAACGGTTGGGGACATTCGGGTTGGGGACTGAGGGCTGAGGGAGGAATGGGACGACCTCGAATAGTTTATATAGCTTTGTATTCCTAATTGGAATATGAAATTGGATAAAATTAGTAAAATCAGAACAAAATATGTGAAAACCACTGTATATTTTTATCTCATCGTAAATCTCCGAAATGAAAAAAAATCTATCAACTAGGTCACGGATTTTAAAGAAGTGGAAATAAACAGTGTTGTACTTCTTTTTTGTATCAATAATAGATACTTTATTAAACGTTTTAGAATTTCTGTTAGAAATAAATTGGGATAAATTTTAAATGATTGATGTTGTCAGAAAATTCATTAGAGTAAAAACGAGCCTCTAAGAATTGTGTGAGGAAGAAGATTTTAGATGTTTGCATGTAATGAGATTTTAATGATGCAGCGTGTTTCAATTTCCAATTTTCTTTTGTGAACGTACAAAAGAAAATTTCAACATGCTAAAAATAAAAATAAAAAAAAAAGGTTTCTTGTAAAACTTTGATTAAAAGTAAATTATGGAAAAAGTTGACAATAGACTTAAGTCTAATTGTGCTGGTTTAATTCTTCTATCAAAACATGGAAATATCTTATTCCTTCTTTTTATCGTGTAGACCAGTGTTCCCCAGCCTTTTTAGACCTGTGGACCGGTAAAAAAAAGGATTTTTTTTCGCGGACCACTAATACTGAAATAAAAATGTTTTTTTATTTAATATTTTTTTAATCTTATATCGTAACAGATGGACATATGTAACTATAATTGACAAATATACATATAAAAGTTAAACTATTTTAATTGTAACGTTGTCTGATACAATTAAAATTTAACAAAAACCATGGGGTTTTTGCAACAAACTAATGCGAAAACCTGCTGTTTCATATTTGCTAATATATTGGATATTCTTGGCTGCAGTGCTGTCTCTGACAGACGAAGTGCTGCATTCACGTCCAGTCTATTCCTTTGTTTCGATTTTATTGAGGACATGGATGAAAATCCTATATTTAATATTTTTGTATGGCGAATTTCTTGAAATTTGGCATACTGTTTGCGGCCCGGCGGAAAGTCTCTGCGGCCCGGCACCGGGCCGTGGACCACCGGTACAATAAGTGAGTTAATAATATAGTAGCCATACGGCATTCTCTTCAAACCAATCAGAAATGAGTTACGTTGAGTTGTGCCAAATGCTGAGTGAGCGTTGATTGCAATAGAATGGCGCAAACATAACTAGCATAATTTATACCTTTAAGGCTACACAACAAACAAAAAAGAACCAATCACTGAACGAAAAGATACGAAAGATAAATAAAAACACACTTTTTCCTTAAGTATGTTTTAGTGCGCCATCGTATTTTTGATGTATGCAAGGGGCACACGGACGTGGAAAAGACTGAAAAGAGACGAATAAATGCTGAAGAAATACCTATGCTTTGAAAAATACGTGAAGTAACAATGTATAACAGAATACGGAATGAAGTGATGAGGAATATATGTGAACTTAATGCTGGTGCGTTGAGAAGAATGGAAAAGAACACTTCGAGATGATTTGGGCACGTAGAACGAGTAAATGAAGAAAGACTAACAAAACAAATATACAGTGTTAATGCGAGTGAAAGGCAAAATAAATATGAGTGGATCAAATGAATGATGGTACTCGTATTAAGTAACTTATTCTATAATCGAATTGTATCACACATTTTATGTTAATATCAATGCTAGCTTTAAACTTCCCTTACCGTTTTTTAATAAACCAATGATGATGAGAATGTAATGGTACTCGTATTAAGTAACTTATTCCATAATCGAATGGTATCACACATTTTATGTTAATATCAATGCTAGCTTTAAACTTCCCTTACCGTTTTTTAATAAACCAATGATGATGAGAATGTAATGGTACTCGTATTAAGTAACTTATTCCATAATCGAATGGTATCACACATTTTATGTTAATATCAATGCTAGCTTTAAACTTCCCTTACCGTTTTTTAATAAACCAATGATGATGAGAATGTAATGGTACTCGTATTAAGTAACTTATTCCATAATCGAATGGTATCACACATTTTATGTTAATATCAATGCTAGCTTTTAACTTCCCTTACCGTTTTTTAATAAACCAATGATGATGAGAATGTAATGGTACTCGTATTAAGTAACTTATTTCATAATCGAATGGTATCACACATTTTATGTTAATATCAATGCTAGCTTTAAACTTCCCTTACCGTTTTTTAATAAACCAATGATGATGAGAATGTAATGGTACTCGTATTAAGTAACTTATTCCATAGTCGAATGGTATCACACATTTTATGTTAAAATCAATGCTAGCTATTAACTTCCCTTACCGTTTTCTTTTTTTAATTTAACTTACCTTTAGTTAGTAACAAATATTAGTTTAAAAATAGGATAAATGCACTTTTATAAACAAAGAATTTTTGAGAAAAAATCTCTGGAATTTAATGTTCAATGACATTTTAACATTTTGAAACGTTCGTGGTATCCATTATTTAGATTTTTTGTCATTTTGGGTTTTGGGAAGCTGAAAATTGTCGTGTCCTATCGTGGGGCAATTAAAAACTTTCTCAATGTACTCGTACATTACACTTTTTCAGATTATTTTCGAAAGAAATTAATATGTACTTTAAAAATACAGACATAAAAATTAAATTGATTTATTATGCACAAATAAGTTTTAAACAGTAAATTCTTTATTCTGATGTATTTGGTCAATTTTATGCATCCCTTTATTTTATTCAATGTGAAGTTTCCTGTATTAAGAAGGATCTTTTTTATACTGTATATTCATACATGGAAATAAAATTTGGATTTGGCAGAACAAGGAATAGTATAATAGAAGGGTGCAATAAGGAAAATTTGTGAAGTGTCAATGTTTGAAAAAAGGCAAAATGAATGCATGGATGTTTTAAGTAAGATGAAGAAAGGAGTTTTAAGATGGTTTGGACATGTGGAAAAACTGAAGGAGGAAAAATTAAGAAGTGAATATATAAGTTAGTAAAACATGGCTAAACCATATGAATCAGATTTTTAAAGAAAGTAATGTGAGAAGTATGAATATAAGAAGATTGTGCGTGACGAGATGTATGAATGTGGAGAAGGCGAAATTTATGTGCTTGGAAAGAAAATTTTGAAGATTTGTTCTATCTGCGTACCATGCAATGGATACGGCAGGATGATATTTTTGTACGTACTATATATTTGAATCAACAAATAATTCATGTCAAAAATTTCCTTAAGATTTCGTTACGATTTGACAAGTTAAATTATGCTTTAGATTTAAATTTAAACTGCTTAATTATTCATTATTAGTAGTTCACGTTATCAATTATAGACAAAACATTATTATCTGATAAAACTGCTTAATTATTTGTAGTTTATAACCAAAACAATATTATCTGATGAAACTGCTTAATTATTAGTAGTTTATAACCAAAATATTGTTATCTGATGAAACTGCTTAAATATTAGTAGTTTATAACCAAACAAAAAAATTTTATCCACTTTGCACGGATTTCTCCTGTTACATAAACAGGGATATTATTTTATGAAACTGCTTAATTATTAGTTATTTATAACCAAAACATTATTATCTTATAAAACTGCTTAATTTTATTAGTAGTTTATAACCAAAACTTTATTACCTGATAAAGATGAAATAAAAAAAATATCGGAACATAAAAAACAGCACCAGAAAAGAACTTTAGAAACCGTAAAGCAAGAAAAAATTTACCTCAATACATTTCCAGTTTTCTACCGCCTGTGAATTGTTCTTAACTTTTACCGGATTAGCCCACAACTTTTTTACCTGTAGTGATTCGCTTGGCAACTTTTTGTGCTTATGCTTAAAAAAATGGAAATTTCCCAATACGAATCCAGATTTTCACCTTGGTTTGTTCGAATGAAGTTAAATCATATTTAAATGGGTTTTTGCTGTCACAAATATGGCTATATTGTATTATATTATCTTTTCATATAATACAACCTAGTAAACTAGTTATAATGTGACACTCTTTAAACCAATCATGAAGATGTTTAAAAAATACTCCCGAGCTGGAGAACAGGTGTTTTACCGTTATTCGCATTCTTGCTACACAAGCAGATGTCCTTAATGCAATCCCTGGCAGATTTACTTCCACAATTGGTTTAAATTTAAGATCATATAACACTTGAATTTGTATTTTCATGTAGCTGGTGTTAAGGTGTTAGTTAAAAATATTCATAGCACTATTAAGCAACATAAAAACAGAGATACAAGTATATAAAACCTGTCAAACAAAACGTTGCAGCAGATTACATTTGTTTTTTTAGTTTAATCTGCTAAACCTGTTTACTTACTGAAGTGCAACAGCTAGCACTGTGGCCTAATTTGTAAGACGCTTCTCTCCCAAATTGGTTTAAATTTAAGATCATATAACACTTGAATTTGTATTTTCATGTAGCTGGTGTTAAGGTGTTAGTTAAAAATATTCATAGCACTATTAAGCAACATAAAAACAGAGATACAAGTATATAAAACCTGTCAAACAAAACGTTGCAGCAGATTACATTTGTTTTTTTAGTTTAATCTGCTAAACCTGTTTACTTACTGAAGTGCAACAGCTAGCACTGTGGCCTAATTTGTAAGACGCTTCTCTCCCAAATTGGTTTAAATTTAAGATCATATAACACTTGAATTTGTATTTTCATGTAGCTGGTGTTAAGGTGTTAGTTAAAAATATTCATAGCACTATTAAGCAACATAAAAACAGAGATACAAGTATATAAAACCTGTCAAACAAAACGTTGCAGCAGATTACATTTGTTTTTTTAGTTTAATCTGCTAAACCTGTTTACTTACTGAAGTGCAACAGCTAGCACTGTGGCCTAATTTGTAAGACGCTTCTCTCCCAAATTGGTTTAAATTTAAGATCATATAACACTTGAATTTGTATTTTCATGTAGCTGGTGTTAAGGTGTTAGTTAAAAATATTCATAGCACTATTAAGCAACATAAAAACAGAGATACAAGTATATAAAACCTGTCAAAAAAAACGTTGCAGCAGATTACATTTGTTTTTTTAATTTAATCTGCTAAACCTGTTTACTTACTGAAGTGCAACTGCTAGCACTGTGGCCTAATTTGTAAGACGCTTCTCTCCCAACTCGGAGGTTGCGGGTTCAATTTCCGTTCCATCCCTGTTGTTTTTTAAAGGATTCCCGTGAGATCTTGGGACTGTAGGTATTAACCAGATGTTCATCCCAATGCACTGACTTGGATATTTACTATCCCGATCCACTGATATAAATAGTTACTATTGATATGCAAGAATTTAGCATCATTGTGTTATTTTCTTGGTGACAAAATGTGAGATTTGTCTCGGTGTCTTTCTAGTTGTTTGGAAGAGATTACCATATAGCAATAGGCCCGCCAGGTTGTACTGTTTTCAATTTCAAGTGCAATACAATACAGGCGTCTCCTGATTACATTATGACTTAGAGTCATGCTCAATTACGAGGTATAGCTAAGATATATAAGAACCAAGATACACCATTTTTTTATTGAAAATACGCGCCTCGAAATTCAATTATTCTTGAGAAACTTCACTTTTTAATTCTTTTGAAGTTTTGACTGGGAATCTTTCTTCGGGAATAGTAAGCGTGAAAAATTTTATGACTGTTTTATGAAAGTTTCCTGCAAATGGTGAAAAGCGGTAATTTTATTTCTAAGTTTAAGAAAATGTGAGAATATACGGATAATTTGAGTTTGGCAAAGTTGATTTGCGTATAATAATTTTAATTTTAAGGAAATTTCATTTTAAATTATTTTTTTGAAATTGCTATTTTTTTTCTTATTGTTAAATATTTAAAATTCAGTAATAACTATAGCCTCCGTGGTCTTATTGATAAGATGCCTGTATTGCTGCTGTGTTTTTTTTTTAAGTTCCTGTCTGGTTTTCACTAAAGGCTTACTTAACATCTTTGTCGGTTGAAATAGATTCCCATATAAATGTAGGTTGTACTGTATACAACAAAAGTGTTATACAATACAGTAACATTTGATATTTTCACATAAGCAGTGAATAATATGCAAATGTAAAGAGTGTGATTAGTTAGTTATTGGTCATTTTGATTATAATATTTAGATTATCAAAAGGGTTTAAGAATAAAAAACAACAATACAGAAATAAAATGACTAACAAATATATGTACTGCAGATAATACCTTGACTTTAATATACCTTTTAATAAATAAGCTATCCCACATATTACTAATTTCATTCGTTCCAACTTCTCACGAAAAACTATAATAATATATCATAAAAACTATTACAAGTAATTAAGGAAATAAATTTTAAATCTTATTTATTTTATTTAGTACCATGTTCGGAAAGTGATATTTGCAGCATATTACCAAATTCATTCCTTCCAACATAACACAATAAAAAATTAATAAACCATGAAAGCTATTAAGTAAGTAAACCTTTTTATTTTCATTTGGTACCATATGTGCTCCAAAAAATATATTTGCAGCAAAATACCGATTTCATTCCTTCCAACGTCTCTCAATCAAAAAAAAAAAGAATGAAGGTTTTTCAAAGATATAAAGAAAAAAGTTATAAACCTAATTTATTTTATTTGGTTGTTATAACATATTACTGTGGTTGTTATAACATATTACCAATGTCATTCCTTCCAACGTCTCAAAACCATAAAAATAACAAGAATAAAGCATGAAACTAGTAAAATACGAGTATATGAAGGAAATAAATTTGAAATCTTATTTATTTTATTTGTTACCAGATAAATTCCGAAAGTGGTATTTGCAATTTATTACCGATGTTATTCGTTCCAACGTCTGTAAAACAAAAGTTAAGTGATCTTGGCAACTAATTACCGATATTATTCCTTCTAACATATCTAAAACAAAAATAAAGTGATATTTATTACTTATTACTGATGTTATTCGTTCTAACGTTTCTAAAACAAAAATAAACTGATCTTTGCAACGTATTCCCGATATTATTCCTTCTAACGTCTCTAAAACAAGAATAAAGTGATATTTGTTACTTATTACTGATGTTATTCGTTCTAACGTTTCTAAAACAAAAATAAAGTGATCTTTGCAACGTATTACCGATATTATTCCTTCTAACGTCTCTAAAAAATAAAGTGATCTTTGTAACTTATTACTGATGTTATTCGTTCTAACGTCTCTAAAACAAAAATAAAGTGATCTTTGCAACGTATTACCGATATTATTCCTTCTAACGTTTCTAAAACAAAAATAAAGTGATATTTGTTACTTATTAGTGATGTTATTCGTTCTAACGTCTCTAAAAAAAAAGTGATCTTTGTAACTTGTTACTGATGTTATTCGTTCTAACGTCTCTAAAACAAAAATAAAGTGATATTTGCAACTTATTACCGATATTATTCCTTCTAACGTCTCTAAAACAAAAATTAAATGATCTTGGCAACTTATTACCGATATTATTACTTCTAATGTATCTAAAACCAAAATAAAGTGATCGTGGCAACTTATTACCGATATTATTCCTTCTAATATCTCTAAAACAAAAATAAAGGTATCTTTTTAACGTATTACCGACATTATTCCTTCTAACGTCTCTTAAACAAAAATAATGTAATCTTTGTAACTTATTGCCGATATTATTCCTTCTAACGTCTCTAAAACAAAAATAAAGCATAAAAGCTATTTAAAGATATTAATTTATTTGTTACTATACAGACTCCGAAAGTGATCTTTGAGGAGGAAATTAGTAATAAAACTAACAAAGATCCAATTATTCAAATAAATAAAGTAACAAAACAACGAATTAATTAATCAACCCCTATTAATAAATTTAATGATACTCCATTCAACATTTAACAGTACAATGCGCCCTTAAACCCGTTTTGAGCCTCATTTAATATTCATTCCATTTGTTTCGTTTCTCACCTACAATGATAATATATTTACTATTAAAAGTTGGTTGGTTTATCCCCAACTAATTATTCAAATTATCTTGAAGTTAAATACCCTACGAAGCATAATTTATTTTATATCTCACTGTATTATATTATACTTTTGCTATACATATGTATTGCACAACGTGGTGGTTTTATTGAAGAATGACAATTTCTTTCAAACAACCAGAGATATTTTAAAGAAGCCTCAAGTGTAACCAAACAAGAACCCTTATTGAAAAAAATCGGGACCTAACGGGAATCGAACTCGCTATCTCCGAGCTGAAAAAACAAACATCTTACTAACTAGCCCACTTAGTTTGTCAACTGTGTATCTAACATATGTTATACGAATTAAAATGTAGCCAAATGTATTTTTACGTCATTCTCATTTTTTTTTACTATATATTTATTCATCCATTCATTATTTCTATACATGAAAAGGGTAAATATTACAATACATTAATACCATCACGCCGTTTCCTTGTAAGGGTAAGTAAAGAGGACAGAGCGCTAGACTTTTCTAGCATGACACATATCATTCGCCTCTTCCATATGCATACCTTCTGATAAAACTCCTAAGATTTCTCTGATATTCTACGTTTTATTTTTTCAGAATATTTAAGGAGCTAGTCGTTAAGGGAAGAGATGATGATGATTTGTTGATAAATAAAACACGTTTTGGATCGCAATGCGGAAGAAGAGTTTTTATTAGTAAACGTAGGTATTTATACTATTTCCGCGTGTGTGCAGGAATGCGAGCAAGATATCCTTCGTCTCGTTTTTGCATTAGCAAAACGGTTAATGTCGTATGTAGGTGACAATTTATTTACGGAACTGGCGAGACAGCGTGGTGCGTTCTCGCTCTAGTATGGAATGCGGTCCGCTCCGGGCTATGGGTTGAATGGCCGGCGTGTGAACTTCGGACTTGTTTATTTAAATTTGTCGAGGAATGCAAAGGTCACTTCATCGGTCATTGACCGTATGTATGAACGCCCACAGTGTTCCGAGTGGGCGACTGAATGTGCGACGACCGCCACAATATAATTAACTTGATCTAACTACACTTTCCTTGGTATTCCTCTCACATTGGCACTATATATCTGTTTTGTTAGTATTTTTTCGTTCATTCTTTCTACGTAGACAAACTATCTCAGAGTGCTCTTCTTCATCTTACTAAACACAGTCTTAAGTTCACATTCATCCCTGATCACTTCACTGCAGCCTCATCGTCAGCATATCGCAAAACAGATATTTTACTGTTTTTTTCGAAGCCTAGCTTTAGGATGAAAAGCTTTTGAATACGATCGGCTTGTCTCCACCTCACCTTTGAAGGTAATTCTTCCATTTATCGTTATTACATTGAAATCGTCTTAGTGCGTGTATTTCCATACATTTGTTGCTATCAGTCCAGTAATTTGATATATTTCAGAAACCATCATAGGACTATCTGGTGTTCGTCAATTTATTCCCAGCTACTCTAAATAGTGACGTTGTTAATTTCCCAAATCTCAATTATATTGACTTAACAGAAGCAAAAGATGTGGGCCAAGATAGAATGCAGTAGTGATCTATTCTCTCTGCCAACCCCAATAGAGGCATAACATGATGGTGACGAGTAATATTTCAGTTTTGTCAGCCATGAAATACTCCGCATGCAAATTTTTTGACGTATAAAACTTTTCCTTTCACGAATAGTTTATCAATATTTGTATTTTTATTATATTTTTAATTCGAACTTTTTTAATTGTAATGAACGAAAAACTTTTTTATCTGCCCTCGTATTCGTGAAAACTTCACCCTTTTTTTAGTTCATTCTCATTTGTAAATCTATACGCTGAAAACTCGTGGGCTGAAAATATTTTTGAAAAATTCAATTAACCGCCATGAAAGTTCACGCTATTGATTCTATGGTTGGAAACGATGGTAGTTTTAATTGAAACTGGGGTATTGTAGAGATAGCATAATGAATATTCCATTTCAGAATGAACAAGTATTTCAGGACTAAAATAATATTACGTAAACGTACGGATCGGAAATGGATAACTATAAAATATGATAAACATGAAAAGCGTCGTTTTGTTTTGCATATTTGACGTAAATGGTTTTTTAGTATGAATTTTCATTATTTATTTCGATCGGTTCTGGTGTTTATTTTTAGTACACGTTTTTTTTAGTTGGCGGCCGTAAACCAACGATAAGAATTTACACTCAACACGCGTACATCCCAGATTCGATTCCCGGTGAATTAATTTCCATGCTGCTTTTACTCTTGGATTGTATGTTTTCGCGTCATGATTTTGTTTTCTTGTAGCTATTAATTAAATGTTTATCTACAATTTATTCAACAGCACAAAAATAACACTTAAAATATAACAAACGAAAAGATACAGTAAATTAATCCAGTTTTTTTTTTTTATTTGGCACTGCATTTCACAAATGTACGAACGGCGGGCGGGCGAGTTCTGAGTCAATCCTTTTAAACCGATCAGAGAAAAATTACATAAGATGTACCGGATTGAAAGTTTTTAAATGACCTCTTCTTCTATGTCCTGGCCTCAATGCTAGGGAACGTGACCCACACTAGTTCTGCTGTAGTTTACGCACAATCCTCTCCAGTCCTCTCACCATTCCACAGTCCGAAGATCTTGTAGCAGTGCCCGTAGCATTATTCTCCTGGTAACTGCGTGTAGGTGTTTTACCTCTACTTCTGTAACCCTCCACATTGAAAGTGACCATAGATCATTCATACCCTCGTTTTGCCGATGAGATATGCCGATAATCCGATGAGAGTGTAGCGACCGTTCGTGCGGTCACTGAACCCACCAAGGCGACCTTGCCCGCGCGGTCATTGAACTCGCAAGTGGCGAGTGCAAGACGGCGCCGGGCGAAGGTCGCCCGCGCGGTCATTGAACTCACTAGTAGCGAAGAGCGAGACGCCGATATATCTCTTGCCTCTCCTGCAGACCGTAGTATGAAATGTATACAGAACATGCAACAATAAACATGTGTCCAGCGGAAGCGAGACAGCGAAATGTTCTGCGCCGTTCTATACATTATAAATACAGACGCTTACAATAAACTTTCTCCTTACTTATTCCGATCTCGACGACTTTTTTTCAAACAACCAACATCCTTCTATGCGAAACACAAGTCCCTAAAAGAGCATAATTCTTCGAGCCTCTCTGAGATATTAAACTCTTTCGAAATAGAAACATGTGTTCCTCATTCCGTCCATCCAGCAAGATAGGCTATGCGAAAATACAAAAACTTAAAAAACCATAGCACACCAAAATTATAAATTAAAAGAGAATAAATAAATGAAAAGGAAACAAACAAAATATATTTTTTTAATCACTATGACTTGGAGCGGGAGAGATAGGGAAAGAAAAATGGAGTAAAACACGTCTGTTTAACATTTAAAACATTATTTTCTTGGAATAGTGTTATTAAAAGATCCACATAATTTTCCATACGTTACCCTTAATTTTTTTTTTCAATCTGCTGAGAAGCTGACCCACCTCAAATAACTACAACATATTTTTTTATCACCTTCCTTTAGACCAGGAGTCTCCAAACTGTTTAGCTTAAGGGCCACACTGACTCCTCCATGTCCCAAGGGCCACGACTTAGCTAGCTCATCATACCAACATACTGTAGTTTTGAATTACGTGCCAATTTTCGCATTGGGACTAGCCGGCGAGTGAGATATCTATTTTGTATGATTTAGTTACATTGTAAATTTTACAATGTAATCAAAATAAACTATGACGGGCCGGATACCGGGCATATATTGGTGGTGCTTGCGGGCCGGTGTTGGCCCGCGGGCCGTAGTTTGGAGACCCCTACTTTAAATCATTATTCCCGTACACTAACCATCAATGTTGCTTCTTTTACCCTTTTGTTATCGAGTACAACCTGGAGGGCTATTTAGTATGTGTTAACAATATATATAAAAAAAATTATAAGTTTTTCAATATATTTTAATTATCATTGAAGGTTAAAAAAATGTTTGACCTTTAAATTATACAAAAAAAAACATATTACACTTTTTTTATTGAAATAATTAAGTTAGACTAAGGTTCTTGTTATAATTTATAGTTACAAAATAGCAAAAACACGCAAATTTCACAAAGGTCGCAATTAGTTAGAATTCCTAAATCCGTTAGAAAATATTCACGAATAACAAAGATATTAATCTTCACACAGATTTACCATTTCAACTATTGTAACAAATCACACTCGAATCAGAAACAATTCAACTCGTACTTTTTTTATCGCGATAACTTTCGGAACTTTTGCAATAAAGGAGAGAAAACCATAAATTAGAAGATCGGTCGGATTCTGTTGGAAATTTTAACCCAAATCTCTGCATAGGGACACTTTGCTAATCTCTTCATCCTTTTCTAAAGCCGACCCCAGCTCGAACGATCAGATCTCGCTCAGGAGAGAGACTTCCTACTTTTCAAAGGACCCATTTCCAACAGACAGATTCTTGATTAAAAAAAACCTACACTGATCACATTTCTTAACTCCTCTCAGTCAAATTAAGACATTTAATATTACATGCATAATTGCTTGGGCGCTATTGAAGTACATATGCTAGTGCTAGAATTTTTTTAAAGTAAATTGTGATTTATAAAGTATTTGCCTATTTGGGTTTTTTGCTATTCGGGTTTTTGGTTGTTTGGGTTTTAAGCTATTTGGGTTTTTGGTTATTTGGGTTTTTTGCTATTTGGGTTTTTGTCTATTTGGGTTTTCGAAAGCAGTGTGCAAATTCATTATATTTAGTTTGGTTTTGAGTAGTTTATTTGTATTAAAACAGTGCTTTTTTCATCATTTGCATGAAAATAAATATTATTGCGTTAAAATAAATGGATTAAGGCGTTGAATATTTTGGTTAACGTTAGTTTTTTCGAGTAATCTTTCAGTTGGTCTTTTTCTTGCTCAAAGTGTTAAAGATAAGGAGGGCATGTAAACCTTAAGGGAGTACTTGAAGTCAACTATTTGTGGGAGATCTTATAAAAATCTATTTATTAAATTTGCGACTCAACAGTGTATTTTATATACAAATGCACGTATGACAAGTTATACAAGTACTTAGAATTATTAACAAAAATACAAACTTTATCTTGAAGTAACATGTAGATACAAAAAGCTGTAGTAATAATAAATAGAGTAATTATAAAGTCATTGTTTAAAATTATTTGATATTAATATGTGTATTTAAATTCAATATACTCGTATGTAGTATATTACAAAATATTACCAAATTTAGCGACGTAGACTTACGTAAGTGTGGAACACATATTTTATAGTGGTAAAGAACTTAGATTTATTTTTAGTGGAACAGCACTTACGTGGAACATAGAGAATTGGAATTTTCGAGAATTTTATGGATAGTTCTTGAGATTTCAAAAAACACATGGACTCGTTTGTACAACGAGATGCACGTTGCTTTGCAGAATCGAAACCTTCCACATGTTGATGCAGGGCTATTAATTTATGATTATTTACGAAAACTACACACCTACACTACACTCCACCTAAAACTGAATGTGTAGCTATCACATATTGGAAGATCTATAAAAGTTTCTCTGTAGTAAGTTTTCCTTTGGTAAGATTTCTGCGGTTTCGTTACCAAATATGTTTTTCTAAGTATATGCAGATTCATACCTAATCTAATAGCCGCGACCACCACCTTCCTATCCACACGGTCAACTGCTTTTATTATTATTATTTGTTATATTTTTAATACGTAAATAATAGTGGGCACGAATTTCAAGTTAGAATGGTTTTGAAGACAGTATCTCTAAACGACGCTATATAAATTGTTTTTAGCGGGTTTATCTCAAATGACAGGAAACATGTTAAAAAAAATGATGATATATTATATATTGTCATTATCTGTTAACACTTGCCACCCTGTGATGGATAGCGAGTGACCAGGACTTATATTTTATTTCATTATTTGACGTTTTAATACATAATAAAATGATTTTTATAGCTAATAACACAAAATAACCTTTATTTTGCATAATTTTAATTTTAAACATACATTTTTTACTGGACGCTTAGCGTCCAGCACCGTGGCTGGCGGAATTGTTTAGCACAGTAAGGCAAGTGTTAAAAACCCGTAAAACCAATTTAATAAAAAAAACATCAATTAAACGTGAGCGTTTGCTTCTATAATTCATTTATAGTTATTTAAGATTGTTGCATTTTTTAACTAAATAAAAAAATTATCACAGCGTTACCTTAACACACATTTTATTATTAAGGAGCTTTTATTAAAGATTGAAAAAGTCGGCTAAAATATCAAACTTAGAAACTTTGGAGTAATCCATGGGATTTTACAAAAGTAAATAACTCATTAAGTTATGAAAAACACGCTTTTGTTACTGAATACAACCTTCATGGCCTAATTTGTTGGACGCCTGTATCGTTACCCGGGATTTGCGAGTTCGGCTCCCGTTAAAACCCAGATTCAAAAAAAGAGGATTCCGAGCCTGGTTTTCACTTAAAGTCCCTTTTACATATTTTTGTTGGTCAGAAGAGATTTCCACATAGCAAAAAGAACATCAAGTTATATTGTATACCCCCGGATTGGGAGACATGCGTCAAACCAACAAGGCCAAAGAGGTCTTCGGTTAGTCACTATATATAATATATGTATACTATAATGAAAATTGTTTATTTATATTATCATATTGACCCATTGTAGGAAAAAGAACGTAACGAAAAATTATGTGTGAAGTATATGGGATATGTGCACGGTATATGTATAACAATACATATTTTTTAATCAATATTTTTAAAATACACATTACTTTTTAGCCATAGTGTACTTGAAAAGGTGGGCTGTACAGTAATAAAGTTCATAATTGCCGTATGACAAATCAAAATACTTTTTTAACCTGGCGAGTTTATTGTTATGTGGCAATCTCTTCCAACCAACCAGAAAAATGTTTTAATGGGCCCTAAATGAAAATCAGGAATCCTATTTTTTTTTATTCTGGGTTCTAGCGGGGATCGAACCCACAGCCTCCGGATCGGCAAACAAGCGTCTTACCATGAGGTCACGGAGGTCGTCTTTTGACTTCAATAAACCAAAATAGCAAAAAGTTTAAATAATTCATGCAGAAGTTTCTTCATTTTGAACGAAATGCCAAAAAGTATTTAAGAGGTCGAGAACATCCGAAGTCTGTGAAAGTGAGTAATAAATGTAAATGTATGTATGTTCTCTGATATATGATATAAATTGATATGTGTATAAGTTTTAAATTATGTTTCAAAATAAATAAATAACAATTATCGGGAAAATTTCACAGGCGGAACAAAGACTGTACGAAAATTAATGATCTCTGTGACCTTGTTGGTAAGACGCTTGTCTCCCAGCTTAGAGATTGCGGGTTCCATTCCCGTTAGAACCGAAATTTTTCAAAAAGGATTCCTGTATGGTTTTCACTTGAGGTCTCTTTAACACCTTTCTCGTTGGTTGGTTTTCTCCAGATATTGCCACATGGCAATAAGCCCGCTAGGTTGTATTGTTTACAACGAAAATTTAATACAATACAAAATATGTGTTTTGTATGAGTTATCTAGAGACGGTAATTTTAAAAATTTACATACAATTTGCATCTCTCAAGTTGGGGTACACTCTTGGAAAGGAAGCGGTGGGAATTCTCTGTTATGCTGACGACGCTACACTCATAGCTGAAAATAAAAATGACTTTGTAATTTATTTTTATCACACTGTTTATTCCACTTTTTATGACGGTATAGCCCTACCGGTTTCAGCATTTAGTCTTGTTTGCGCTCCCCTGAAGATGCAGTGAAAGCCTTGAAACCGATAGGGTTATACCGTCACAAAAAAGTGGAATAAACAGTGTTTGATAAAAATAAATTACGATGTATTTAAACCTCCACAACGTTAATGCCTTAACTTTAAACAACATAAAAATGACTTACAGAGAATGCTCACACAGTTCGATGAATCTTACTCAAAGTACAATATGATTATCTCCGTAGCAAAAACTAAGTGCATGACATTCTCCAAAGACCCACTAGAGTGCAGAATTTCAGTACGTGACGAGCCAATCGAACAAGCAACCCAGTTCAGATATCTTGGCAGTGAACTGCTCAGCTCTCATGACCTCCCCAGAGAAGTAAGACCTCAGGTAGATAAAACTGCAGTTGTGGCGGGCTACCCAAGAGATGTCATATGGAGGATAAAGATATGAGAACGGATAGCAAGATACGCATTTATAAGACCTGTGTGCGACCTATCCTCACATATGGTATCAAAGCGAGGGCGGACACTGTCAAGACAAAAAATATGCTAAGGACAACGGAAATGAGAACTCTTCGTGCTATTGCTGGGAAGACTTTGCATGATCGTGTACGGAACACCACAATCCGAGAGGTCTGTGAGGTCCAAGATGTGGTCAGATGGGGACGACAGCGTCGATGATACTGGTACCAACATGTACAGAGAATGAATTCCATACATAGCTCTGCATGGGGTGCCGGATAGACGGTGTCTACCAGGGAGACCCCCGAAACGATGGAGAGATAGCTGGAGCTCAGCATCACAGGAAGACTATCCTGCAGTAACAGACTATTGAGTCTATAGAAAGTTTAAGAAGAAGAAGATTTAACACTTACTGTCCCTTTACCCAAAATGAAACTTTTTATGTGGAAACTATAAATATTTTAATGTTTAAGCCGGTTTATTTAGATATGAATAGAATAAGAACAATTATTAGAACTCCATGAAAATGTCTAAATGAAAAATTGAAACAACATTTTTCTATGCAAATTATTCAAAAAAATTCAATTACTCCTCATATGTATGTTGATTACACACCTTAAGTAAATATTACTTGATGACCTCAATAAATTTGCGAGGACTTTTTCCATTATGAACCGACACGAGAAGGGTGGAGGCTCACATGAACCATTGATCATACGGATTGCTTTTCCTTTTTTTACTTACTTTTTGCTTAGCTAATTATGTTAGAGATCTAAGATAATTCAATTATTCGTATCTCCAACCATATCGTTCAAACTAAATAGTTATTTAATGATGTTTGATGATTAAATTAATTATTTTTATCAAGATTTTTTTTCAATAGGTAGGAAACGTCACTGTTAGTGTCGTTGCTTTTGAAATAAAGATCTTCAGATATTTTTTCATGATTCCCTGAATGAATCGAGTTACAAATATTGAAGTACTCGGCCGTATGTACAAAACCCGCACCAGCTTTAAACTATGAAGATTCGCAAGTTGCAGTATTTCGGTCACATAATCAAAGACACAGGCTACATTATAACATAACTGATCATCTAAGGAAAAATAAAATGCCAACGAGGCGAGTGAAAACACTGCATCTCTTAACCCTTATCTTGGCAAAATTCAATTTATCCTAATATTAACGTTTTTCTTTGGTGAGTCCTTGGTATATGGTAAGTTATGTAGGAAATTTGAGGGAAAAAAATCACAACTTTTCCTTATAGTTTTTTTTATATGTAACACCCACGTTACATTGCCAAAATATCATTTTTTATAAAACACAAAAAGGGCTTTAAAATGATACTATAATCTAAAACATGAACAACATTTACATAGCTGAATTATCAACAAATAAAATGGTTTGAATAAAATATTCTCTACATGTAGTGATTAATAAGATATTTCGATTATTTACCCCAATTTTCAAAACGCACCCACGCTGTCCAGACATGTTGACCCGATATCGTTTGAAAGGTTGTAGCGTTGTTAATATTTATTACCAGATGATACCACTCCACACAATAGTGCATGTATAGTATTTGAATGTGTTGCCATATTTGAAATTACGTTTCTGTTTTTTTTTTAAATCCCTAAATTAGTGTAACACCTGTGTTACAATGCCATAATAAGGGTTAAATTAAGAGCTTGAGCGAATGGTTTGGATGCAATTATACTGAGTTTTTCTTCTTCTTCTCAAATAATGTCCGTGAGCTACAATATATGAATAGGTATACACAAGTGTTTTATTGCAGTAAACAAAATATGCAATATATTGTCATGTTGGTGAACTCTTCAGATAGGAAAAGAAAAAAATCAAGAGAGTTGATTAATGATAAAATATTTTCAACTGTACATTTTCTTTTATGCAAAAAGTATCAACATATGTTAGCTCATCCATTAATAAACGTTTTTGCAGTGAACTTTTCAAAGGCATTTATAAATGGTTGAGATATGTTTGTCGTCATCGTCTTACCAAATGAACTTTTCAAAGGCGTTTATAAATGGTTGAGATATGTTCGTCGTCATCGTCTTACCAAATAAACTTTTAAAAGACGTTTATAAATGGTTGAGATATGTTTGTCGTCATCATCTTACCAAATTCTTATCAAAGTATGCCAAGAAAACAGATCTCCACTTCGTTCTGTCATGGATTATTCATATTTTTTTTATTTTTCCATATTCAGTAACCTCTTTTATATGATGAGTTTTAATAACAAGTATTTTTAAAAGAAACAGGATTATTTATTTCATATTTAGTTAAATCAAGAGTACATCGATCAAACCCTTTCAATACCGACGGAATAATAATAAAACATTTAACTTCGTTATCGCCCACAATATTTTTGGCGTATTAACACATAATGTGTCTTCCATACTTCTTACTCTATTCCCATAGGACCAAAGACACATTTGTATAGTACATTTTACTCTATACCGTATAAGACCATAGATAAAATTTATTATTAACTAGCTGTACCCGGCCACGCGTTGCTGTGGCTCGGCCTGGTTTTTGAACACAAACCATTTGAAAATTGAATATTTTTTATTTAATATTTATTATTTAATATTTAATTATTTATTATTAAATATTTAATATTCTAAATCAAAATTAAAATAAGTCGAAATCTATATTGCGTGTGTTGCCGTCACGTTCAACAGGAGGCGCTCCCATTATTTCGTATGTTTTATACACTTTTTGAAATACAACTGTATAGAAAAAATAATAATATGTAAACATGCTTGTATACGAATGTAACCTTTTGTCAAAATTTCAAAGCAATGAAAAATAAGACAAACAGTTAAAAAACGAAATGAAAGAATCGGAAACATCGAAAATGCAATGTGACATAACTGCCAACGAGAATTGTTTAGTTTGCGTGTGTCGCTGTAGGGGGCGCTCCCGTTATTTCGTCTGTTTAATATACTTTTTTATATACAACCGTATATAGAAAATATATATAAACATGCTTGTATACGAATGCAACCTTTTGTCAAAATTTCAAAGCAATCGGTGAAGAACTTGCGGAGATTAGAGATTTTTAATATACGAACATTTACATTTTTATTTATATAGATAATAATTTAAGTAACATATAATTTAATTTCAACAAGTGAACTTAGAATAAATTATCTAATTTTAATACAATTTACTTTGTTATTTTAAGTTATTTTAAGTCTTTACAACTTGTTTCCATCTTCGATACTACGCGAACGAATTGTATTAGTAAATTTTTCTGCAATATTTATTCCCTGTGGCTAAAACATTCAAGTGCTCCTTTCGCCATATTTGATCAATCTAAATTATTTTCTAATGAGATTTTTCTTTAGGAAATAACAAAGGGTGTTCCTAAACCTGAAATATGAATAGACAAAAAGCTATTGAAAATAAATAAGTAATTTTTATACAATAACATTTTAATGGCAATATTTTAGCTTTTGATTATTTTAATTAAATAGTGCCAATTTATAATTGTCACATTTTACGAGTGGCTGCAGTTTGGATGGATTGATATTCTGTAAATCAGCTGCGTTAAAAAAGCAACACGCTTATAAGAGGGTTGATATAGCAATGCGCTTATAAGAGGGTTGATATAGGGCATATATGTGGAATATGTAAATATTCAAATAAATAAGTTGTAGATCAGACTTTAATTTTACATTTTAAGAATTTAATATAATTGTGATATTTATTTCCAGCCCTGGCTACAGAGAACAAAACGCCTACTGGGTTGGAGCTTCGGACAGAGCATCCGAAGGAGACTTCCGATGGTCTGATGGATTGCCTTTTTCTTTCACTCGTAAGTTTATTTTTCCCCATTTTTTATGTATTTATTTATTTTCCCTGCATTTCCTTATTCGTTTATGTTCTTAACATAATAAATAAAAGGGAATCACTTTATTTACAAGACAATGAAAGACTCTTTTTTACATGATAAGAAAATGTTCATCGAAAGTAACATGTCAAAGAGATACACTTCAAGAATTATACAAAAATATATATCCCTTTCCCCATCACCTTTAATTTGTAAAGTCATATGCCGTGGACTTGTTGACCGACTAACTGGGAATTGCTGTTTCTACCAGTTTTAATCACATGCGTCAATTATATACTCTCGTCACTAAAAATAACAGTTAAATTACATGAAATCTAAATAAAGATGAAATATACACTTTGGAGTTTAAGAAACAATAAAATAAATATAAAAAACGATAAAAGCACCAAATAAGGTCACAAACTAATAATAATCACAATCAAATAAAAAAACCCATAAAAAACAATAATAATGTGGCAAATCAACACAACAACCTATGAATGATAATACCTCCATCATTTTTTTTTCAATTGAATGACATTCTAAGATTCAATTAGTATGGACGAACGTAGCGAAGTCAATCTTTAGTCCCACAACACTCTTAGATTCTGTAATTGTGAACGAGCGTTGCGAAGTTAATCTATAGTCCCACAACACTCTTAGATTCAATAATTTGAATTAAAATTGCACATACATAAAAAGCATTACATGCAGATGTGCCAATCATATTTTTAAACTTACAATATCGTTGAAACTTTCATTGAAAGAAGTGTCAAAAACTATGAAGTTATTTTAATGAAAGACCGTTCCATTATACAACATGAACTAATTTTACAACAAATTTAATATGATTGATCAGTGAAATTAATGCAATCATGAATTGTTAAGCGTGCAAAAATAATTTGTTTTTACTTTGTAATTACTATCCTGCTTTTGGTTACTATCTTGCATTTAACCCTGTCCAAAATAAATGCTTAAACTGTTATTATTATTTTTTTCAAATATTATTTTTATATAAAATTCGTGTCTTTTTGGTTTTCCTTGTCTAAAATTTTCCACCATGAAATTCTTCTTATTCAATTTAAATAAGCCTTCACGAAAGCGAGTCCAATGAATGTCCGACTTTTAACTATTTAATTATCTAATTGGTACTTAACATTAAAGCTTGGAGGAATCTTAATATTGGTTAAACTTTTGGACAACCTTAATGGAATATTTGATTAAATATTAAATGTTTTATCAAGATATATCTCAGCAGCGAAATCGAGAAGATGGCAGATTGGCACTATTCTTCGAGCTAAAGTTAAAAATATTAACTCTGTTCTCGTCAAAGTTCTCATATAGGCAAACTTCAAGTCTTATACCAGAACATTGACGTGCTTCTTCAGCACGAAGTTCGTTGGTTCCTCTTCAGTATCTTGCTGTTGTTACACTTGTCGAAAATCCCGCTATTGTTAAGCTTCCCCATCGTAACGCTCATTGGCTTCCTCTGATATTTGTCTCTCACTATGTTGCCTCCGATAGTTGTGCATTTTGGAAGTGGTGTTTTACTTCTTCCAATATATGGCCCAGACAGGCAATATTTCGATTTTTTTTTTGGTATTTAAGAGTTCTTATTCTAAACTTGCTCGACGAAGTAACTCGGCGTTTTAGATACGATGATTCCAAGAAATTCAAAGCATTATCCGTTAACAAATATTTCGGATGCTCCCAACTTATTCAACGTTCTAGTCTTCATAGTTCATATCTCAACACCATCGAGTAGAACATTAGTAGTGGATAATATATTGCTTTTGTATAAGATTCAACATTTAATTGCTAAACAACAAGACTTAATTCATATTTTTTTAGTCAATTCTTTCCGAAAAAAATTGACATATGAGAAATGTATAAGAAAAATAATTTTACTCTCCCGTCTCAAAAACCTTTCTGTTTTCCCTAGAGGTATCCTTTTTCCGATCCTTTAAAACATTGTTAATGGTATAAAATGAATAGCTCTTTTTAAAAAAAGTATCATTCCTGCGGGACATGAAGAAATATTAATGATTAAAGAGTTTTTATTATAAATGCTTTTAACAAAATTGAAATGATGGGTTAAGCGATGTGTTAACTGACCGGAAAAGGTCATGAGAAACAAGGCAGGCTAAAAATAAAATATTTGTTCTAACAATAAGATATGCAAGCAAAACATAGACGCGGCAAAAAGTTATGAAAGTTAGATAAATGCGGTAAAAATGAGAACGTTTGTTAGAATTTTTGGTAAAATAATTAATGATCGAAGATGCACTGAAAAGGAATATGCAATGTTTATGGGGGAAGAAAAATAATACACAATGCTAGAAATTAAAAAATAAGTATTAAGATGGTTTGACGAAGTAGATAGAACAAATTATGAAACGTTTATAAAAATAACCTATTATATAAGTAGTAAAAACGATATGAAAATCATTAAAAATATATAAATATACGCGGCACGATCAAATTAATAAAATTTTGCAGCATGTATGTCAGAGTGAAAACATATTACATTAGAGAGTATGCATGACGATTTGTATGAATATTACTCAAGCGAAAGATGCGTACTTAGATTAAATAAAGAGGGGATTGAATCTCTTTGCCTACCTCAATAGGTAAATTGCTTGATCATTATAATAATGAAATCTTATTACTTTTATTGTACTTTTTAGATAAAAACACTGATACAAACATACAGGAAAGCAGGAAAAAATTTCCCTCTAAAGCACTTACTTCGACAATTTTGTAACACATCTTTTTTTAAATTATCCACAATACATCATTTAAAACTAGTTGCAACCCGTGAAATATTCACGAAAGTAAAACAAATTCTACATTTATTGATTGATTGTGTTTTCTATTACGTTCCTAAATAAGAAAAACTTCCACATTTCAGTCAAAACTTCGCAAATTGATTGGAAGGGATAGCCATTCGTAAATATACCCGACATATTGGACACCGTTCGCGTTTTAATGTTCAATTTTTTTTTATCCATTTTGATTTCAGTCCTATAATTATATTGCACTTCCGTTCTGTATAGAACAATCTGGCCGATGTATTGTCATGGGACGATCTCTTCCAACGAACCAAAAATACTATGCGTATCCAGAAAGTAAGTGTACTGAGGCTCTCGACCGGATGGATTTTATTTTCGACATGTTGGCTACACTTCCATGTACCCTGACCCTTCCCCTCCGCAACGAGACCGGTTCGAGGTCAGTACGTTGAGAAGTGTCGACGCGACAACACGTTTCGTGAAAAATGTCAATCCAATCTCCCGCCAAGTGCGAAATACGCGGCGTCATCCGTTATCTCGTTTGGAAGGGAAAACCTCCGGTGGAGGTTTATAATAAGGGGAAAACTGCATATGGTGATAAAGCTATGAATCATACGAGTGTGTACAAGTGGTGTCGCGAGTTTAAAAACGGTCACGTTACACCTCTTCACCCTCCGCCAAAAAGTTCAAAACCACAATTTCAGCCAAGAAAATCATGGCATCCGTGTTTTGGGACTGTCAAGGCATAATTTTAATTGAATATATGCCTCAAGGGGAGACTATCAACTCTGCAAGATACTGTGAGACCCTAAAAAAATTGCGGAGGGTGATTCAGAACAAGAGGAGAGGCATGCTGACAAAGGGAGTCTGCCTGCTGCAATGCCAGACCACACACGGCCAACGCCACAAAGGAACTGCTCGCCTCGTTTAAATGGGATGTCCTGAACCATCCCGCGCATTCCCCTGACCTAGCACTTTCAGATTACTATCTCTTTACCTCCCTGAAGCTGCACATGGGTGAAAAAAGGTTTTCAACCGACGAGGAGGTAAAGGAGGAGTTGGAGAAGTGGGTGGAGGGGTTGGCGGGAAACTACTTCGAGGAAGGCATCAAAAAGTTGATACCCCGCTTCACCACCTGCATTGAGAGGAATGGCGACTATGTCGAAAAATAGCTTACATATGTACTACGGTAACCACGTAATTTTTTTGTTTAAATAAAAAAAATTGTAGCCTACAAAAATTCAGTACACTTACTTTCTGGATATGCCTCGTATGTTAAAATGATCTTAAGTGGAAACTAAACTCGATAGTATAAATTGGGTTCCAGTGGGAATCGAACCCATAACACCGGATCGAAAATAGGTGTCTTATCAACTAGGTCACGAAGGTTGTATATCTTTAACTTTATTTTCAAATATAAGTATAAAAATACTTATGAACGATAACTTAACTTTATGCAAAACGATAAATTTGTAAAATAAATTAAACGAAATATTCAAAAATAGAACTGCCTTTCAAATTAAATTCAGGCCAGTCATGATGATATCTGTTGAAAATATGCAAAGTGAATATCTCAAACCTTGTTAATTTAACCCTCCATTCCATACAATCATTCGTTAGTCCTATTCATACTTTCTCCTCAGTTCGTTATTTACTCATTATGTTCCCTTTCATTTCTCTCACTCGCATTTTGAAAAGATCTAAACATAAAAACTTTCATTTTTCCAAAGAAGCATGAAAGCTTGCTGTATACAAACTACTCGTATAACGGGAACCCGAATGATACTCGTACATTACTCCAATAGTGGCATGTCATTTGATAGTTATTGACGAATTTCATAGACTAGTTGATAATACTTGTATTATTGTCGTTGCTGGGCCTCGTAGTCGAGGATCCTCTCGTCATTCCAACGCCAATTCCGTGAAGTTTTTTAAATGAGTAAACCGTTTCACACCAGTAACGGAAACATGTTAAAGAGGCCTTAAGTGAAAACCAGACTGAAACCCTTTTAAAAAAATGGATATTAACAAGAACTGAACTTGTTACCTACGAGTTGGGAGACAGGCGTCTTACCAACTAGACCACGAAGGTAACTATTGTCTAGTTAGTTGGAACAAATTATTGTAAGGTAATAATATCGCCACTGATATTTTACATTTAACAATTAAGTGTCTAATCTACAAACGTTATAATAAAAAAGTTATTTCGTTCATTCACAGTAAAAAACAAAGCAATACAAGGAGAAAAAATACTAAAATCGTCGTTCTTGGGCCTGTCAGTCGAGGACCCCCTCGTAATTCCAACGTTAATTCAGTTGTAAAGTGAAGCTGTGCCGTGGAGTTTGTTTTAAGCGGGTGAGCCGTTGCACACTAGCAAACTCATCGGCCACACCGCTGTACTGGGTCTGATGGCACACCTGAAGTGAGACGATCGAAGCACACCGGTGTGTTTTTTTCTCTCTCTTCTTTTTGAAAAATTAGATATAGATAGAAAGTCATACAATTTTTTTAATTGACATTAGGCTTTCATCAATTCCACATGTATATTTACCTTCTTATTCAATAAAATTATAATATTCATTAGCTAGAATCCTTTGTTCTTCTTCTTTCATGTGGTTCTATCCAACATATCTGAATTGGTAATTTGGAGGTATTGACGACCGTGACCGGGAGACGACATTTTCTTCGGTTCAAGTGATCGAGCCTTCGAGCTTAAAACCACTGGAATAGGAACGGAACTCACGATTCGTCATTTCACGTGTTGGTCATATCAAATGAATAGTTAAACGAACGAATTGTCAATTTTATATCGTAGCGCTATCTGGGTCTATACTAGGGTTGTGTTCTTGTTTTTGCCTCATATTAATTTCTCACAGTACTATCACGGTCTGCCTGGCATACATAACTAAACCATGCCGTAGTCTAGACTCTAGAGCTTACCATGTAATACGCTTTCCAAGAACTAAGGTGACCCAAGTTCAATTCCCGGTGGAATCAGTTTCAGATCGAATTTTCTATCGAGTCGGATTTTCAATTTTTACGTACATCACTACACCGTTTTTCTATGGGAGTAGGCAAAAAGGAGAGATCGCCAGACATGCCTATCGTGACACACGTCTTTCACCTCTTTTATATCCACACACCCCCTCATACGGATCTTACGAGATTCCTCTAAATCTTTACATTTCCTTCTTTTAAAATATCGTACACTTGATCCAATTATATTTTCCATGGGCTCTAGCCTTTCTTAATTAATTCGTGCGAAAACCATTTCTGAGTAATCTTCTTCATTTTGCTCAACACACCACCCTTAAGTTCACACTCATCCTTAATCACTTCACGTTTCATCTGATTTTATTTGTTTATCGATGCAAAATATTTGCTTAAGATATTAATCTTTGGAACGCTCTTAAAATGTTAGTTCTCAGATTTTTTTGCAATTCTGATATTTTTTAAAAGTCGTTTTTTAAATTCATTTTGGACATCCTTTTTCTAGACAAAGATGATGATACAGCCGCCTTTTCTCACATCCTCGCGAACAAAGTAAATACTAGACGCCTGGATAAACACAATGTAGAGATATTTTTAGCATTAGCAGAAGTATACTCGGGCATATTTACATTGCACGATCCCTTAAGCAAACATTTTGGCCGAATCATAAATAATGCAAGATTTGAATAAAGAAAAAATACTCTTGTAGAGGCTGTCAAATTAATTTTCTTTTTTTTTCAATACAAAGGAAATTTATTTTAAAAAGAAATTATAATTAAATTTTGATTTGCTATTATTAAGCATACGTATACAATTATAATGAGGTGAGGTACATGGCCGCGTGGTATCGTACTGGATTTCCACAGGGAAGGTCGTCGGTTCAAACCCCGCGCTGTGCTTCTTCCCTCGAATGACACAAGCCATTTTTCCGCTGAGTATTCGGGAGTATCTGGATTTTTATGACTTCGCTCATATATAATATATTATATATAAAAAAAAACGAAAAAACAAGTCGATGTGCTCCGATCGTCTCACTTCAGGTATGCCATCAGATCCATTACAGCGGTGTAACCGGTGAGTTTGCTGGTGGTCAACGGCTGACTCGCTTAAAAAAAACTCCACGGCGCAGCTTCGCTTTCGAACTGAATTGACGTTGGAAAGGCAAGGAGATCCTAGACTACGAGGCCCAGCAATTACGACAGTTAAAATGTAGGGAAAACAGTTACAACATCTAATTTATCATACCTTGTGTCGCTGCAATATGGCAAGAATACGCTAGTGCAGTGGTAAGGGCATTTATTTTTGATAATTGTTGTTGAATTTGTATTATTTATACATTATTATAATTACAAAATCGTAGTATTTTATTGTTTTAATTGACAAATCAAAAGTTATTGTGGTACTAGACAACATTAATTTTATAAATCCTTTGACGCCGTTTTGATATAAGTATTTTATTTCAAAACAGTATCAAACAAATCAAGCAAAGGCTTGTCTTATTAAATTAAAATTATAGATTCATAGTGTCATATTTTATCTTTATCGTTTTTTATTTATTTTCATTTGATTTTCTCAAATATTAGGTTTTCGATTTTCTGACAAAAAAATCTTACTTAAATAAAATATTACCTTTTTATTTATCCATAAACCTCTTAATTTCTCATAAATACAAACGGTATTTTCTCAGATTTAATAACGATATTATATTTGTTCTAAAATACTATTTTTCATACTTTTCCCAAATATCAGTTTAACCTTTGGGCATTTTAGATTTATATTATTACTACAATAACTTTATTTTATTTTATTGATCTTTCCATGAATTAATTTATTTTATTGGACTACGGAACGAACTTGCAAAGAGGAATGGTTAGCTTGCTTTCCCTATTTCACTTAAGTACTTCATTACATCGTGTTTGCAGGTAAGCAAAAAAAAATATTATATATATTAACTGATTTGGTATTTATATTGTACAACTCCATTTTTAACATAATTGTTTAACTCTTAAATGTGGAAAAAATCTACAGAATAAACTTAAATTAAAGTGGCACGGCTATTTCGCTACACAAAAGCATTGTCAAACTGTTTGAAAAGGCTAAACTGGTGTATGGCAATAATTTTGTAAAGCGAAACAAGTCTGTCACTTTACTAATTGTTTATTGTGTACAACTTTTTCACATTTAATGTTAAATTTTTCTGTTTAAAAAAAATGTCCTTTGTAAATTGGCCCGACGAAAAAGTACAGCAATTTAATTACATTTGAACTTAAGATTAGAAATGTTAAATCTGTGAGCTTTATGTAGTTTCGAAACTCCTTGACAACTTCCATATCCCAATTGATAACATGCTTGGCTTCTATCTTGGCGTTTCGTGTACGATATTCGATGGTACTCAAAAAAAATGCTAAAAGGACTCAATCTAGTCAAGAGTTCGTCAGGTAATAATACTCGCACGCGCTAGACATGTGCTAGTGCTGTTTTCCCAAGACCACACTCTACAATACTAGTTAGTCTGATGAAGGATAAAAAACATTAATGGAGAATTGAAAAAGTATTGCAAACAAGAATACTCCATCATTATATTTTTCCTACGGTTTCCTAGCTTAACTGAACCATTCTTCTAGTTCTTCTATTATTATTTGTTTAAATAACTAATTAAAAATATATATTTGCTAAATCTGTCATGGATTCAAACTATTATATTATTTAACCATAAGCTGTTAAAGTGTAAAAGAAATTCTCGTTAATAAAGTCTCCAAAAAATATGTAAAACAATGAAAACAAAAGAATAAATAAAAAAGAAAAAACAAATTGATAAAATTTCTCTCTCTTTTTTTTTACCTTTTCGAAATTGTTTTTTTTAACTCTCTACAAAAAAAATAGAATTGAACCGGCCGTAAATAAACCCTTTTCAACAAGTATTTTTCCAAAAAATAAAATTGAAATTTTTTGTATATTTTACATATGTATATTTCCAATATTCAACACCAAATTTTCTGAAAATGTTTTCATTTAAAAAAAAACGTAAATTTTATCATTGTTTGATACCCTATTCATAACAAAGGTTTTTACTCAATTTATTTCTATTTTTCGTACATTCTGATTCCATCACCCCATCATCACAATGTTCAGTCATTGTATATCCATCACCCAAGTATTCCGGTGACGTCCCCTTTCAATTTGATTTCTCGCAGTCGTTTGTTAGTCTTCTTGGTATTTTAGAGGATGTTATTGGATGATACTACTAGTTTATATTGGATCCATTATCCTTGCAATACGACTAGTCTATAGCCATTGAAGTCCAAACCAATGTATTGGTAACATTCGTAACTTAGCGAACCCAAATGTACTTTTTTTTTGTTCATATTTTTAATTTATCTAATTATATAATAGATAGGTTTGACTAATATATATTGTTATAGGGACCTTTTTACAGAACCAATATAACCTCCCTTTGTGAATGTGGACAGGCTAAAAAACAATCACACTCTTCAACAATGTACAATACATCCTCATTCTCAGAAGACGTTTTCAATTTTTTGCTTCATTGTGAACTGTATATTTAATTGTCTTGTATCTTTGTTTAATTTATATATTTAATTCAATTTATGATTGCTTACGAACGCAAAAAATGGTTAACAATAATTAAATATAAATTAGTATTTAAATTAATATCAGATATAATTTCATTATTTATTACTTATATCGCATTTGCATAATTTATTGACTTTCATTATGCTTTTGTTATTTCTCTGTATGAATTAAGGTAACCCGTTTTTAGCAAATGCTTTAACAAAATATTAAATAATTTAGTTAAAATCTCGACCAAAGTATTCACATTTGTTATTAATATTTACTGCGCCATATTTTCTATTTGTTATCATAAATACCGTCCGATCCTTTGTATATTCAAACACGTATGCCATATTTCCAGTATAATGTTTTCCACTCTCTCCAATAAAGTAACTTCCTTTATATTCTACCCCTAACCCGGGTAAAGAATTACCATAAATATTGGAAATTACCAGTGGACGCTGTCATTGCGATGTCCTACTTCAGTGAATAATTTAGATTGTGCTCTTATATTAAATATGAACTTGCGATGTGCCATACGATGATCGTGTGCATTCTGGAGCACGTTCCTTCACTGCACTTATCAATACTGCATTAACATATAGGTTGATTCAAATTGAAAATAATAAAAAAAAAAAAAAAAATTTAAAACAAATACTTTCTTACACTAACAGAAAAACTATTTTTTCCTATACTTATTTCCTTACTCTTTTTTCAACATTTGTTTTCATTTTGCCTATATAAAGATAAAAAGATACTTGAAAAAAAAGTGTTGGGTAACATTTGAGATGTCTAAAAAATTATCATTTTTTGGAGCTCGCCAACTACTTAAATCGCGGTTTGTAGATTCTGCACACGATCTGGAGGAGATTGCAGCTGAACAACTTAGAAATTGTACAGATTTAAATAGCGTTAAATTAACTCTCAACATTATAAAAAACCAAGTTAATTTCAACAATAGTCCTCTGCTAAATATGTTTCCCGTTCAAAAGTCATCCTTTTGACGCCTACTTACTCCCCTCCTCTTATTAACCGCTACTACCCTCCCCCTCTCCTTAATATTACAACTAGAATAAATATATTATAGACAAAGCTTAGTTCATATTTACTTGACGAGGGAGATGGAGGTTTTTGAAACCGTTAAAGAGCTCAAATGAAACAGTGGTAGATACAAAAGAAAAATTAAGTATTTTATTTATTGTATTACAAATTTTAAATCGTTTCATTGTATTTTCAAAGTGGACTTCAACCAAATTCTTACTCTGTCTATTGAAATACTGCAGATGATTTAACCTACCAATAGTTTTGGAACTTTGATCTCCATGCCATCGGAACTTTGGAGTTGACCTATTAAGACTTTGTAAGCTTGCTAAAGCGCAAAAGCATGCACAAAATAAATCAATGCACACACAGGCGTCAATCATCTTTAGGATGGCTGACAATCTTACTCAAATACGAAGGATTTAATTTATAAAATTACTTTTTTAGCTCTTAAGTTATGAATGCTATCATAAGTGCCACTAAACAACTTTAGGAAAAACTATGTCTGAAAACAAATTTAAAACCGGAATATGAATGATGGACTTTAAGTTTTAATATTAACCTGTACACCGCGTTAAAAATCAAATTACACGAATCCTGTGCGCGACACAATTTCGACGTTTTTTAATTTCTAAGTTTAAACGCGTATTTTGTTTAGAACCACTAATATTTGATTACAACACCGAGTAAACATGACATTCAAGTAATTTTATGATAATATATAATTATCATTACTCTTAAGGAGATTTGAAACTTGGATTGTCGTCAGATCACAGGCGTTTGTGCTTCCCGCGAGGAACACGTTAAACAAACTATTGACACCGCTAATGATATTTTTGTTGATTGGAAGATTGACGACAGTAAGGAAGATGGAAGAGACCCAAAGAATAATTGAACTGATCGAGTACAAGGAGATCTTCGGACGCTGGAGATCAGTAACGGATGACCTGGTCTAAACAAAGAACTTTGGAAGGCATGAATTCTAAATTATTGAACGACCTAGAAAAAACAAGTTTACTTTATTAATTAAATACAGATCTATGATTTAAAGTTTTCTGAAATTTAATGTAGTGATTGCGGATTAGAAATTATTCTTACAACTATGTGGATTAAAATTGTATGTAGACATTTCGTTTCTTGTTATTAACGTCAATAATTATAAAGTAATAAAAAATGTTGAACACGAGTACAAGCAATGTAGGCACCGTGGCCTATTACAAAAAGTTGTAATGTTTGCTTGCTTAGCTCCCAGTTTGATATCCAGTGGATTCATATTTGAATTGGCAGTTACATCTAAATTAATTATTGTAATGGCGCTTAGTACCTAAATTATTTGTTCTTGGAGCGTTCCTCGAGTGAAAGGCATTATTTTCAATACTAAAAATTTCTCAAAATCTAAGTTTAGGAACAGTTTTTTACTCACGAATAGGAGAACCATCATGTTTTGAGGCTTTTGCGGTTCTTTATGTATTTCGGAATGTTGTACCGCATGGTTTGGCTTCTGATGCCGACGATACAACTTAGACACATTTCATTTCCGGACTTTTTTTTTAACTGATATAGTCAAAATAACACTCGAACTCAAAGTCACAACCACTCTGTCTAAAATGAGACGAACAAATTCACAACCACTCTGTCTAAAATGAGACGAACAAAGTCACAACCACTCTGTCTAAAATGAGACGAACAAGAAAATGAAATATAAAATATTAAAGAACCCAATTAATCAACCTATCTTCTTCTGATATATATTCCCAACTAAACATTTATGCAGCCTCCTGTGAAGTACAGTTTAGTATTATCTGCATTCACCATTTGCCAAACTGTCCCAAGTGTTTAGTGTAGGTCAGAGGGGAGAAATATTTATTTATCAAAAGTTTATTCAACAGTACACTCACCCCTGTTTCTCATATCCAGAGTATATATTTATCTGCCAATAAAGTTTTGGCTGGTGCTGTTATGAGATATATTTATTATTTATCGGTTTGCAGTATATTGGAGTGCGGCTCAATAATATAGAAACTGAGAGAAATCCAAAACTCCCTAATTTAAAACACATTTTTGCAACACCTTTTTTGCAATGAGTACGAATTTTACCCACATCTTTTTCCGACATTTTAAATGGGCTTGCGTGCATAGTACCCATTAAGCGTTAGAAGAGATCTTCGAACGTTTTTACGAATACGAAATGCTAATAGGAAAAATAGTTTTGTTGAAAATTATTGTGAATCGAGATGCAATAGTTTTTTTTTTCAATTATAACATGAGTTATATTATTTTAAAGTTTTGAAACGATCCATTTCTAACGCAGCAGCAGACTATAACCACCACCAGGTGAATTACTGTAAGTGATCGAATCATAGCGTAGCCCTTGAACAGTTACTTGCTGATTAAGATCTTTGCTCTTTCATCGCTCATAAGATGTTTGACGAATCGGACGCCTATGTTACACCATACACCGACGTAACAAAAAGGAAAGGAGCATTCTTGGCTTAACGTGAGGAGGACTCAGATAGTCGAGCTGAAGACTAAACTGTATCGAGACGTCTTATGGCATCTTCATGTTCTTGATCGAAACTATGAGTTAGGTGATGATAGTAAAATTAAAAACTAACAAATTGTGATATGTCCTTTTGCCGATACATGTCATACAACATTGAAGCAATTCCGAAACGCCAACTGCTGAATATGTAAGATTAATTCAATCCTATTTGACTTAAAATATATAAATATGTCTAACAAGGTTACTATTTCTGAAAGATAAAGGGTTAAGTGAGCAGTTTTTGGAACTCTCTATATACTCGTAAGCTACATACAAATGTAGATCGTAAACATACAAATGTATATCGTGCGATGAGGAGTTGTGGGGTATTATTTTGATTTTGTTAATTAGATTATGGTGTGGTTGGAATTTCGTGTGTGATACTTAAGATTAATCTTAACAATATGTAACGATGTGAATGTTTCAGCTGAGAATTTTGATATTGAGGATGTATATAAAATTTGTAATTAAGGAATTAGAGCGCTTCTTCACATGTCATGCGTAGTAAATGTTTTCCTTAAATCTAAAACATGGCGTGTATTTTGCATTTTTATAAATTTGTACTCTACGATTCACCTTTCAATTAAAAATATTTGAATTGTCAACATTGTGTTTTGTATGGTATACTAAAATGATCAAATTAATTAATTAAAACACAAAGATACAATTGTCATGTTGTTAAGATTGTTAATGTGTCGACGTCTTTTAACGAAAGAAATAATAACTAACTATTTGTTTTTAATTTATTTATTTTACACATGACAAGAAATATACATTATTGGGTGAAAAAACAACAGATAATTTAATTTGGACACACAATTTTAATGGATCTGGGTGTGTTGCCTTTCATTGGTCGTGTCCCCTGTTAACTAGTTTTTTGCCTGTATCTCACTGAGGACATATAGCATGAAAAAATAAATCGATACGTCTTTCCGATTTTTTATGATATAAAACCCCGTTGCACATTCTCATCAACCTGGAAAACAGTGAGTTGTCTCGCTTTTGGATTATTATTATTCTATTTAATCTGGTTTTCCTGATTCACAAATTACAAGACTCCAGTCTGTTTTCAATGCAGTTACTAGGCTGATGATATGTGGTAACATATCATAGTGTAAATAGGCCAAAACTCATACGACGGATATCGCCAAAGAAAGAATTGAATTTTGAATACAAGAGAGCGAGAGAGGAATACTTGGATTATCTCCGAAAGTAATTCGAAATATGAATCTCGATGGGTCCGTGATAAATGAAAAGATGGAAACTATACTGAACGAATTTTAAATACCTAACAATTTTTGAACCGGTATAAAAGAGGACGATGTATAAATTATATATATAAACAAATTCTACATTTATGAATACATATTTTCATAAATGTAGAATTTGTTTTACTTCCGTGAATATTTCACGGGTTGCAACTAGTACATAAATATAGTCAAAGTAGTTTAAACTGGCTTGTTTAGAACGGATTGATTTCAAACTTTGTCGCTATGTATTAGGTGTTAACATAAGTTGTGTCCGTTTTTTTCCAATTTAAAAATAAGCACCAAAAGGAAAACAAAATGGTAACTGTTATACGTCATTTGAAAGAAAATGTTCTGCTCTATAAGATATTGTATTTGCTTTTACGTTACATATATTATTTTATTTGATTACAAGCCTTCAAAATGGAATGTCAAGTAGACGAAAGTGAGCATTTTCGACACCTCCTTCTGTTCGCGTTCAATCAAGGGAATAAAGCTGCCAAAGCTGCTCGCGATATTTGCGAAGTGTTCGGTGAAGATGCTATGAATGAAAGGACAGCTCGTCGATAGTTTTTGCGTTTCAAAGACGTTAATTTCGACCTCAAATACATGGAGCATTCCGGACGACCAGTGAACTTCGACGAAGACCGCTTAAACCATATTATTCATGAAGATCCCCTTCAAACGTTTTTCATCGGCATTTTTTTTTTCATCACCATTTTCAAACCATTTTTCATCACCAGTAATGATGCGGTAAAGGAACCTTTGCTTGTGGCCATGCGTAACTTGATGACGCGCGAGCAAACCAGCAGAAATTGTCGAACGTTGATTTTTGTTGTTTTCACTCCAAACATGTGGAACCCAAGCGCCGAACTTCTGGACTTTTCATATTGATGTAAGATGGCGGTTTACAGTCATGTAACTACAATTCATCTGCTCAGCCAATTCTACGGTGGTTTGAAGAGGATCTTCATGAATAATATGGTTTAAGCGGTCCTCATCGAATTCCACTGGTCGTCCGGAACGCTCCATGTCTTTTAGGTCGAAATTAACGTCTTTGAAACGCAAAAACTATCGACGAGCTGTCCTTTCATTCATACCATCTTCACCGTACACTTTGCAAATATCGCGAGCAGCTTTGGCAGCTTAATTTCCTCGATTGAACGCGAACAGAAGAAGGCGTCGAAAATGCTCACTTTCGTCTACTTGACATTCCATTTTGAAGGCTTGTAATCAAATAAAATAATATATGTAACGTAAAAGAAAACATAATATCTTGTAGAACAGAAAAAATTCTTTTGAATGACGTATAACATTTACCATTTTGTTTTACTTTTGGTGCTCATTTTTAAATTGAAAAAAAACGGACACAACTTATGTTAACACCTAATATAATAGATTCTTGTGTTTTAAGAAAACATAAATAATTGGTATACTCGTAAATAAATTTTTTTGAAGAATAAATTATATCAGAATTATTCACAAAATGATCTATTGTAACATGATTTTTTTTTAATGATAAGTCTGAAAGTCTTCTAATGAAAGTAGGGTTAAAAATATCCATGAAGCGATAAAACTGTGGAAATGTAACACGGCACTTAAAAGATAAAGATATCTGTGTCAATCATGAGAGTTGACGCTAAAAGAAGTTCTCTCGGATGGTATGTTACGTCAATCCAGATTTATCGTCTCATATTCCACCCCTTATTCTTCGCCTTCACTCTTCACCTTTAATTCATATTGATGAAGTCACACAAATAAACCAGATTGATAGGTTTTAAAATTATTTGGACAAACCGATAATTGTAAACAAGTATGCTCTATCTGGGAATCCGAGAAATAAAATATGTTTAAATTGGAAAACTAAACTTCTCCTGAAACTGGTTTAGGTGTGTTAGTTAATTTATTTAGGTTATATCAGGTGCACGGCTGCGTGGTTATGCACTGAACTGCCGTGCGGAAGATCATCGGTTATAACCCTGCGCTTTGATACTCCCCTTGAATGAAACAGGCATTTTCCGTATAGTTTTCGGAGGGTACCTATGACTATATATGTTCTTAAAAAAAAATTAAATCATGCCGATGTGCTCCGATCGTCTCACTTTGGTATGCCATCGAATTCAGTACAGCGATGTGGCCGGTGAGTTTGCTGGTATGCAACGGTTCACTCACTTAAAAAGGGGGAAAAAGAAACAAAACTCCATGGCACAGCTTCACTTTCTAACTGAATTGACGTTAAAATGGTGAGAGGATCCTTGACTACGAGGGTCTAGCAGCGACGACGATAAATTAATTTAATTTGTAAAATAAACAGAGAAATATTTTTTATCTAATAAGCTTACATCTATAATTTTACATCACATAACTAACATTTACATATGTTTCTCTTCAACAATACTTAGATAAAGCAGCGTGTGGGCTGAAAAATATATGATGTCCTAGCGGCCGGGCTCACCCTCTATTGGTGAAGGTGTAGCTCGACTGGAGGGATGATTTTAGATGAGCCCAGACCTTTTAATGGCTTCTCTCTTAAATGTATTTTCTTTTCCATTATCTTCAAATATGTATGCAATTTCAAGATGACGACCTTGAGAAAATTTTTTACTCTTAATGGCGCTATATAAATTGTCCTTTTATTATTATTTTTAATAAAGTTTATGAAAATAAAATATATTAATTGGATGTTTTATATGTAAGTTCATTGCGTAATATATTATTTTTATTATATTTTCACATATTGTGATATTGGGGACGATATTGACTTTTGATTGTGATTAAACTACAAATATGGTAATTTTTTTCATTATTATTTTGTTTGTTTACAACTGTACTTTTATTTTGTTTGTTTACAACTGTACTTTTATTTTCACAAGAAGTAATGTCAAGAGCAACGTTCAGTGTCGCCATGTTTGCTGGACCTCATAGTCGAAGATTTTTTCGCCATTCCAACTTCAATTCAGTTGAAACTGTGCCACGGAGTTTTTGTTTCTTATCTCTTTCCCTTTTTTCCTCATGAATTGAGTGACACCAGCAAACTCACCGGCCACACCACTGTACTAGATTCGATATCACACCGAAGTGAGACGATCGAAGCACACCGGCATATTTTTTTTTTTTTTGAAAGAATAGATATGACCAAAGTCACAGATTTTCTTATACCCCCGAATACTAGGTCTGAAAAAAAATCTGTGTCATTCGAGGGAAGTAGTACAGGGCGGGGCGGACTTCCGCACGGAAGTCCAATACGTTTCAGCGCACTGGACGCGCAATTCTAATTATTATATGGGACTTTATTATCGATCTACTGTTAAAAAGTATATTTCATTTATGAATCGAGCTGTACTCTTATGAACCAAATAAAATAAAATACATTAAATAACCAACATTTTTAAAATACGTTCTGATTTTACTTAAATCTTATTTGACATACGTACTGTTTAAATAGTTGGATGAGATTTCCACATAACAATAAACCCTCTAGGTTGTACTGTATATGACAAAAGTGTTATGTAATATAAAACAATATGTTGATTAAAATAAACAAGTGAGTCAAACAAACAAAGGAAATAGGTTTGTCCTGTTTTTATTTGACTTTTTATACTAACCGAACTTCTTTAGCCCTCGCATATCTCAGTAAAGTAGTTTTACTGCCGGATTATTACAGTAAAAAGAATGTATCTGAGTGCTGTGGAAGCTACCACCAATCTGCTCCGCTTCAAGCACATCGGAGGATTATTGTCGTATCCTCAACAGATAAGAATTGGCTATAAAATGTTTTATATCTGTCCCGAGTGAGTGGGGGCATCTGGGCCGTTCACAGACGAAGTGCTGCCCAGCAAAATAAGTATTCCCACAAGAGAAAATATATTTTGTTTATTAGACACAAGCCCGACCTTCGTGGCATAGTTGATAAAACTTATGTCTTCCTACCCGAGACTTTGGTTCGGTTCCTGTTGATATCCAATTTCATTAAAAAGGGTTCCAGTCTGGTTTTCAATTAAATTATCTTCAATATACTCGTATATCTTTCAACTAAAAAGTATCATAAAAATTATCTTAATTTTTTTCATTGGATTTACAATCCAACGTGATAAAGCGCTTTTCTTCCAGTTGGGGGTTGCTGATTCTATTCCCGTTAGAATCCGGGTATTTTAATATGATTCCAGCCTGGTTTTCACTTTAACATCTTTTACGTTTTTCTGGTTTATTGAAAGAAATTCCTTCATGGGAATAAACCCACCAGATTGTACTTTATATAGTAAAACAAAAGGGCAATACAATACAGGACTATCATATCCATCAGACATACGATACTCTTGGAAAAGTCCGTTCTACGCGATAATCACTTCAAAAGATTAATGTAAATACTTGTATATTTAGTTCATTAGCTTCAAAAGTTCAACAGTGTTTGAAATCCTATTTTTTGCGAAACTTTCGTTGATAATAGTGTGGTGTGCCTTTTCAAGCGTATATTTCATAGTTCTTAGTTAGTTGAGGCTTAAAATACCATTAAATTATTTTTTGTATACTTTAAGTGTTATGTCGCTAACCAGAGTGTTATGTCGCTAAACACTTTGAAACACGAAATATTTTGTCTTAACCAATTCCATGAAACTTATTATCCTTAACCATTTTTATATGGCATTGGTTTAGATATCCACCCAAATATCGAAGGCAGTATTACCCGTGTCAGTAGTCTAATTGATAATAGCATGATATTTATAACTGATTTCCCAATTTTAAACAAACCCTCAAACTTCATTTCACTTAAATTTTATTGGTGGCGCTTATTAGCTGCATATCAAATGTATCATTATACTTTTGGAATATATATATGTGGAATACGATAAAAGATTTCTGAGACCTATTGTTAATTTATTTTTTTGAATTTTCTTCCTCCTTTGGAATAATATATACACAATAATGTGATATTTGGCCCTATATAACGCCTCTTGAATTGAGGAACCTGCTCCTTTTTTGACCTGGTCACTTCATCGGATAGGTTCTCAGCCTCAGCTCATTTTGACACTAACACCAGAATGCATCCAAAGTAGCGTGAAATTCTTTTTGACAGATCAGAGAGACACGTCTCAACTCTGAGCTCTTCAATACTGGATTTATTGATTCTTCTGACAGTCTATGGTACGCACCAGAACCGCCTCCAGCACTACTTCTCAAAGGCATCAATTCTTTGTAATAATATAAATATTCGTTTAAGATATTCAAGAAACCGAAATTTACTTTGGGTAGTAAAAAGCATCTACCGGTCCTGTAGCGAAGGGAAGAAAACTTAAATGATAAAAGTTGGTTATGTAAACATGCAAGCAAAAACATCTTTTATATTTTCCATTCTCTGAGGCTATCTCCAAAGTGTCCTATTCTATGGCACAACAAATATTACACAATCCCATATGCAGTGGACATCTTGGAGAGTCGTTTAATTGGAGTTGTCTCGGATAACATCGCTAAAATATTCATTGTAAAAAATATATGGCAAGAAATGTTGCAATAGTTAAAAAAACTACATTCACTATTTTGTTTTTTAAATTTTAAATATGTCATTTGTTCGTTTATTTATTTAGTGTAAATATTTTTTTAGACTAATTTTAACCTTGTTAAGTTACGTCTATCATTTGATTCCCGAGAATATATCATATAATATATGGTATACGTTTATTTTTATAAATTCAACAATACTTACATATATCACTTACATTTAAAATGATTTAAAATACAGATGCTTTTGACTTCTTCAATACTTTTTAGAACTCCCATTAAAATTTTAAACACTTTTTGTGATACAGGTTATTTAGATTTCCTTACTGTAGATTGCCCCTTTTCGGGTTTACTTGGCCAACCTAGTTGTTCAGCCTAGTTGGTAAGACGCCTCCAACTAGGAGGGTGTGGGTTCGATTCTCGTTATTACGCAGATTTTTGACAAAAGAGTTAGAGTTTGTTTTTTTCTTAATACCTTACTTTTTTCTTAATACAAATATTGGCATATTGTTAACCTACAATCAGATTGTTCTGTAAACAGTGATAGTTTAATGTAATACAATACATAAAGTAATAGAGTGCAGATGATACGTTTGTATAGTTGATAATAAAAGTACTTGTGCCGCGTTTTTTTTCCTCATAAAATGTTGTTTCAAGAGAGTGATACATTTTAAAAAGAAATATTGAAGACAACTTGTAAAGCCATTAATTTTTTTTTTTGGCTGATTAAGAACTGATAACAAGCTATGAAAACGGGAATATCAATAATAAATGCCAAGTCAATTATCTACCAGACTATTGGTACTAGCTATTAATCACTCTTAGTTTGAAAAGATACCAAGATTTACTATTTCGTTGTGTGTAGTACAACATTGTGAGCTAATTCTTGTGAATGCGATTTTCCAACCAACCAAAACGATACTCGATACTTTAACGGTTTACCAACTATGATACGATACAATTGGGTGAATTTATAATAAGCCTCAGAAAAACCTAATTCCGCCAGGAATCGATCCCGGGATATCTGTTTGCTTACTTTAAATACAAACCATCAGAATATGATGTCTTACCGACCAGGTTTTATAACTTAAATTAATTTAATCCATTTACTTAGTCCATTGAGTTAACAAATTCAGTGGTGCTTGATTAGAAATTCGAAGCATGTTTAAAAGCCCTAGACTCTTAGAACTTCTGCTACTTACAAGAGTTACAGAAGTTCTAAGATAAAACATAAGGACAAACATCTTGTAATACATAAACCAAATAAATAACATTCACAAGATCAGAAACACTTCTTTAAACAGTGTAAGAATCGAGAAAAAACGTTAAAAACTCATTTTAAACAGTTCAACGGTACACCAAATAACTCTACGGGGCCTGATTATCTTTTGATCTTATGCAACCTTGCAGCTCAGTCTACTTGCGTTAATGTATTCAATATCGCATCTAAATTTTATAGCCTATAGCGTATGTAGGTCGTCGAGTGGACAAAGCCTCTTGTGATTGATTCCAAGATTAATAATGAACTATCTTTATTCCGAGAGCTTTTGAAGCATAGTACATTCATTACAACGGTATTTATATAACGGTATAACCCTACCGGTTTCAAGGATTTCACCTCATCATTAGGGGAGCACAAACAAATATTGTTTGTGCTCGCCAGATGATGAGATGAAAACCTTGACAACGTTAGGGTTATACCGTTATATAAAGTGGAACAAACAGTGTTCAACTAAATAAATTACAAAATATTATTTTTGTTTTATTTTTCCAACATTTCGTTTTTTTTTTCTTTTTTTTTCGTTTCACTGAGAAATTATAAAGTATGATTTTCTTCATTCCAGACTGGTTCCCTGGCTGGCCGGCTCATGGCGGATACAACCGGCAGCCCAACGACGACGGTCTCTCAGGGCAGGACTGCGTGGAGGTGCGCCGGTCCTACAGCCCGCCCGCTCCTGCGCGCCCGGCTCTAGCACCCTCTCATCGCTGGAACGACCGGGACTGCGCAGCTCCGAACTACTTCATCTGCGAAAGGCCTTTGGCAGACGGTAAGTGGAAAATGTTTAATTACTGTAAGAACTTGAAATGGAAACGAAAAGCAAATATCAATTTACAATACTTATCTTGGGACCAATTGCTGTTTTACTTATGTTGATCCTCCTGTCTGTCTTGAAAGACGATAGATATCCAGTGACTAAAAATCATTTATTCCTTAACATAGTAGCACAGTAAAAGATTTACAACAATTAGTAAAAATTATAAAGAACGACCTCCATGACCTAGTTCTGCTTCCACCCGAGAATTTCGAGTTCCTTTCACGATAATAACAAAAAAAATTGCCGATGTTGCCTCGTGCCGATCACGTGTACGGGCGTTTGTGCCTTTTCATGTGCAGTAGTTAACATATTATGACAAATGTGAGTCCCTTGCCTACTTACTACATTTGTTCTTAAATCCTGAAGGTTTATTAGCAAGTTTGTGACGTCTGACAGAGAAAAGAGTTTGGCATGATAAATTTCTCCATCTTAAAATTAAAGTTCAATTTAGGTATACCAGGCTTATTACTATATGTTCTCTATAACGCTGTAAGCACTCATGTATAACGCTGAAACCTGGCCAACATATATGTATAAATACCAGAAAAAGTGCAGTCATTGGCACCCTTTAAGAAGCGACCGAATAATCAGTTAATTTCAAGTCAGTAATATAATATGACGTGTTTCATTCCTGATTTTTCTTTCCTCTCCACCATCCCTTCATTTTCCTTTGATCGATAATGTCTCACTTTTAATACGTATATTATTCATAAATATTATCAAGATCAATAATAATTTTAATATTTTTGCGACCATATAACTTCCTTAATTTACTTTTGCCTGCTTGGTTGAAAGAGATTACCATCCGGCAATAAGCCAGCCAGAATGTTTTTTTTACAATGAATTAAATAAATAAGAAGATGATAAATTCCTTCCACATGGGTTGATTGTATTGAATACTTGGCGTTAATTGACAAGTCAGTTTAACAATAAGATAATACTTAGTCGCACTGGTATAGGTATCTTCATCGAATGGAATACAGTCGGTTATCAAAGGGCATACTCGATGGTGAAACACGCAGTGTTATAGAATCTCATGGTGGACATCACCAACGTTATAAGAATGTCTATAAACGAGATATGAAAACTTGTAATGGGAATTTTGAATTGTTGTAATATTAGGTCAACGAAAGATATATGTGGCTCTTGTTCGAGGCAGAGAAGTGTGTGATGAAAATTACCGTGAGCACCTCGAATTCAAGTGAAAGACGAAGAAGCGTGGAGTATCCTAGGACCAGGGCTCGACGTGGCGTTGCTGGTATGTTCGTATCTCCTCAATTATTAGGAAATGTGTCCAAGCTTCTCTTCAATAAGATTTTTTTCATATGTTACCCTTAAATATATCCGAATGAGTGTTTTGAACACATTGGGCTTGGCCAGGAAGCAATACTGTATTTGACCCCGGTAAGCGAGCCTTCGGGTTTATAACTTTAAGAGTAGGCACGGAACCAAACAAATTGTTTAACCAGATTGACACATTTTTCTACTGGACACCATCGGAAGTTTACGTTTACAATTATTCTCAGATCTTTCTCTTCGCATTTTTCATACAATTTATTCATCAAACTCTACAATTCACCTTCACTCTCCGCCAACACTACCATATCATCTACATACAGTAATCTGCATACGTTCCGATTTGACATTTTTTTGCCACCAATTGACCTCTGTAGTTTCTTCACACCACGAATGTATATAAATATTGAACAACCAGGGTGACATAACGCATCCTTACTTAACCCCTTTCGAAATATTAAACTATTTATTTACGGTAGCTATCAGTCTAATACATGCTCTACTTTCAACGTAGAATGACGCAATATTACAAGTTAGTTTACGTATAACAACGAAACTCCCGGGGGTAGTCAAGAATTGATGAAACTATGGCATAGATATGTTGATGTTGAATTTCATTTTCGTTGTACAACCTACTGAGCTTATTGTCATGTTTCCTCCAACGAACGAAAATAGAGAAAAAAACATAGAAAATTTAGGATTCTGTACTATTCACAGCTTCGGGCATCTAATGGGGATCTTGGAACGTAATGAATTGAATTTCATTTTCGTTGTACAACCTAGTGAGCTTATTGTCATGTTTCTTCCAACGAACGAAAATAGAGAAAAAATATAATAAATGTAGGATTCGGTACTATTCACAGCTTCAGGCATCTAATGGGGATCTCGGAACGTATTGAATTGTATTTCATTTTCGTTGTATAACCTAGTAAGCTTATTATCATGTTTCTTCCAACGAACGAAAATGTGTTTAAACAACCCTTAAAAGAGAACCAAACTCGAATTATTTTTAAAGAAATCATGGTTCCAACGTGAATCGAACCCACAAACCCTAAATTGGGAAACAGGTGTCTTATTAAATAGCCCATGAAGGTTGTCAGCGTATCCCCCGTGGATAAAGGAAGACTACTGTACTTCAATAAATTTTGTCATCAAGAAAATGAAAAGAAGAAAATTCCGCGTTTTACCCAACAAATGTAAATCTTCCCATCTTATATTAGAATTTTCATCCATTAATCTTTATGTTTTATTACCCTCAGGTCGGAGTTGATCCACAGTGTGCGTTTTTTCATCTCGTTTGACAACCGCCACGTCATGCTTGATCTCAATTTAAAAATATCATTTCTCAATTAAGCTAACAAATAACGCCAGTTTTTTTTATCGAGGTACAAAAAGTGGATTGAGCCATAGACTTAAGTCTTCAAACTAACCACATAATTCAACTAACCGATTTTCGGTTACCATTTAACAGTAAGTAATAATAAACATAAAGAAGTAGACTTCGCAATCACGTGTATTACCGGAATTATCCGCTTTTTATCTATCACTATATAATGTGATCGTCGTTTTGCAGGTAGACATTACTTTGTTTATTCTTTGGTTGAGGCGTTGACTAAATATAATTTATAATTTAATAAAGAAATGTTTGCAAAAGCAACCAATGTACTCCTATGTTATTTACTGTTTAAAATACACATATTCTGAATGCTCACAATTTTGTTAGCTTTTTTATTGTTTTTTTTTCTATGATACAAACGTTTGCCAAATCTGTAAATTATATCTATAAACAAACTTTATTTTAATTTCACACATGTAATTTTTATTTTTGATGATCGTAATATTTAATTTCTTAGAAAAAGTTTACATACTCATTTATAGCTAGATAACAATTTTTACAACTAATTATTTTAATATTAAGTATTTAACACGTGCATGTTCACCCGTTCAGGCTACTTAAATTTCATTACATTCACTCAGATCTTTGTCCTCCCTGCTAATACTGTAGATAGTCTTTTAGCGGAATGCTTTACTGGTACGTCGTGATGATTATGATTGTTTGGAATTTAAAATAAAATACGTCGATTAGGAATGCGGAAAGTGAGAGTGAACAATCAATGAATAGTAAACAGCAATGAATGGTCAAGTGAATAATAATCTTTATTTATCGATATGTCGGTATTTATACATATGCGTGAATGCGCCCGCAATATATTTTTATCTCACTCCTGCGCGTACAGAGGTGTTTGCAGACGTTGCGAAGATATATAGTGGGTAGACAATTTGTTGACGAAACGGTGAGACAACGCGATGCGTTCTCTTTCTACCGTGGAATGCAACGTAAATAGTATTTGCGGGTAAACAATATTAATGTTCTGGTATGCGAACTTTGGACATATCCAAAGTTCGTTTCGTCGGTCGTTGACCGTGTGTGTTGACAATATTCAGGGATGACGGTATTCCCTACAGTCTTATCAGGTAGCAGAGGATGCTTCGGAAGTATGTGATTATAACGAAACAGTTGGTCGGACTTACTCTCGTAAGCCCCAGAACAGGGATAAGAGGAATTCTGTAGTCCTATAGAACAGCATGGTCCAAGCAAGAATGTGGTGCTGGAGGATTTCTTCACGCTGTTCATCGTGAAGCCGAAAGAGGTTTGTTCTGAGATGGGTGTTGAAGGGGATCTTGAATGCCTTGATCTGCAGTATTTAAAGCTTCAGGTGATTAGTGTTGCTCGCACTACCCTAAATGGGTAAAGTATAAAGATGAGACGGATGAAGGTTTTAAAGAGAAAGAGCTTATTTCTTGGGTGAAAAGTAGCTGCATCAGTGGAATATTGAACTGATAGCCCAAATGCCATTCTATCTGATGGTAACTTTGTTTTCGTGTTAAATTCGTCATGTTCTAATTTTTTTTCTATTACATAACGTAGCTTACTTGTCAATGTTGAATTTTATCTGTTGTTAGTATTTTAGTATTTAATATAAAAATGGTCGTTTAACAGTTGAAATAAAATAAAATTAACATGATGAATAAAATAAAATCGAAGCTTTCTTTAATTAGGTGATGAGAGAATACTTTGTATACCAACATATCACCCTACATTTTACACATTTTCATTTGCGGTTCGGTTCACTCGGGCAACTGTGGAACGAGATTTCTAGATTTATATCAGATGTGGTTATTCCTTATTCACATTTAAGAGAGAATCGGAATAATATTACATCACTCAGAATATCTTTTCACCCTAAGTTTCCTTTGCTACCATTTTTTTATCCTTTTACGAATTCCTTTCCTCTAGTTCAGGACCGGTCAACCCATAGCCCGCAGGCCACATGCGGCCCACGGCACCCTTGTGTGCGACCCGTGGTCATATATGACGAATTAGTTTTTTTTTATTACCATACAAATATATTTACGAATTAATAAGTTAGAATTCTAAGTCATTATATTACACTACAAATACATTTTGTTGTTGGTTCAATACATGTTTTCTCTTCATATCTAGTTGTATCGTTTTTTTTTTATTTCAGATTTACACTGATTGAATACTTCGTGTGTACCTCTGCATTCAAATCAATCACTTATAAAAAATAATAATAAGTACGATTTTTAAAGTAAAGTCAGATATCGAAAAAAAAATTTGAAGGAAATTTGCGATTATTCTTATTTATGTGCAGCCTTTGGAAAATTTTAGGTCGTCAATGCGACCCGTGGGGCAATTTGGGTTGACAAGTCCTGCTATATTTCTACCATTATTAATTGAAACGGCATTTGTTTCTTTTTTTGTAAAATCTATCATGGATTAAACAGTTTAATGTATCCAAGATGAGCTGCATGGTTTGATGAAATTGATGTATAGCAATAACCCCGTCAGATGTACCATGTGAAACTGTGTACACAATAGAATTAAAGTGAAATAAGTAAATTTAATGTTTTCATCATCAGTTCTTAGTTCACTTCGTTTTCTACTCAGTCAAACTTCATTTTTTTCTTAGTGCATGTATTTCTACTCTTTCAAAATTTTCTTCAAATCCTAATTCAATTTATTTTCATCAAATCAACATTTAAATTCTAACTAATATATTTTTGGTTTTATTCCAGTGCAGCATTAGAAATTTAAAAAATCTTAATGGAAAAGTTGATTCATTTTAAATTCCCATTTCCCGTGAACCCTTTTTGAGGTAAAGCAACTCAGTACGTAAAACTAAATAAGCCGTCCATTATTCTCGAAAAAATATTCAAAGTATTCTCACTCGCACGTGGAACGACACAAGTGAATAAATTTGCAAAAACGTATCGTTCAACGGCTCGGTAAATAGATAAAGAATAGAGTTTCTTGAAAGCATTTTAGCATTATTTACTATTATCATTTGTATAAAGTTTCTTTGGATGTTATCTTACATTATTGTAATTTCATTTTATTGTGTACGATGCGATTCGGACTAGTCGGTTACAACCTAAAAAAATATATTTTTAAAAACTTACATGGAAAGAGTTTTTTTTTTGTATAAAATTAGAGTTTATATTTTCATAACCTATCATGAACACGTCATTTTATTTCGACAGAATAATCAACACGTTCTAAAAATCTGACTAGCTCAATCTTTTTATTAGGGTATTCATTTACAAAACCAATGAAATAGTCTATCCACGACGAATTGGGTTCAATTACTTCAACATAAACACGCTTCCCTATATTTTCGTCGCTTAAATATTATTGGATGATCCTTATTTCACAGCAGCACGCGCAAAGTTCTTCCATGTTACATGTAAATGTAACTTTTTAACCCTCTACAGTCCTTTGGTAACTGTATGATATTATCATTGAACTAAGAAAAACATTGAAGCTGATGAGAGTAATATACATTTCTAATATTTGTGATGTTCAGTAAAAGGGTTATCCTGTAAAGTTACGCTTGGAGGATGACATGTAAATATGCTCTCAGAGATTTTAAACTTGTGTCTTTTCAGAGAGGTCACCAAGATACTCGTATCTTAAGAGTAACAAAACGTCACAGAAGAATATAACATCATCATCTCCATCATCTTGATAAAGATCTATTGTTCCGAAACTCACTATTGCAGGGCAGAGACGTAGCTGTCACTCTACCTTTTAGGCAGCTTTCCTAACGTACGATCCTGCTGGGGTATTATGTGCCGCTGTTTATGGAATTATGTATCTGCTCATCCTGGATATCTCAACACCTAAGTTTTTAAATATCATCACTTACTCAACAGACTTACCATCGATGTTGGCACCTTCTTTGCTGTTTGAATATTGTCAAACTGATGGAACTTGTATAATAAACGTTGTAGATCATCTTTTGGTTATGTTACTATGGTAGTGTCATCTGCATATCATTTTTTAATAAAAGACAGAAAAACTTGTTTTTTTTTCTTTTCTATTTAACACTGTTTTATTTTTGTGAGTTCACGGCCGGTTTCAAAGACCTCCGTCTTCCTATTCAGGTGAAAATATACTGTAACTACTGAACTCATCTATATAGTTTATAAAAATCGTGGTTTTATCGCCCATCTTGAAATCTTCCTATTCAGGTGAAGATATACTGTAACTACTGAACTCATCTGCATAGTTTATAAAAATCGTGGTTTTATCGCCCATCTTGAAACCTTTGACATAACATATAAATTTATAAAATAAATAATTTCCTTTTTACCGATATATATTCTGTGAAGATTTAAATCAAATCGTAAAAATGTTACAATATCTATTTATTTTTTTAATGTTCCTGTCAATTTTGTCTTTCAGATTGATGTCTATGTTTGGTGTCCTTTTATAAACAGGATTCCATTCCGGTTCCATTAAGGCAATTTTTACATGATAATAAACCCACGAGGTTCCACTCTATACAACAATAGTGTATTATAATATTGTATAATACAATTTATTCTATTCAATATACTTGGAGTCCAAGTGGTCATTTGAAATCGGATGTTGAGATTTAGATTTTTTTAAATAAGTGTGTTCAGCTTTTTGTTTGAGTACGCATTTAGTAAAATAATTTATTTTACAATTTCAAAATACCGCTCGATTAAAATAACATTTACCGCAATATGTACATTTTTTTTTTAATAGGTAATCTACCCATGTTAGGATGATTGTGCCACCAAATTAAAGACATTATGAAATTATGTGTGTCAACATAACAAAACCACTTTTAAAAAATTACAATTCTTGATAATTCAAAATTTCAACTGATTAAGCTTAAAAATTTAGCAATCGATCTATAAATGGAAAAGTTGTTCCAAGAAAGAAGAAACGCGACAATCGTTAGACACAGCAAAGATTAGGCCTCCAGTAAATCAAATCTATTTCGCAAATGACAATAAAAAAATAAATGATCTATAGTTTCATCATCCAAACCACACTTGCAGCCGGGACTCTCCACAATACTGTAAACGTGACTAGACACAACGCAGAGGCTCATCCGCGAACGACAAATGACGGACACTTATAAATTTAAATAACATATTTAAAAAACCATGTTTTAGTTGTGAACATATTTCACATTATATGTTATATATAATACACGAAAATCAATTAAAAATCAAATTTTTCGTTTTTTACCAGACAATGAGAATTAACCTTATTCCCATAAAAGGTTTAAAGAATTTGACCATATATACTCGAACCGATCAGTATCGGAATTTGCTAAGATATTCCATAACACTATTTTATTACCATCTTTGATGTATGCGAGAGAAACGTGGATGCGGAAAAGTATCGAATGGAGTCATCTTGACAACTATATACTCGTATCAAAATCTGCTAAGATGTTAGTTCGCTGTAGTATTTTAGTGCAAACTTTGATGTATGGTAGTGAAACCCAGAGATGGAAAAAATTGAGAGGAACCGAATAAATGCGGTGAAAATACATACAATGAGAAAATTCATGAGGAGACAAAGAATAGCAGAATGTAGAGATTAGAAATGAATGTAAAATTAAGACTGATGCATTAATGGGGGAAAAAATGAAAAGAGATGGTTTGGACATGTTGAACGAATGAGAGATAAAATATTAACAAAACAAATTGAGGTACAGTCTAAATGTGAATAGAAGGTATAGTACAGGAAGACCAAAGGAATTATGGTTGTATCAAATTATTATATTTCTCAAACATTTTAAAATAGCTTATCAACTATAATATTTGAAATTTTATAAAATTGACCTGAAATGTATATTTATAAAGAGCAAAATTATCATCTGTATTTGTCATTAAAAACAACATTTTATCCAAATTATTGGAAAATCTGATGGAAATTGGACGCTAAAACTTAAATGTTTATACAATCCCGTTAATTTTGACCACAAAATTATTTGATTGTGATCAGGAGATCGTTGACCAAAATTAGGGAAGAGTATACCACCCATATCTGCTAAATAGAGTCCGTAAATGTTAGCGGATGCTTTTAGTAATTGTATCCGGCATGATACAGAGTTGAGTTAAAAGCAAACCATCACAGATAGGTCACAAATGTTTAAAAAATATTATAGATGAGACTTTCCTTAATTGCTTTTAGTTATCGCATCCATAATACAGATATATAGATAAGACTTTCCTTAATTGTTTTTAGTTATTGCATCCATAATACAGATATAATTAAAGGCATAATACAGAGTTGAGTAAATTATAATAGTACTAAACATTACAGTAAGGGGACTATAAAATATAATTGGTTAGGTTCTTATCTACATAAATTTGTATTTCGTAAGTTTATATTTAGTGAAATATGAACAGTTATTACAATAATTACGTATTTTTCATTTAAGTGAGCTCGACAAAATTTAAGGGTAGCATTTTTTCAAAAATTAGAAAAGGTGATTCATATTTGTCTCAAATTTGACCCCATGGGTGTAAAAAAGATTGACCCACAAAAAAGGTTTAAATAGGAATGAAACCTTTTAAAAATAAATGTAGAAAAATTGTCAATAAAAAAAATGTGTGTTTTTCGTAAAAAAAATACTTTGTTGCGTTTTAAGCCGTAAGTTTTATAAAAATAAGAAAGTTTTTTTTTTATTTAACAATCATTAAGGCATTATCTGCAAGGTTCGGTAATGTTTTTGTTATCCCCTGAGTATGAAGGCGGCCACGCCTCGAAACTTTAACTATCATTGAAGTAAACTTAACACTACAACTCTAAAGATCATTTAAAACTAATAAAATGTAATAAAAGTATAATATGGTACCAACTTTAATGTAGGGGAGTGAAGCGTGGACGTTAAAAACGATTGAAAGGAGCCTAATAAATGCTGTAGAGATACATGCATTGAGAAGAATACGTGAAGGGCAGTGTTTGTCTGAATACTTGTGGGGGGAATGTAAACTCAAGGCTGATGTGTTAAGTAAGATGAATTAGACCACGTTAAGATGGTTTGGGTATGTAGAACTAATGAATGAAGAAAGACTATCAAAACAGATATATAGTGTAAACGTTAGTGGAAAGTATATGAGAAGAAGACCAATGAATTATGATCAAATAAATTGAATAATATTCTGAAAGACGGAAAAGTAGAAACTCAGAGAAATCGTAGAGGTTATATGAGAGGGTGTATGGATGTGGAAGAGGCTAAGGATGGGTGTCGTGTATGAAAGTAAGGCGCTCTGTACTCTCTGCTTACCCTTACTGGAAAATGGCGTGATGGTTTTGTATGTATTTTATTTATAACAGGCAATCCACCCAAACTAAGATAATTTGTGCCACCAAATTAAAGTCATTATGGAATTATATGAGACAATATAATAAAACTAATTAAAAAAAAATGCTAATTCCAGACAATTTCAAGTTTCATCTGATTTAAAAAAAATTAACAATCGATCTAGAAATGGAAAAGTTTCACGAAGAAAAAAGAAATGTAACATTCATGGGACGCGGCGATGACGCGCGATATAGTTTTTTTAAATCAAATCAGTCACGCAAAGGACAACCGAAAAATAGATCCCCTATTATATTATATACGAGTATGGAAAAGTATATTGCTTTTTTTTTCTTTTTACAGTCCTATCAGTTAGTAAGAGTAAACACAAATTACTCGGCACAATTCACGCTTTATTTATTATTATTATTAACCCATAACATTTTCTTATTACATAGAAAGAGTACAATTTTGGTCTTATTAATTGTCAGAGCTTGCGCAAAATCTGAACAAGACGCTCAGCACACTGGGCATTAAAGCAAATATCAGGCTTACCTTCCAAGTCAAATATCTCTTCGCCTTGAAATGGTGTCGTCTACTTAACCAAATGTATTTCAATTTGCATAATTATTCGCTCCATTTTCTAGACATTAACTAAACATGTTCAAAACATTACACCGAACATGTTCGAAATATTAAACTTCTCACGTTTGACCCATACTCATCCGAGCCGATATTATAGTTTTGAGATTTACGTCAATGATTGCGTCACGGTATATTGCACATATGTGACCTACTTACTACAAATTATATTTTTCTATATGATGTTTAACTATCATTATCGCGCGGTGACTTTCCGACGACTCCCCTCCATTCATCCCTGCACTCTGCGGCTTGAAGGGCAGTTGTTAAGGATAGTCCAATTGCGTCTCTCACTTGGTCAGTCCAACGCATTGAGTTCTTCCTCTTGTGCGTCGTCCTTCCACATCTTCTTCTTCTTCTCAGTGTCATGTCAGGTCTCCCCAACATTGAATATCACCTAAGAGTAGTCGTCTTTGTCCCCGGCAGCCCGAAAAAGATCGTCAACGCTCCTTATACCAGTCCAATCATGTATATTGCGGAGCCAGGAGATTTGTCTCCTGCCAACACCTCTTAGACCCTCTATTTTGCTTTGGGTGATCAGGTGCAATAATTTGTACTTTGCTCCTCTAAGTATATGACCCAAATAGGACACCTTTTGGATTTTAATATTAGTCAGCAACTATCTATCAACTTTGGCTCTTTGAAGAACCCTTGTGTTGCTGACCATATCCGTCCAGGGTATGCGTAGCATTCTCCGGTGCATCCACATTTTGAATGCTTCCAGTCGGTTCATACTACCAGCTTTGAGGGTTCATGATTCCACTCCATGCAATAACACTGACCAAACGTAGCATTTGATTAACCGTTGTCGAAGTTTCAAGTTTAGGTCATCATCACAGAATACGCTTCTCATTTTATTAAAAGCCGCACGAGATGATTCAATTCTGCACTTGACTTCGGTTTCTGGGTCGAGGTCTTCCACTAGGATACTTCCGAGGTATTTAATTGTTTTCACTCTCCCTATATCAGCACCGTTCAATGTTAGACGTGATCCTGCCAGTCAAACACCATGAACTTAGTTTTACTCACGTTATTGTTCAGCCCCAGCCTCACACCAGCTTCATTAATTCTATCTATAAGCGTTTGAAGGTCGTCAATACTGTCTGCCAGAGCAACCGTATCATCTCCACATCTCCAGTAACCACAAACCTCCCCAAACTGTCTCCTTAGTAATGTGCGCAAAGAATCGGATGACTCGCCGAAGGCCTACTGTCTACAATACCTCGGTGATTCTCAGTTTATCGAGAATGGAAATATTAGTTCACCTACCTGTCAATATAGTTCGTAAAATCTTTCTCAAGCACCATATTTCAAAAGCCTCTATTCTACGTATCTTGCTTGTTCTCGGAGTCTAAGTCTCCGCGCCACACATGAATATTACGAAGACGAGAGACTTAACCAGGCACATTTTCATCGTGATGGTGATAGTTCTACTCTTCCATATAATTTCCAGCTTATATTGCATTCTTTTCCAATAATTATTAATTTTAAACTATAATAAAAATAAGGAATGAACATTTAAGTGTTTGTTTGGTATGAATATTAGGTAGAATTGAGAAAAGTAATAACTGCTTGTTTTGTATGACTCGTAAGTAGAATTGAGAAAAGAATTGACCGAGGCGTTACACCAAGTGATGAATATCTCGTTCGGAGTCTCGGTTCAATGGTAGGACGCCTTACTCCTTCATCGGATAAGTGCTGACTGTTATGATATTTGGTTGGATATTTTGGTTCTTTTTTAGGAGACGGAGAAGGATAATTTTTTTTTAAATTTTTAATGAATGATTATTATGAGAAATAATAAGAACGTTAAATACTTGTATACATGTGATGATATATAAATAATATTACATACGAATATACATATATTTGTGGATGTGCGATGTCACACACGGTTATATATATAAGATGGGTGTGAGTAAAAACTGATGGAGGCGAGATTATGGTGAGTAAAGCATAAAAGTTGTATATATATATATATAGGTATGAGGGGAGACGTGTGTGACTTTTTTTAAAATATCAATACATATATATAATAAATATGGGAGATACGCGGTTGCCTATGGAGGAAGGCTATCGTCTGCCGGTGGATGTGTCAGTGACGGTGTAGAGTACGGGGGAGCGTTCAGAGTGACGGGGTCATTTGCAGTTGGGGGGCGTTCAGAGTGGCGGGGACGTTTACTGATGGGGGGGCGCGGAGAATAGATTTCGGACGTGGGTGCCTAAATTTGGTGTTCGCGTTGTAGTTTCCTAGAGCTTTTATGACGGGGTTGGGATGTCTGGATATTGAACAGTAAAACCTTTCGGCCAGAGCACGCATGTGTTCGGGGATTGTTTGAAGTGCGGTATCTGCGTGGAGTCTAGAGTTATGAACTATGTAGGGTCCGAGGCGTTAAGAAAATGTATCAATTTATCAATAATTCAAAATTACTAGTGCTACAAGTATGGTATTTGTAGAAGACCCAAATTGAACAAAAAAATATAAAATACTCTCACTACTTCAAGAACAAGTTAATTGACATGTAATTATTATATTCGACCATATTTTCCAGCATACTGAAACGATTCAACTTGTAATGTAATCAAATTCACTCGCAGCCGAGAATCTCCTCGCTATTATAACGTCGATGCATTTGGAAAGCGAAGTTGTGCCGTGCACTTTGTTTTTTTAAGTTAGTGAGCCATCGGACACCAGCAAACTGATCGGTTATACCGCTATACAGGATCCGATGGCACACTGAAGCGAGACGAGCACACAGGCATATTTTTTTAAATAATAGATATGACCTAATTCATAGGTATCCTTATACCTCCGAATACTAGGCGGAAAAAATATCCGTATCGCCAAAAAAGACGTGGTTCGAATCGACGACGTTCCGCACAGAAGTCCAGTGCATTACCGCGCAGCCATATATCTCATGTGATCGAATTATATAAACTTCGAACGTTTTAACATATTTTATTTTCGTTTGTTGTTTCTTAGATATTTGTTAGAAGGACGTATGACTCGTTTAGCTTTTGTAGTATATTATAAAAATACGAGTAATTGTGTAATTTAAAAACTTGAATGTGTAATTAAAAAAAAAGTATGTTATTATTTTTTTTATTACGTGATATAAAAATTTCGTTACGTTAACAAATCCAAAATGAATATGCAATTGGGTTAAACAATGGAAACTAACAAGTTGCTTTTATACATTTCTGTCTGTTGTTTTTCTCCCTCGGGCACAAATCTTACCATATTTTGTGGCATTTGAATTAATTTTGCTCATTTGTTTATTTGAATAGAACAAGAAGTGTTTATCTGGAGGCTCTAATTGAACTTACACTAGTCTTCTTTGAGTGTATTTAGACATGTCCTCCTGTCACTTAGGGGTAATGGCAAACATTTGATCTATTTAGAATATAACTATTTATCTGAACATTGCGAATATTGTGTTGTTTAACAAACACTACATCAAACTGATATAATGATGTGTCTATTATCAGATACAGATAACATAATATATCATATATAATTGATATAAAATTCTAAAAAAAAGTTTCAAACTATACTCTATCGTAACGCAATGCTTTAAAACAAAAATCAGCAATTTTTCAAGTTGTTGTATTATAAGCATTTAGGTGTTAAACGATGCATACTAAATTGGAACCTTAAAAGGGGAACCATTGGTACTTTAAAAAAATCACAAACTTAGACAACAATGGTCCAAGAAAGATCAAGATTAGTCTTGTGACATGTAGTGTTGGAGATGATTTCTAGGTATTTCATGGACAGAAAGACTGTCAAATGTCTCTATATTAGAAGAACTGATATTTCAGAGACGATAAATACTTTACTTAATATTATATAATCGACGCGTTCTTTAGTTTTCCCGTCACCTTTTACGAAAAGAGGACATGGAGACACTCGTGATCGATAGCTTTATAGTGGGTCACAAGAGCAGAAATAGATATTCTATGCGGAAGAAGATTTCCTTTGTAAACAGCGGAATGCAAGCGAACTGAAGAAAAAGGTGCACTACATAAAGCAATATCAGCATGGGTCACATTCCTCTAGATTGAGATCGCAACTCAGAAGATGAAATGTTTTGAGTTCTTCGTGTCAGTTGTATAAGGTCTTTCGGAGTACCCTACCACGTAGTTAGGCTTATGATGTCAACATTTCGAAAACGTTTTATCTTCAAGTCTAGTTCGTAGATGGCAAAGTTGACTATGTTACGATGTTTTTCACACATGATAACTACTTATATACATTCGTATTATGTATGTTACGATGTTTTTCACACATGATAACTACTTATATACATTCGTATTATGTATGTTACGATGTTTTTCACACATGATAACTACTTATATACATTCGTATTATCATGAGGTGTCCCTTACGGGGTAGGCAGAGAGAACAGACTTCGACATTTTTCATCCCAAACACACATATTTTACCTCCTCCACATTCATACATCTTGTCATTCACAACATTCTATTATTCATACCTCTCACTATAGATTCTTTTAAAATCTAAATCACTTGATCCAGCCACGTTTAACTCCGTCTACCTCTTCCACGCACAGTTTGCACTTCTGACTTGTATACTCACTTAGTCATTCATTATCTCCACATGTCCAAACTATCTTAAAGCTCCTTTCTTCATTTTACTTGTAACATCAATTTTATATTCTTATTTCTTTGTTCCGTTTTCTTTCATATATTATCACTACTTTTTTTTCTTAATGCACGCATCTTCACAGCATTAATATTTTATTCCTTTTCTGACAAATTCTAGTTTCACTTCTATACATCAAGGTCCTTTTGTTACTTAAGGTATAGAACGGTTGTTGAATATTGTACATTGTAGTTTTTTTAGTTGATAAAGAGTTGCTGACTAATATTAAATTCAGAAAGGTATCCTTCAGAAAGGTATTTGGGTCATGTACTTAGAGGAGCAAAGTACAAATTACTGCGCCTGGTCATCTAAAGCAATATAGAGGGTCGAAGAGGTGTTGGCAGGAGGCAAATTTTCTGGATCCGCAAGATATGTGATTGAACTGGTATAAGGAGCGATGGGGATCTCAGGTGATAGTCAACGTTGGAGGGATCTGACATGACACTGGGAAGATGAAGTTTTTATACACATTTTTCCACTTTCTTGATATTTTGAACGGTTAGTAAAGTTATTTGTTGGTTTTGTTAGTCACAATGCTACTCAAGTAGTTAAAATGCTGCACTGATTATATTATCTGTACATTTACATTATTGGTTATATAAAGGTTTTTGTTGAAGAAACGAAATTCAGAATAGATTAATCATAACTTTTCGGGCATTTCGAGCTCTTCGTGGGCGAGTATTTGATAATCACGATCTAGCACTTGAAACCAAAACGGCAGTCTATAAAGCTGCAATCGTACCATGTATGATGTATAGATGTGAATCATGCGTTCCCTACAGAAGATATTTTTGGGCACACAAAAAATGTCAGCAGGGACACCACAGGAAAATAATGAAGATTCAATGGTATCCATGGAGTATCAAACGATGAAGTTTTGAGAATAGCAAGCTGTTGTACGAGTAGCATCGAGATTCAGATGTCGCGTGCACCTCTGCATTGTTCTGGATATGTTACGTGACTCGTATACCAAAGTACAGACGTCTTTGAAATGTCCTCTTTAGTGAGTTAACGAAGTGCATAAGGAAGGACGGTAGTCAGCGCAAGAGATATAAGGATGTACTGCATGAGATGCTTAAAACATTAATGTTCAGCATAACTGGGAGAAAATAACAGCAGACAGATACAAATAGTGTAGAACTGTTGCTAGTTATCAGGGACCCAATTGACAAAGAAGACGCAGACAAGATGTAAGTACTAAAACTCTTTGCTCTTTATGCAACAAGATATTTATATCAGAAATTGGCTAACATACCATAGTTATATCCGATAAGACCAGCGTCAAATACTCTGATCACCCATTTTGTATTGTGCCTTCTATTATATTATGTTACTTACTACAGATGATTGGCATTCATTCATACTTATTTACAACATTCACATATTTATTCCTTCTATTCTTACATTCAAACATATTTTATTTGTTGTTAAAACACTTATTTACGATGTTGTAGTTTATTTTGACTTAGTTCCATTTTGTTTCATGTCCTTCGTACTTGAACTGCATACTTTTATAGCGGTTATATGACCGATCGTAAAAAAGTGAAAAGGACGATAAAAACTTCCAAGAGCTTGAAAATAATCATATTAGCACCCGTAAATGTGGAGATTATTTCAACATCTAATAAACCCGATCTAAGTCGATGTGGATGATCTCCAATCTTAAACTTTTACATAACCCACATTAATTCAAACGACCTCCGTAGTCTAGTTGTTAAGACGCATGTCTCCCAGCCGGGAGGATACGGGATCAAATCAATGTCAAATCCAGTTTTTTTTTAAAGAATTTTAGACTGGTTTTCATTTACGGTATCTTTAATCTATTTCTGGTTGGCTGGAAGATATTGCCACATAATAATAAGCCCCCCAGGTGGTATTGTATACAACGAAAGTGTAATACAATACAATAAAATTCATTCAATCTTATGGAATCCTTCAACGTTTCCAAACTGGTAATTCAACATATTGAAGAGCGCCGCAGGGAGGCAATATTGTCTTCGACCACATCAATCGAGCTTTTGGGTTTAAAACATTCACAATAGTTTATTGTAAATGGTGTATTTTTATTAACTGTAGATTTGGATATACAAATACACCATTCACAATAGTTTAATGTAAACGGTGTATTTTTATTTACTGTACGAGTATATTTGGATATATGATACAAATACACCATTCACAATAGTTTATCGTAAATGGTGTATTTTTATTAACTGTAGATTTGGATATACCAATACACCATTCACAATAGTTTATTTTAAATGGTGTATTTTTATTAACTGTAGATTTGGATATACAAATACACCATTCAAAAGAGTTTATTGTTAATGGTGTATTTGTATATCCAAATCAACAGTGAATAAATAATTGAATAATCTTTTTATTCTCTTAGTTAATATATCTTTCTTTGCATAATATTACTATAATGACATTAAATTTGTCTTCTATTTAGGTGAGATTTTTTATTCTTACTGCACTGCACAATATATAACTCTTTATTTTTTTATTTTGTTTGGTGAAACCTACCTGCCTTAGGACAGGTATACGCCTGGCTAGGCAGAGGGGGTTGCTTTGAATAGTTTAATAGAAAAATGCATGCAGTTCTTTTCCTGTCGGGGTAGACAGAAAGGATGGAGCGTTAAACTTTGAACTGAATTCTAAAAATGTATTCTGAAATTCTATGATCCATAATTAATTTATTTGAATATTTATGTATTCTAAAAAAACCGTCTCATGGGATCATTGTTTGTTATGAAACAGCTGACTATGCAAGTCTAAACTGCAACCACTCATGAAATGAGACAATTACATACATACCATCACGCTATTTCCCTGTTGACGTTGCAGAGATGACAGAGCGCCAGATTTTCATATCGTGACAAAAATCCTTTGCCTCTCCTACATACATCCGTATTCACCTTGTTACACAACTCCTAAGATATAGATAACTTTATTTCTTTCAAAATATCATTTACTTGATCGAACCATACTTTCCTTGATCTTCCTCTACTAAGTCTTCCACTAATATTTGCACTGTATGTTTAGTTTGTTAGTCTTTCAGCATTCGTTCGTTTTACATGCCCAAATCATCTCAGAACTCTCTTTTTCATCTTACTCAACACATCAGTCTTAAGCACATTAATCTCTAATCACTCCATACCGTATTAACATTTTCGCATCGCGTATCACACGCTCCTACAACATTTATTTAGTTCAGTCTTTTTCCTCGTCCTCGTTTTACTCCCATTCAAAATATGATTTAAGAAGCGACTAAAAAAACTCTTCATTTCTAGTCAGTAAAGTGACGTGTTTCATTCCCAATTTTTCCTTTCCTCTCCACCATCCCTTCTTTTTCTTTTGATTGATGATATCTCACTTTATATGAAAAATAATGTTCGGGTAATTGTCCGTCTTTGTGGGGTTCGTGGGCATATGCTCACGTATGTGTTTATGGATTTCGTGGGGATGGATAGTCATTTGAATTATATGCAACCATATAACTTGCTTCATTTACTTTTGTCTGGTTGGTTGGAAGAGATTGTCGCCTGGCAATAAGCTCGCCAGATTGTATTTGCAATAAAAGTGTTAAATAAATAAATTATATTACAACACTATTTTTAAATATCATCTTTGCAGATTTGATACAATCCAGTTCGAATATACAAGTTGTAAAAATTTCAAAATAAATAAATTTTAAAAAAAATCAATTACTTATGAAGTCACAAATTTCAGCAACTTTGATTTTTGTATTTTTTTCGACATTATATGCATTTGAGATTTGTTTAATCTACCAGCAAAACAGCATTATCCTTTTAGCATTAAATTGGAAACCGACGGCTACGAATGTCGGCCACATTCAATAGCTGATTAGCTGATCGGGTACCAATCTCGCTCGGAGGCGGCTTGCCATCATTATACACATCAAAGCCGGGACCAAAGCCGCTGTTTTGAATACGGGTAAATTAATCAACATAAACTCGCTACTGTGGAATCTATGGAGCAGTGGTCACAAACCAGTGTAGAAATAAGTTTTTATTTCTCATTTAAACGCATGTCTTAATTAAACTGTGGTTTGATCCATATACTCCTTAGTCTAGTTGCTAAGATTTCAATTCCCGTCGGTGGACAAATATTTTCAAAAAGGATTTCAGTCTGATTTTTACTTAAGGCTTTTTTAAACACTTTTTCTAATTGATTGAAGCGCCTTTGAAAAAATCTACTTTCTAAACGGCGCTACATAAATTATATTTTTATTAATATTATTAAAAAGAATGAATGGTTGCAAAAGACATAAAAAGGGAAAAGCGTCAGATAGTGATGAAGCGAGAACAGAACTAAAAATGTTTAGGGATGAACAAATGATCGAATGGCTGAGACAGTCTGATTACACGCTTAAAAAGATTGAAAAAGTGTAGTGATTATTCTACTTCGTAAAAGTAGATGCAAGAATGGAGTGTAGAAAATTCATAGTAATAAGTTTGCTTAGTGTAGTAAATAAACTGTACGGAGAAATTCTGATTGAAACAGTGAGGTGAAAGACTGAAAAGGAAGTGTAAGATGGTTATGATGTCAGAGCATCCCACAATTTCTTATTTTGTTCCTTTCCTCTCCATCGTCCCTTTCTTTTCCTTTGATTAATGATATCTCACTCTATATATAAACGAATGCTAGGAATTGTCTGTCTTTGTGAGGTTTGTGAGCATATGCTCACGTATGTGGTCATAGATTTCGTGGGGATGAATAGTCATTTAAATGATTTATACGACCTTAACTTGCATAATTTAAATGTGTCTGATTGGTTGGAAGAGGTTGCCGCCTGGCAATAAGCCCTTCAGATTGTATTTGCAATAAAAGTGTTAAATAAATAAATAGATGTACTTTTATCTCATATTAGAAGGTTTAAGAGCAATCTCTACCAACCGACCAGGCTATAGTAAATTGGAAATTACTCGGTCTCAAAAGTGATTCAAATAATTATGGATTTATTAAAAAAAGTAATAAAGTGTAATAGCGTCAATCAAAGAAAAAAGGAAAGGATACCGAAGAGGAAAGATACATCGAGAGTGAAACAAGAAATATTACTGACTTTAAATTATTCATTTTTCAATTGCTTTTTGATGACATAAAAAATATACAAAAATGAATCCGCAATTTGATGGTTGGCCATCGCTGCTTTAGATAGTATAGTTCGCTTATGTTTCCTAGTATGTCAATCTCAGTATATTTAGAAAGGACCTGATAAACGGGTAGTTCAGATTGACAGGGTGAATCAGCCTTTGATCAGCCAATAATGAAGGCATTCCTAATGAGATTGGTTTATCGAAACATGATTTAGATGTAAGATATTCAATTAGATCGTATTTCGCTATTTATTTAATAGGTTAACCCTAATTTGTATTGTTAAGGTAACCACAACACATCAAAAAACAGAAGTTAAAAATTATCAATTTGATTTAGGTATAATACTAATCATAAAAGAGTTATTATTACTGACAATGAAGGATGCGAGTATGAGGTGAAAAAAAAAGCTGAAATGATAAAAAAATTCGATGTCAAAGCTGGATAAAAAAATATGGAAGAGCAGAACCCTCACCATCGTGACGAAAATGCGCTTAGTTAAGTCTCTCGTCTTCGTAATATTCATGTATAGCGTGGAGACTTGATAGCAATAGAGACGTAGAATTGATGCATCTGAAATGTGGTGCTGTAAAAGGATGTTACGAATTCCATGAACTGCAAGGTGAACTAACGCCTCCATTCTCGAAGAACTGAGAATCAACGACATTATGCCTTCGGCGAATTGTTTGATTCTTTGTCCACATTGCTCTTTGCCAAGTAGCTAGTTTGAAGAGACTTGTGGTTACTAGAAGCGTGGAAGGACGATGCACAAGAGAAAGGGTCCCAATGCGTTGGACTGACCAAGTGAGAGACGCAACTAGTACACCCTTAACAACTGCCATTCGAGCCACTGAGTGCAAGGATGGATGAAGAGGAGTCGTCAGAGGCTATCATGGGAGTCACGATACTCAGTCATGAGCTACACGACAGGATGGTGTTAATGAAAAGGTCATTTTATATATTTTTTTATTTTTTTATTTATTTATTTATTTAACACTTTTATTGCAATACAATCTGGCGGGCTTATTGCCAGGCGACAATCTCTTCCAACCAACCAGACAAAAGTAAATGAAGCAAGTTATATGGTTGCATATAATTCAAATGACTATCCATCCCCACGAAATCCATAAACACATACGCGAGAACATGCCCACGAACCCCACAAAGACGGACAATCACCCGAACATTATTTGTCATATAAATTGAGATATCATCAATCAAAAGGAAAGGAAAGGATGGTGGAGAGGAAAGGAAAAGAAAAATCAGGAATGAAACACGTTATTTTACTGACTAGAAATTAAGAGTTTTTTTCAGTCGCTTCTTAAAGCATGCCAAGGACGGAGCGAGTCTTATATTGGTTTGTAACTGATTCCAGAGTCTCACTGCATGGACAGTAAAGGACGACGTAAAGAAAGAGGAGCGGTGAACTGGAAAGGCCAATAAACAATCTCTGTTTGAGCGTAGCGCTAATCCATGATTGGAAAGACGCTGAAAATTTTCGGCGAGATAAGAGGGTGCGGCGGGACAGTTAAGGATATTATACAATTGAGACAGTATGTGAATTTGGCGTCTATTTCTAACATTCAACCAGTCCAATGCCTTCTGGTATAAAGTTATATGATTGTACTTTCGTAGGTTGAAAATAAATCTTAGACACACATTTTGAAGACGCTGTAATTTGTCCAGCTGTTCCTCTGTAGCATCCAAGTAACATACGTCCGCATAGTTCAGAATCGGAAAGAGCAGGGATTGTACGAGTAAAATTTTGGTTTTAGTTGGTAGGAATCTTTGCAACACTTTAAAGGAATGAAGGCTGAAGAAGATCCTTCGGCTTACCTCATTTATTTGATCTCGCCATGAGAGTGGTATCTATTAGCACCCCTAGGTGTTTAACAGTTTTATGTAATGGTATGATAGAGCCATCAAGTAATATATAGCATTATATAGCATCGTTTAAAGAGTAAACTCTTCTCAAGGGTGCTCTAGCTAGGAACTCAAACCCAATATTATTGACAGATAAAAAAATATTATAGATTCAATATGTATAAATAGAGTGTAATGTTAGGAAGGTTGTAGTAGTGGCTATTAAATTAGGTACTTCCCCGCATCTGCGTATGTTCAGAAAAACATTAAATTGGATAAGAAAACCGCAGAAATCTCACCAAGGGAAGACGAACCGTAATGAACTATAGTAATTGTAGATCCTCCGACATGTGATAGCATCACATTCGGCTCTAGGTGCAGTGTAGTGTATGTGTATGTGTATTATGTACATATATCTACAAAGTATTACATTGGCCTTTAGGTATTCATATGCAATCAGAAATGTATGTACTCGTACTTTAAGCCATCACTTAACATACGAGTATATTAAAATTTCAAAAATATTCAACTAAATTCTAAAAGTTATTTTAATACAGTCTCAACAAAAAAGCATCATCGTTGTTCGTAGTTCGTTTACCTTTCAAAGACACTAAGGTACGTAACACCTATGATGCTAAAGTTTTGTATATATCAATAGATGGTGGGTGTCTTTGGAAGATAAAGAGTGATGGATGGCAGTCGTAACGGCGTTCCGCGCGGAATATTAGGAGAAGAGACGATGTCTTGACAGCAGAGTTGACGTGATGAAAATGAAGATGGGGAAAGGTGAACTATTGGACAGGATTTCCCCGAGTTTTGCCATCATATCATTCTAAAGGTTTTTGAACTACTTTCTTGTATACATATTAATAGCGTGTTAGGAGAAGAAACCAGATCAAAACTTTAATCTCGAATCAATTTCTCGAACACTGCACGTATCTTAGGAAACTACTTTAGAGTGTAATAGAGGAAATAAGACTGTATAGGCAAATTCATTTGTAAAGACGAACATTAAGTTCAACTCACAGTACGAATTTAATGAATCCAAAAACAGAAGCGCACTCGGAATAATAATTTCTTCCAAACGTTATTTGTTATTTCTTCTTAAAAACTTATTATATCTACATTGATCAATAATCTTTATGATTATATTGATCTTTGAAGCAGAAGCTCTGAACAAGGATGTGTTACCACCAGCGGCGGCTGGTCCCGAAGTGCGCTGGTGTGCTGAGCACCTACGCACCTCGAGACGCTGAGCGAATATGAAATATCGCTGTCTCACGGTTTACTGTATATCTCTGCCCTATATGAATTTGCGTTTCCGTCCAGTGCGTATTGGAGTTCGCTCCGGTAGTATTGGCAAACTTGACCGGTCAATTCGAAAGGAGAATTTTTTTTTATTTTTACTTTAATTTTTTTTGAATTTTCACTTAAATAAAAATATTCGTACTATTTGTCAGTATTCTTATATATTCAATCTATACAAATATTTAACATTTTTGGAAGTCATGTTTGCGAATATATGGTATAATTTAATTATTGCGAATTATTTCTCCGGTTCAGCGCACCAATGTACCTCCAGACCAGCCGCTGCTGGTTGCCACGGTTAAATCATTCCCGTTAGTTCTTCATTCAAGAGTTGCATTTTCTTCCCGCATTTTGTCTGCCCTAAATTTGCCTCTGCAACATCAATTAAAAGATGTTACATTTTTCTCCTAGCATTATACACGCAAATCACTCTTCTTGATACTAAATACTATTTCTTTATCTTTTTCATCCACTTTAAGGTGTCATCATTACAGACTTATTAGATATTTCATTACAGCTATCTTAGCAAAACTCTCAGTGAATATATTTTCACAAAATGTATTCACTGAGAGAATATCCAAAGTGGAATTTTTTTTATTGTATTGTATTACGCTTAAGCTGTATAAACTACAACCTGGCAACCTAATTTTCATATGACAATATTTTCCAAACAACAAGAAAGATATTAAAAATACTAAACAATAAGATCGATCCGAACATCTGGTGAACAGTTATATCCCAAAAATCTCTCCGCTCTTGGGCGAAATCGTCCCATGCCTCCCTCAACCCCCAACCGTTGAAGCGTGTATATCGGTACCAGTTCGAACAGAATTTAGTCTTGTCTGTGCTCCCCTGAAGATCAGGTGAAAGCCTTGAAACCGGTAGGGTTATACCGTTACAAAAAAGTGGAATAAACAGTGTTTGATAAAAATAAATTACAATGTATTTAAACCTCCACAACGTTAATGCCTTAACTATAAACAACAATAAAAAAGATGTTAAAACTAGATTGAAAATATTTAAAAATAAAAACCTGGGTTTCATCGGGAATCAAACACGATTTTGAATAAAAATATCAGAAATGATATGGGTTGATTACAAGTTTGTAGTGTTTGTTATAAAAAAATAATCAAACTCCAATCTTCCAACAATAAAGAAATTTGACTTGGTGAATTCTCATAATATGCACACACAACATGAGTGAAAATATTTTGTTACCCATAAAATTTTACCGTCATATTTCTCCGTTTTATTGTTAATATGAACTTGTAAATTGGCAAAACCTTTTTGACGTCTTCACCCATTATGCTGTGCTTGTCTCATAAGGTTTTATTGTTGATTTAGTGTACATTTATTATATTTTTAGATGAAACTTTTGTTTATATATTTATGTATTTTATATACATAAAGAAATACTGACAAAACAAATAAATAAAGAGCGCATCGGAAGCTGGAGATAGGAAAACTAAAAAAAGTGGCTTTACTCAGTGAAATTTTGAGAAAACAAAATGTTAAAAATAAATAAAACTGAATGAACTGTACAAGATGATGTATGGAATACGAAAGGTGTATGTTGTGATAGTTTGGCGTTCTGCCCTTTCTGCCTTCACCGACTTTTAAACGGGGCGATAGTATGTACTGTACTGTAATACATTTTCACTATAACCCACAGTTCAAGTGGGTGGGTGTATTACCATGTGACAATCTCTTCCAATCAACTAGAAATTATTTTTTTTGTGGCATAAAGTGAAAACCAAACTGGTTTCTTGCCATTTAGGCCACGGAGGTCGTTATGTATAGAAGTTAATTGCGTGTGACAAACAATACTGTCTGACACTATCTGACAAACCAGTATACACACGTATAAGGAGTTATGGACAAACAAATTTGTGATGTTCTATTATTATGGAGAGTGGATCGAGATTCATTGCTTTCTAGAACGGTATCAAGTGAATGTGATATTCTATTATTATGGATAGTGGATCAAGATTCATTGTTTTCTGTAGTGGTATCAAGTAAATGTGATATTCTATTATTATAGAGAGTGTATCGAGATTCATTACTTTCTGGAGCGGTATCAACTGAATGTGATATTTTATTATTATAGAGAGTGGATCGAGATTCATTGCTTTCTGGAGCGGTATCAAGTGAATGTGATATTCTATTATTATAGAGAGTGGATCGAGATTCATTACTTTCTGGAGCGGTATCAAGTAAATGGTATTTTCTCCGGGACACTGAAATCATTTAGCGGACTGGTTTTAAATAAATTCACAATTCTCGTCGTTTTAGTTGTACTTAGTAACTGCTGTGAATAAATTATTTAAACGCTCACAGCGTGAAACTGGGAAACTGGACAGCGCTTTCAGAGTTGATGCTTTTCTTTACAAACATAAATTGGCACTATCGATGCACAGAGAAGGTGTGCAAGATGACTTTGGGATCCTGACTGATTGCCTGACTCGTGAGAGGATGAAGATGAAGCTCTTGTTAATAAGGCCTGATTTATTTTATTATATTTCTCTCGTTCGTTTTTGTACTTTTGAATTATATTGCGCTTTCGTTGCGTAATGAGAAGAATCCTTGGGTGGTAATTTATGATAGAATACGGAAAGAAGTAATTAGATATGAACGTGAAATTAAGACTGATGAGTTGAGTAAGACGAAGAATAGCACTCGAAGATGGTTTGAACGTATAGAGCAAATTCATGAAGAAAGTGTAATAAAATAAACATATAATGCAAATTTTAGTGGAAGGAGCTGTAGAGGAAAACTAACGAAAGTACAATTGGATCAACCAAATGATATTTTGAAACAAGGAAAAGTAGAAAGTTAGAAATCGTAGGGATTGTATTAATGCGAAAGAGGCGAAGGGTATGTGTTGAATCTTCTCTGCCTACCCAGACAGGGAAATGGCGTGATAGTACGTATTACACTTTCGTTGTTTACAGCATAAGTTTAAATCATCGAAAATTGCAGTTTTTCAATTTCATTTATCTTTGATGTGGTTATAACAACCGTTTTTAGCTTTGATTTGATTATAACAACTGCCCATTGAGCCGTGGAGTGCAGAAATGGATGGAAAGGGGTCGTCAGAGGTTATCATGGGGGTCACGATGCTCAGTCATGAGCTAAACAACATGATGGGGATGGTTATAAAAATCATTCTGTTGTGGATGAATTGCCTATTAAAAACTGTACCTTGAGTAATTAAAAATAATTCTCTTATGTGTTTTATTTCTACCATACAGATTTTTCATACTACGAGTAATTTGTCAAATAATTAATATCTTATTGAATTCTCCTTTCCTTTCGCTAACGAGGTATCATTCAAGTTATCTCAGCTCGGACTTTTCTGAGCAAATTCAGTATTTATTTTTAGTACAGCTAGTTTATCTTTGAAGCCGATTAAAACTTGGATCCGGTATAACTCTTAATTAAATTTTCTTGCCTCTGAGCCGAGTTCCGCCAAGACTTGTGCAATGAATGCATTCCTATATTTTTTTACTGATCCCCGCGGGATTTACCGCCGCACCATTGGCAAGAAACCCGGAGGAATCAACAAAAAAGTTCAAAGACTATTAAAACTTATATGTTTTCTTATACCGAGTTATTTTACTTGAATTGTTTACGTAGAAGAGAATCAGCTACAAATTAAACTATTCAGAACTTTATTTTAATTCTAATTATAATAAAATAACACTTTATGTAGCGCCGTTTAGAAACTCTCTTCAAAGGCTTTTTAACTCAGGATTTAAACCCTCTATTATTGATAGATTAAAAATATTACAATAAAATAAAATAACACTTTATGTAGCGCCGTTTAGAAACTCTCTTCAAAGGCTTTTTAACTCAGGATTTAAACCCTCTATTATTGATAGATTAAAAATATTACAATAAAATAAAATAACACTTTATGTAGCGCCGTTTAGAAACTCTCTTCAAAGGCTTTTTAACTCAGGATTTAAACCCTCTATTATTGATAGATTAAAAATATTACAATAAAATAAAATAACACTTTATGTAGCGCCGTTTAGAAACTCTCTTCAAAGGCTTTTTAACTCAGGATTTAAACCCTCTATTATTGATAGATTAAAAATATTACAATAAAATAAAACAAGTTGAATGTAAGGAATGGTAAGTGAGTTGGTGTGGTGTTGTGGGTGGGCATTAGATTAAGTATGGTTGTGGATGGACATTAGAATTAAGTACTTACAGTACCCGGCGGTAAGTAATACACATCGGGCTTAAGAAAGAGACTATCGGCCATAATCGACTAATTTCGGCATTGTAGAGCGTCGTCTCTGTCATTCATACACGTGTTCCGTCGCGATTTGTTAGTCTTTGTCAAACGTTCTAGGGACAGAGATGACGCTCTACAAAACCGAAGTTAGTCGATTATGGGTGACAGTCTCTTTCTTAAGCCCGATGTGTATTACTTATCAACGGGTACTGGAATGTGGCTGGGCATTAGATTAAGCACTTACCCGCTTCTACATATTATTATATATTAAGAAAAACATATTTGGTCAACCAAGATAAATCTTACTAATGGAAGACCAGCTACAAAGAAACCTTTGTAGATCTACCGATATGTAATAGTAACACATTCGTCTTGAGATGGAGTGAAGTGTATTTGTTTAGTATTCATATTCAATCATAAATTTTGATAAAACCTCCCCAAAATTGTTGTGTTTAAGTACTTCCTAAAGCTGCACAAGCCACTCATTTCTCTAACATTTTAAGGAATATAATTGTTATGACCTTTTGCAAAGAAAACACTTTTAGAATTTCAACTGTGTAATTTGATTTGTATGATCGTTGAATTACATTGAAGTATAATATTAACAGTATTAATGAAGTAATAATAACGATGATGTTAACATCGTAGTGGCTTTAAGAATAATGATTGCTGCCTCTGATATGACGTCCTATTTAAAGCAAAGATAACCATACGCACGACCCTTCGATGTATTAAAAAAGTATGTTATCGAGGCCCTTAAGGTCAAATCGATATCAGACGATTTATCTCGTTCGCAGTTTTCTTCCATTAGTGATACCAAATCTTTATTGAATTTGGATAGATAACCGCCAACAAGATAATAAATTTAAACATAATACATTGACTCTAGTTGATAAGACCACAGATTCTCTGCTCAGAAGGCTGTAGTTTCAACTATCCTTGATTCTCATTAAAAAAAGAACGGTTTCAGTTTTGTTTTCAATTAAGGCCTCTTTGTAACATATTTCTCGTTTATTGAAAATTATTGCTACTTGGTAATTAACTCACCATGTCAAACTGTATACAACGAAGGTGTAATGCAATAAAATGATAAGATAACATTTTCCATAAAAACAGTCTATTATATTTGATGTTCCCTACTGTAATAATAATAAAAACATTGGCAAAGTTCTCTTCTCTCTTCAATAACTCTTAACTCGATGGTTAGAAAAGGCTACAAACTCGCCATTTGTATACTTGACAATAAATAATCTAAATACGAGTAGATAAATGAGAATTGTCTGTAAAAAACTGTTATACACTGAAGTAAAAATACCACAATTCAATCGATTAAAAAAAAACTATTTTAAATCAGATGTCAATTGACTAAAATGAGATGCTTCCTTTTTACTGTTTAAATATCCTATTTGTTTTCGTAACACTTTAATCTTGAGTGTCGATAAAACAAATCAAATTTGTGATATTCTTAAATAAAAATTCAACTTTCGTCTCTAGCGAGGAGTCAAAAAGGATTGTTTAATATTTCGCCTTATGGATAAAACATGTCTAATCCGCAAATACAGGACTCCGCGAAGGACTTTGTTCTGCCGTCTGGGTGGAAACCAAATATCGTTAGCGAAATTTGCGGAAATTCCTAATTCAGACAGTCAAGTTTGCAGGAGACGGTAAAACACGTTGAATGTTTAAATATTGGATGAATCTACCAACTAAATAAGGTTTTGTTCCCCAAAAATGGAAATTTCCATGTATTTTTTCAATTAAATGCAACTAACTTAAAATCAACATTTTTTTTAAATGTAATACCTTTCAATATATCTGAATTAGTAATGCATACATATTGAATAATGTGGCCGGGAGGCAACATTACATTTGACCCCAATAATTAAATCTCGTTTAGAGTCACTGGAAGCAGGCAACTTACAGTTTGTCATCCTACGTATTTGAAATATTACCGTATTGAAATAACGACAAAACTCGCACTAATGCGCGCAATAATAATAATAATGATAAAAGAACAATTTATATAGTGCCGTTCAGAGAGTAGACTCAAGGGCGCTCTTCTAGGAATTCGAACCCACTATTATTGGCAAGTTAACAATATTACAAAATAGATATACTTATATAAGTTTAGTGTAAGGATAAGAAGGTGGTGACTAGGCATTTTTCCGCATCTCCATATGTTTAAAAAACATGTTTGGTAAGAAAACCGTAGAAAACTTACCAAAGGAAAGCGAACTACAAAGAAGCCTTTGTAAATTTGTGACTCAAACTCATTCGACTTTAAATGTTGTGTAGTGTATGCGAGAATTGTTCATATATGGTACAATCATAAGCTTTCATAAGACCTCCCTAAAAGGATTATCTTCAAGTGCTTCCTAAAGCTGCATACGCCACCCATATCTTCAATATTTCGAGGTAGACCATTGCACGCCACAAGACCAACAATGGCAAAATCCCTGTCATAATACCTCGCCCTATTGGATGGATTCGGAACAGCCAATTTATTCATTGAAGACGAAATCGACCTCAAAGTTCTCCTTCTCTCCGAAGGAACAACTCTCAGACACAGATTCGAAAGATACAATTGAGACATCCCATTAAGGGACTTTAATACAAAGATACAAAATATGAAATCAATCCGCTTGCAGCTCTTTAACCTTTCCTTTCCTGTGCTTAAAAAAATCCGTCCGTTCCGGTGATGTGTATTCAATACACATGTAAAAATGAGCGATTTAAAATTTGAGTATTCATAGCCAATCGCTTAAATGAATTAAATTTGAAGTCAAAAGTGATAATATTTAAAATTTAATTGCTGAAAACATAAAAAAAACATCGGCTGACGTTCACAAAACGGACAAAAGACCACCTCATATGAATGCGCTAGAGCGACTGAGACCTGAGACGGACTAACACTGTGTATGTTACCTCGAAGGTTCTATGCCTCGAAGGAAGAAACACAACTACAAACTGAGATTGTATTTCTTGCGTTCCCATATACCGAAGTAGAGTGAGACGTGAATAGCATCGCTTCCTCACCCATAGCGGTTTTTAGAATGAATATACCTACTTCACACACTGGCGCACGTTTGATTGTATTGGTGAATTTATTCCCGATTTTCACAAAATATCTCTGATGTGGCCGATAAGTGTTAATTATTATTAATATTATTTTTTCATTCAAGGTGTAAATGTATAACGAAGAAATATCTAAAATCTGAACCTAGTATTTATATTTATAGAGATATTAAAGTTTTTAGAAGTTTTTGTACTAGTTACACATCACAGGGAAAGAAGGGTTAAAATTGATTTGTTTAGAAGCGGACTAATATGAGAATATTTATCAAACCCAATATCAACCCAGCTTCTGCATAGATGACATTAAGACATTTTTTTATTATTACTTTTTTTTCTTAACGTGCTAAATATAAAATGTTATGAAAGATAATCAATAAGCGCATTTTTTACAATTATTTACTCAAATTGTCTGTATTTATGACTTCCATATATCAGCCTAGCTGTGAATATTATGGAAATTATCAGCATACGAACTCTTAAATATTATATGACAGAAACCTTTTTTTCTATTTTTTGTGTACCATCAAGAATCACACCCGAAACCTCCGTGTGGGGTCAAGCGTATTCTAAATGTAAATTTAACCTTGTAAATGTAAATATTATTTATTTTATTAAAATCCATTTATTGGTGTAATTTGGGAAGATCTTGAAACATGTGATGAGATCAAATGAATACAATTTTGAAAGAAGGAAGGGTGAAAAGCCCGTATTATGCATAAAAAAGTATGCATGATGAGGTTAATTGCACGCAATAGAAATGAAAGATGTGTGCCACTATAGAATGAAGTAGATGTCTGTTCTCTCTGCCTACCGCAGTAGAAACGCAGCTTAATGATGATGATGATGATAACATTAATTTTGTATAATTCCATTAACTACGAAATAATTTTCAAGCAACCAGATTGTGGAAACATTTAAAACGATAAACTTAAAATTAGTGACTGTTCCAAAATGCTTTAATACAATCAAACAAGCCTGTTATTCCTCTAAATGTATCCTTTAACTGTCCCGCGATTCTAGAAGCACTAAGTTTACATGTACCTAATAAATATAGCCGTGCAAGAAATCACCCTCTGTTCTACATACCAACTTACAGGACGAATATCACGGCTAAACACTCAGTTACGCGTGGTATAGAGATATTGAACCAACTGAATGACACGGTTGATATATTCTCAGTACCGTCTAGCAGTATGAGAAGAATCCTGGCTGATATTATTCCTTACGAATAAGCTAACGCTAGAAGCAGACCCTCTTTGTGTAACAGGAAAAATCCGTGCAAAGTGGATAAAATTTTTTTTAAAAAAGAATTGAAATTTTTCACAATTTAGTTGTTAATGATTTAATAAAAAAAGTAAATAACTAGTTTTACTTTATTTAATTTCGTTGTAATAATTTTGATAAAATTCTACAATTTTCAAGATTAACCAATTTCTATTTATGGTGATTCAGAGGAGACACGAATGGACTCAATATTTAAAAAAAAATTATTTTATTAACTTTCTTTATGAAATTTCGTTATAATATTTATGATGAAATTATTTTAAGGATACTACAATTTTAAAGTTTTACCAATCTTAAATTATGGTGATTCAGATGAGACATACGAGTGGACACAATGTGTGAAAATATTGTTTTGATCTTATTTCATCCGAAGTTCGTTTGCTTCTCTTCCCCTTCACAGTTTCAAGTTCAATTCCTGATGGTACCCGAAAAGGAATACTAACTTTTATTTATAGCATTTTAAAATATTTCTTATTGTTTGAATTCGGCCTGCCATACTGGGTTCTATACAGCGGAAATTAAACATAATATAACAAGATTCTATTGTATAAACGGAAACTCACAGACAGGGGCAATATAATAGAAAAATCTTCAAATAAAATCGATCCCTTAGGACAAGAATACAATGAAGTTATTTTACTTTCTTGATATATTTGATTTATGGTTTGAATATATCATAATGTTTTTGAATTACTCGTACATAAAGAGCGTTTTTTTTTGTAAAGAAAATACTCATTAACATTATTTTATAATCGGGCTTTAAGAATGACTGGCTAGTCTTATTTCTTGAGATTAACCACTATAAATCGTTGTATTGTATTACTATTTCGTTACATACAAGACAACACAATACAAAAATGATGTTATATAAAAACCAAACTGGAATTGTTTTTAAAAAAGGGATTCTGAACCCCATACCCCAAGTTGAAAGAGATGCATCTTACCAACTAGGTCATGTAGATTGTCTTAATCAGCATCATCACTATCTAGCCTATTGGGGTAGGCAGAGATTACAGACCTCCATTTCATTATTTTCATCATTCATCATTCTCCCATCTCATTATTTTAGTTATGCAACGTTTTTAAAGGTCTTTTTAAGTTTCTTGTACTTCTTACAGGAAGATTTACACAAAAAATGTCTTGTAGTATAACTACTAGATAGTTTTTTGTAAATATTTCTTCATTAATACGTTCTACGTGGCCAAACCAAATCTTTGAAATTTTCTTCATCATAAGCACTACATATTCTTTAAATCCGCATTATTTCTCTGCAATACATAGTTTTTCCACACATCCTACGCAAAGCTTTCAATTCTGTTTTTTTTTAAAACAATGTTCAGTCTTTTGTCGACCTTTCAAAATGGTAAGAAGGGCAATACTCAAATTAGAATTTTGAGGGCGCATGAATACAAATACAACCTGTTACAAAAATTATAAAAATTTATATAAATCATGTTAAAAAAATTTCAAATAAAAGTACGCACCTACCCCACATAAAAAACAAACTTGATACCACACATTAAATACAAACTTCTGCCGCATTTGTATTATTTTTATAACTTTTTGCCACGTCTAAGATTCGCTTGCACATTCTAACAGTAGGATTTCATCAAATTTATATTTTAGAAAAACATCAGCCCTAGTTGGTCACATGCACTGCATATAAAAAAATAACGTCCCTGTGTAAAATATTTTGGTACCATTCCAGACAAACTTTATTTTGTCTCGAACACAATATTTAGATTGAATTTCGTCTGCTTCGTATTTGCTTATAAATTTTTGTCAAATGCGTTATTTGATCCAATTCAAACTTTCGTCAAGATATTCCCAGGGATATTAAGCGATATTTGTTTTCAATTGCCGCTTTTCAAAATTATTTTTAGACTTTCATCGCATTTAAATTGGAACGTTAATGTTTTTTTAAATTGGTTGTCTGGGAAGTGGTTTTGTGTTTCTCGGATAGATATTGTTAGGACAAAATTATCGTTTTTAACTTCATTTCAAGGATGCTGAATGTATTGTATGTTATTATGAAAGGTTATATTGTAGTTTAACGCATACTTGACATTTCAAGGATGCTGAATGTATTGTATGTTATTATGAAAGGTTATATTGTAGTTTAACGCATACTTGACATTTCAAGGATGCTGAATGTATTCTTTGTTATTATGAAAGGTAATATTGTAGTTTAACGCATACTTGACACAAATTAAGAGTTTTTTGACATAATTTTGAAATGGGTACAAAATAATTTGTTTTTTTCGGAGCTTGATGTTTTTTTTATTGCTGCAAAGAGAAAATTTGGTGTAAACCAAAAAAAAGGGTACAGTGTAGGGCGATGATGCAGTAAGCAATCGTGTTTGTCAAATGTGGTTTAAAAATCTATAATGGTGATACGATACTCGGAAGATAATGACCGCTCATAAGGGTTGATAACCACTGATATCGACCAAATCAAGGCTTTGATAGAGAATAACCGGCGTTCTACAACACGAAAGTTTACTACGATAATGAAAATATCGAAAACCACTCATGGCCAAGTTACATCTAAATATTAAAGTTTCACTTTTGAATTTGACCTGAAAAACTCTCCAGACAACCCAATAATTAAATTATTATTATTTTTAATCAATATTTTATTGTTGTATTGAATTGGTTTTGTTGCGAAAATCATTCTTTGGCGGCACGCGCCAGCTGTCTCTTCACCTTTTAGGTGGCCTTCTACAGGGATCTCGTGTGTTTTTATGTATGGAACTCTACCACTGTACAACATATCGCCATGGTCACACTAGTACCGCATTCTCTTCGTGATCCTTCTGACTGTCTCAAAAAACTCATAGCTTATTCTGAGATGGCTAACTTACACCCACAAAACAGTTCGTAAACAGTTATAAACACACGTAAACAGTTCAACGAATCCGAGCTGTAGTCGCTCGTGTGGTTTGACAACTGTCAAAAAAAATTCCAGTTTATTTCTCTCTTTTGTCAAAATGTTAACGTTTATTTCTCTCTTAACGCTGACAATGAATCTAGGGTTGATTGAGTATTAGCGTTTATGTCTGACATTTAATATATATGTTATACTTACTTCCTATTTATTATCATTTACCTTTTTTATTGTTACAATAACACGAACAATTTGTGGGCTGAAAAACATCTGACGTCCTCACTGCTGAGCTAACTTTTCTATCAATGAGGATATCTTGATTGGGAGGATGTTATGAAACGAATCTAGACAGTTTGATAGTTTACCTCTCAAATATATTTTCTTTTCTATAACCTTAACGTATGATTTGTGTGTGGTTTCAGGATATATATTTACGTGGTATTTTGCTATCAGTGAACCTTTAATTTATTTATTTCTTTATCTGTGTTTCAAAATACTTCTTTCCACCATATCGTCAGAAAATCTATCAGGTCTTGTTGGATTCGATTCCCACTTGCACTTAAAAGAAAATTTCAAGCAAAATGGATCTCTCTAATTTGTTAGAAGATATAAATTAACCCACAATTAAATACTGTATACAACGAAAGCGTAAGATGGTAAAGAGTACAAAAAAGTCTGAACAAATGTTTATAATAATTTTTCTCTACATCAATAATACAAATTCTCCACTTTCACTCAAAACTTTGTAAAACAATTATATGGGTGGTTGAAAGACATATAAATACATAGTAATAAACCTGCCATTTTTTTACTGTAAATAAAGTTTAAATAAATAAATAAATTTTATATTATGTTTCTTTTCCAGAACCAGTAGAAGCAGGACCGGGTGGCCCAGCCTGCGAGTCACACATTAACCTGGGCCGAGCTCGCCCCCGTGCTGCCCTGGCATCCCCAGGGTTTCCAAGAGCCTATCCTGATGGTGCCCGTTGCGAGACCCAGGTTGGGGCTCCACCCGGGTATAGAATTATCCTGGAATTTGAAGAGCTGGTCCTGGAACAAGAGCCTGAGTAAGTAAAATATAATTCATTGAAATACTGTTAACATTGTAAAATTTCATATGAAATTTATTTTTTTCACAATGAGATAACATATGTTATATAATAACGTATCAATCAACAATTCCCGGGACTAACCAACAGATAGCGCCTCTAATAACAACACCATTCTCAGTTAGTGCCAGCCTTTAGAAGTTACGTGTCAAACTTTCATGACATTCTGACATTGTGTCATTGAGTTACAGTGGTTTTAGTGACGCTACTTTTGCTATTTTCAAAACAATGAAAAAAAATGAATTTCGTGTGTTGATAAAACATTGCTTTTTAATAGGAAAAAATACCGTTCAAACTCAGCGATGGCTTGAAAAGTGTTATCTTAGCTCTGTTCCGTCAAAAACTACCATTTGTCGGTGGTATGCTGATTTCAAACGCGGTCGTACAGACACAAATGATACTGAACGCCCCACATGAAGAAGAAAAAAGTTCTCTTTCATCAGGACAATGCACCGTGTCAAAGTCGATGGTGACGATGGCCAAATTGCATGAGTTGAACTTCGAATTGCTTCCGCACCCACCGTATTCTCCAGATTTGGCCCCAAGCAACTATTGGCTGTTCGCAGACCTCAAAAAGATGCTCCAGGGAAAGAAATTTGGCTCCAATGAAGAAGTGATTGCCGAAACTAACGCCTATTTTGAAACCAAAGATAAATCGTTCTACACGACTGGCATAGAAAAGTTAGGAAAGCGTTGGAATGAATGTATCGCTCTTGAAGGATACTATATTGATGAATAAAGAAGAATTTTGTCAAAGAAATGTTGTTTTAGTAGTTAGTCCCTGGACTTATCGATCGATGTGTTATATGTTATACTCGTATTTTTTCTAAATTAATTTCGTTTTAAATCTTATTTCGAAAACTTTATTTATTTTAATCGTCGTCGTTGCTGGACTTGGTATTCGAGGATACTCTCGATATTCCAATATAAATTCAGTAAGAAAACGAAGTTATGTCAAAGAGCTGTGTTTTGTACTTTTTTTTCATCTTCCTTTAAGTAAGTGAGCCATTGCACACCAGCAAACTCTTCGACCACACCGTTTTACTGGATTCGATGGCACAACTTGTGAGGCGGTCGGAGCCCACCAGCATGTTTTTTTAAGAATAGATATAACCGAAGTCATAGTTATACTTATATTCCCAAACACTAGGAGGAAAAAATATCTGTGTCATTCAAGGGGAATAAATTACACAGCGCGGGGTTCGAATCAACGACTTTCCGCATGAAAATCCAATATTTTACCGCCCCACCATGTAACTCTTTTTCGTTTCACACTTCATTGTATAAAAATCTGATGGACTTTTTTCCGTTTGGCAATCTCTTCCAACCATCCAGGCAAGAGTAAATAAAAACATTAAAATTGATTTTCTTAAACCTATGATCCTAGCTGTTTCAAAATGTTCACCTGATCATCACGGGAGCTCAAAAAAGACTTTATAATGCCCGGGTTGATACCAATAGACTAAACGCATCTAACAGTAATATTCGAACTTCTAACAATAAAAATTTGCAATGGTGGTTGGGGGTAAAGGGAGGCAAGGGATGATTTCAGCAAGCAGTGGGGAGACCTTGGGAACATATGTGTTTACCAGGAATTTATCTCAATGCACTGATTGGTATTTCTAGGGCCTCTAAAATGTTCAATTTATTTTCGTTATATTTTATATATTTATGGTAGTGGAAAAAACTGTGTTTTACAATAGTAAATCATTGAAAATATCTTTAAAACTTGATAGTGTCAACGCCTTAAATATAAATAAATTGTTATTAACAAAGTTATAGTAAATGATCGCTAAATTCTAATTATTATGAATATGTACGAAGTCAATAATATAAATGACAACAATAAATGTGAAATGTTATAAATCAAAGGAAAGGGGAAGGAATGCTAGTGATGAAAGAAAAATTTGAAATGAAACACATAACCTTACTGACATTCATAAATGTTGGTATATCTTACCAAAAATATAAACAATTTACTAGTGTTTAATAATTGAATGGTTGAAGTAAAATAGGCACTAAGTACCAAAAAAAACTATGTATGCAGTTTCATTCTATATGACATATATGACATATTTTTTTGTACTTAGTGTCTATTTTACTTCAACCATTCAATTAATGGAACCATGAATTTCTTGAACGTAGATGAAGAGTTTGCTCTAAAAATAACAGTTATTCTCTTTTAGAACCCTTCAATTATTTTTTTAAGATATAGATTTTTTTTCATTCCTTAAGTATTTCTTGTGTACATATTTTGTCACCTCCTGGTTCTTTCTTGGTGTCATTCTTTTGTTGCGAATCTTCTCCCCTTAAATTCACAAATTACAAGAAAATTATAAACCTGTTAAATCAAAATGTGAAGAGAAAGAAGTTTTATATTGCAGTGCTTTGGCGATAGGGGAAAATCATAATAAAGGCTTCTTTTGAAGTAGCACACCTAAAACTGAATATTGATTCTTAACAATGCACACTTTGCGTTGATGACCGGAATATTCTCTTTCGAAAAGTTTTTTTTACTATTCCACTTTGCTCCCTCGTACTCATCAGATATTACTCCCTTCCTTATTTCCAAAATTGCGAGTGAAGAGGAAATTAGGGAAAATCGGATGAGACTTTTAACACCAGGAATGTGAGAAGAACTAGGTCCAGTATATTGCATCCCAAAAATGTCTGTTGTAAAATATAAAATTTACGTTCGACTTCACCTAACTCCAGGGTGATCTAGTTAACACATTAAGTTAACTGATCCGTCCTGAAGAGTCAATGTTTCAGATAAATATCTGAGATAAAACACTAACAATTTGTTTTATCAACCTATATGTCGAACCAACCCACCTTTGAAAATTTCGATGGGTAAACCAATCACATTTTAAAACCGTGCATATCCTCAGATATGTGATTTTCATGTGTCACTTAAAACCTTCTGAGAAAAACTCATAAATAAAGTTTTTTTTTTATTAAACAAAGTAAATTATTGTACAAACATTTGTCAAGGCTATACCTATATAAAAATGTACTACTTAACTAATCTTAATTATATGTTATAATTTATGCACTTACTTAATCTTATTTTCCTACATGTCATTTTATTTTATTTTTTTCAATCTTAATATATGATTTCTTAGAAATAATTAAACACCTACATACTACTTATAACTAGATAACAATTCTTACACTAATTATTTTGCAAAAACAAGTCCACTCGTTTAGGCTACATGTATTCCATCACATTCACTCAGACCTTGGTCGTCCCAGCTAATACTGTAGGTGGACTAGTCAGGCAACAGATAATGCTTCGGAAGCTTGTGCTTATAAGGGAAGGGTAGGTCGGATTTACTCTCGTAAGCCCCCAGGGCAGCGACTAAGGGATTGCTGTGATTTTGTTGGCTTTTATAAAACTTCACGGTCCAAGCGAGGATGTGGTGTTGTAGGGTTTCTTCTCGTTGTTCGGCGTGAAGTCGGGTAAGGTTTGTTCAGGGATGGGTGTTAAAAGATATCTTGAATGCCTTGTTCTGCACTCTCTGGAGTTTCAGGTGATCCGTGTTGCTCGCACTACCTCAAACGGGTGCAGCATAAGTCAAGATAGGACGAATAAGGGTTTTATAGAGGAGGAGCTTAGTTTTGGGTAAAAGGAAGCTGCGTCGATGAAATATCGAACTGATAGCCCTATGCCCTTGTGACCCTTCTGTCTGATGGTAGTCAAATGAGTTTTCCACGTCAGTCGCCGGTCGAGCTGCAGGCCGAGGTATTTAACCACGTCCTGCCACTCACAAATGAAGTACTTTACTGTAAATAATTTCATTTTAAAATTTGTTTTAATGACACGTGTTTCTACCTTCTATCTCAAGGCTCTCTTCACGCGGAATGGGAGATAATTGGTTGAAACAAGTGTCGAATAACAAAATGATTTTTTTAAATATTATTTCACAAAATTACAGCTGAAACGTTTAATAAAAAATATCATTTTACGTATAGTTCATTGACCTCCAGTATCAGTTCATCAATCAATATTTTGAGCAAATTCAATAATACAAACAAACATTCGAAAATTGTATTTATCTTTCTTCCCCAGTTCATTCTAGGTTATTGAGAAATTAGATTCATATTTCCAATAAGATAAACTCAGTACCGATCTTGGGTTGCAGCGAACTCGTCAGAAATTCATATTCCGCGCGCATTAGGTCTAAATTACCATGACGTCTGCACAGGCAATCCGATATCCGCGCCGACGGGAGCGGAACGGAAACGCAGGGAAAACTTATCCAATTTGCCAAGAGAATTCCGATGCTACGAGTATATACCATCAGAGATGATTACCGGGGGAAAGGGTTCCATCCTGCCATGTTTGATTTATCATATTTTATATGGGAGTCGTTGAACTATTTTTGAAATATCTTATCTTCTTGAACGAAATAAATGTACGAAACTCATCAATAATGTTTTTTTTTATTAATTATGCATCTTTCTAGATATTGGTACATATTAATATTATGGTATAACGATTTGTTCGGTTCGATTGATACTGATGCTTTTTTTGTAGACAAATTTGATAGGAAGCAAGAATAATTTAATAGGAGTGCAGCTAATGTGCAATCTGATTCCGAAAAAAAATTTATGTGCAATGAAACTCAACTATTATAATTTTGAGAAATCTTCATTGAAAATTCATCGCAGCGGAGATAATTTCCGGTTATAACATAATTACAACGACATTGTTTTCATAGACAAATTTGATAAGAGTATTGTGATAGTTATGCTAGTAGGCAATCTGATTTCAAAAAAGGAATATGCAATGAAACTCAACTAATCTTTAGAAAATTCATCACAACGGATATTACGAGGGTCATCTAGAAAGTAAGGTTACAAGAGCTCCTGAGGCCGGTGGAAATTTTTTGTTTTGAAGTTGGCGCACCTGGCGTGTAGGGGGGGGGGGGGATCCTAACGGTCAGTTTGTTTGGTCCCGCATGTTTGTTGGCCATTTTGTTCAGTCACAGTAAATTCTTCTGATGGAGAGGTCGTCGCGCGCTCCCGCCATAAAACGTCCGTGCGAGATCCGCGCGGTCATCCGTTTTTTGACTTTGCAGAACAACAACAGAAGTTTATGGTAGTGATGTGATGAGTCAACAACATGTCACTAAGTAGATTAGGTTGTTCAGAGAAGGCCGTACTGATACTCACGACGAGGCAAGGCAGTGATTTCTGACGAACTTGTGCAAAAAATTAAAGAACAAGGGTGAAATGACCGCCGTGTGACGCTTGACGATCTTCACGAAGAATTTCCTGACATTTTTCGTAGTCTCCTTGGTGATATTGTGTCGGAAAAACTTGGTTACAAGAAGTTGTGTGCGAGATGGGTGCCCAGAATGCTCGCACCGGAGCACCGTCAAAATCGCGTGACCGCCGCGCGTGAATTTTTGGATCGTTTTGCATAGGAGGGAGAAGCTTTTCTGGACTCTATCGTGACGAGGGATGAGACGTGAGTGTGTCACTACATCCTAACAATTTTCCAACGATCAGGAGGTCGAGGAAGCTGTGAAGAAGTGGCTGAAAGCTGTGAAGAAGTGGTCTATGACATTGGCATACAAAAGCTGGTGCCCTGACTACAGAAATGTCTCGATCTCGACGGCAATAACGTTGAAAAATAGTTTAATATATTTGTGAAGTATCCTGTGAATTTCAATTAAATACAAGCATTTTTCGATCCTACATAAATGTTGTAACCTTAGTTTCTGGATGACCCTCGTATTTCCGATTATAATGACGGAGAAATTATTTTCATCCATAAATGTTATGAAGGTGAAGTGATCACTTTGCATCTATTATATTATATTATAATTTTGATAAATTTTCATTGAAAATAAATTTATCACAGCGGAGATCTTTACCGATTATAATTACGTTGACATTGTTTTTATCCACGAATAGACCAAGCTTTGACTGATACGATGTTGCTATAATTCATTAAAATAACAACAATTTTTGCTGCATATTATAGCACAATGGCCAATAATATGTTGTTGTTTTTTTTTAATAGAATCCACCCAAACTAGGATGATTTGTGCCACCAAATTAATAACATTAATAAATTATATGATTCAATATAATTAAACCAATTTGAAAAAAATACGTTTCTATTTAATTCAAAGTTCCAACTGATTAAACTTCAAAATATGTTAGTTTATAACGATCAAGAAATCCAAAATAGGGGAAAATCCCGATTACGGGGAACCATTCCAACGATCAGGAGGTCGAGGAAGCTGTGAAGAAGTGGCTGAAAGAGCTGGCGGCGGAGGTCTATGACACTGGCATACAAAAGCTGGTGCCCCGACTACAGAAATGTCTCGATCTCGACGGCAATTACGTTGAAAAATAGTTTAATATATTTGTGAAATATCCTGTGAATTTCAATTAAATACAAGCATTTTTCGATCCAACATAAATGTTGTAACCTTACTTTCTATATGACATAAATAAAAAAATAATAAGCTTATTGATATAGTATCTATATATATCTTGAAATTGCATATATATTTGAAGATAATGGAAAAGAAAATACATTTAAGAGAGAGGATATTAAAAAATCTGAGCTCATCTCAAATCATCCCTCCAGTCGAGCTACACCTTCACCAATACAGGGTGAGCCCGGCCGCGAGGACATCAGATATTTTTCAACCCACACGTTTGTTTATCTAAGTATTGTTGAAGAGAAACAAATGTTAATGCAAGCTATCTGATGTAAAATTATAGATGTAAGCTTATTAGATAAAAAATATTTCTCCGTTTATTTTACAAATTAAATTAATTTATCGTCGTCGTTGCTAGACCTCGTAGTCGAGGATCCTCTCACCATTTTAACGTCAATTCAGTTGGAAAATGAAGCTGTGCTATGGAGTTTTGTTTCTTTTTCCCCCTTTTTAAGTGAGTGAACCGTTGCACACCAGCAAACTCACCGGCCACATCGCTGTATTAGATTCGATGGCATACCAAAGTGAGACAATTGGAACACATCACCATGTTTTTTAATCTTTTTTAAATAACATTTATAGTCATAGGTATCCCTCGAAAGCTACATAGAAAAAATGCCTGTTTCATTCAAGGGGAGTATCAAAGCGCAGGGTTCTAGCCGATGATCTTCCGCACGGAAGTTCAGTGCATAACCACGCAGTCGTGCACCTGATACAACCTAAATAAATTAACAACCACACCTAAACCAGTTTCAGGAGAAGTTTAGTTTTCCAATTTAAACATATTTTATTTCTCGGATTCCCAGATAGAGCATACTTGTTTACAATTATCAGCTTATCCAAATAATTTTAAAAGATATCAATCTGGTTTATTTGTGTGACTTCATCAATATGAATTAAAGGTGAAGAGTGAAGGCGAGGAATAAGGGGTGGAATATGAGACGATAAATCTGAATTGACATACCATCCGAGAGAACTTCTTTTAGCGTCGACTCTTATGATTGACACAGATATATTTAGCTTTTAAGTGCCGTGTTACATTTCCACGGTTTTATCAACGTCATAGATATTTTTAACCCTAATTTCGTTAGAAGACTTTCAGACTTACCATTAAAAAAATTCATGTTACGATGGATAATTTTGTGAATAATTTTGATACAATTCATTCTATGTTACAAACAATTTGATCCAAATCAATCATTTATGTTTTCTTAAAAAACAAGAATGTAGATAATTTATTAGCATGTCTTAATCATGTTTTTTTCACTACACCACGTGTTTCAAATAAGAAGTAATAGAAATAATAATAAAATCATTAAAGAACCATTTATATAACACTGTTTTGAACAGATCTTCCTTAAGGGCGCTCTTATTCAGGATTCTTACCTTCTATAGTATTACTGACGGATGAAAAAATGTACATCAAAAACAAATTCAATAAGTTGGTACTTCTTCGCATCTGTATATGTTTAGAAAAACATATGTGGTACGAAAACAAATTAAATAAGTAGGTACTTCTTCGCATCTGTTTATGTTTAGAAAAACGTATTTGGTACGAAAACAAATTAAATAAGTTGATACTTCTTCGCATCTGTATATGTTTAGAAAAACATATTTGGTACGAAAACAAATTAAATAAGCTGGTACTTCTTCGCATCTGTATATGTTTAGAAAAACATATTTGGTATGAAAACAAATTAAATAAGCTGGTACTTCTTCGCATCTGTATACGTTTAGAAAAACATATTTGGTGCGAAAACAAATTAAATAAGTTGGTACTTCTTCGCATCTGTATACGTTTAGACAAACATATTTGATACGAAAACAAATTAAATAAGTTGGTACTTCTTCGCATCTGTATATGTTTAGAAAAACATGTTTGGTGCGAAAACAAATTAAATAAGTTGGTACTTCTTCGCATCTGTATACGTTTAGAAAAATATATTTGGTAAGAAAACAAATTAAATAAGTTGGTACTTCTTCGCATCTGTATATGTTTAGAAAAACATATTTGGTACAAAAACTTATCAAGGGAAGACGAACTTCAAAGAAACTTTTGTAAATCTTTCGATATATGATAGTAATACATTCGGCTTTAGGTGTAGTGTAGTGTCCATATATAATCGTAAATTTTTATTGTTCCTTGTCGTGACCTTAATGCTGTGGAACGTGGCTCACAAATTGCTGAACATGTTCATGTGATTTTCTTGGAAAAATTGCCTTTTATATTACAGATGTAATAGGAATTATATACGTGCTGAATATATTGTGATCCTTACTGCTTACACACAATATGTGGCGATTAGAATGTTAAATGGCAACAGGAGTATCAAAAAAATATTTTAGGAAATACAAATGCGCATAGAAGTTGGAAAGATTAGGAGAGAAGATAGTAAAAACACAGAAACAGAAGGGAGCAGCCTCTGCGTTAACCCAGTTTTTAGGATATGAGTGCTGGCCGTGCACTGACAAATAATTGGAGCCAAAACTGAAGCGTTCGAAATGACAGCGGACCAGAAGCTCACTTTCTGGGCGACCTTAGACTGACCAGTACTGTCTATAAGGCACTACCGCTTAACATCTCGCTCGCTAAATTTTGAAAAAATAATAAATGTAAAGAATTTTCTAACAAATGTAAACTAAAAAATTTCAGCTGAAATTCAGTGGAATCCACATTTCAGCTGAAATTCTGTGGTATTTCTCGAAACCCTCAAGCTGCAATAATAAAAATATAGTACCACAGTTCTTCTGTTTTTATAGGAAACGCTTTATTTCCTGATTCATCAGGGTAACTTTGGTGACGTGGCAGTGGAGTAGCGAAACGGGATTGGATTACATTTAAAAGGGTTTTATGAGCTAGAAATAAAACCGTTTATTTTATTGGATATTTTGATACTTAAAATTAATCGATATTTCAAATTTCAGTGAATGTACTATGAATTTTAATTGCGTTATTATTAAACCCATTTTTAAAAAGTGTCTTGCGCGTATATTTAAATATTTTAGATGTCTTTTTGGCAGAATATAACTTTTAGGAGTCACGTCTAAATTGTTTTGATAAATCAAAAAGTGTTCCTGAAATATTAAAAAAAAAAGTATTATACAGTTTTGCCTCAAATTACACAAATTCACATGAAAGCTGTCAATTCTGATTTTTTTTAAAGCATAATAGTAACATTTATTTTATATCAATTTGGTTTCTTAACATCGTCTTATTTTGTTTTTCAACTGTGGTTTTGACAGTCAAAATGAGTACGGAGATTCCCACATTTTATATATTATTTTTATTAACTCTTATCAAAACATATGTTATCAGTTATCACTTATTACAGATATTAAAAAAATAACCAAAGCGTTTTTTACTAAATAAGAACAAAGTATATGGGAATATGTAAATGATCGCCTATTTCATAAAGCATTTAATGGTTATACTCGTATGTATACTGTTCAGTTAGAGGCTATTTTTTCTGTAATCAATTACCCACTTTAAAAGAAGAATTGCCGTACTTTGTAAAAAAAATTGTCATATCAGTAATTTTAACCATCAAACAGAACTGATAAAATAGTTTGAATTTTTTATCGTTTTATCACCTTCAGAAACCGAATATTTCAGATGGAAGACCCCCGATCTACTATTAAGCTACTACTACTAAACTAGCTAGATTTTTTTCAATTGTCGTTTTTTTCTCAATCTTTGTTTGATTTTTTGCTGTTTACTTGTTTTTTTTTAATATTTTTTTCAATTATTTACTATAAGATATGACTATTTGTAAGATATTTAGCTTCTTATTCATCAAATAGTACTATAAACAATGATAGTGTAACCATTATGGTATTCTGTTCTTCAAAAGTGGCGGAAAGTCATTCTGTAAATGACAAGTATATTCCACTGAAGTGGATCCACACCCTCAACCCATTTATCGAGGTGTTTTTCCTCCTCCCAACTTTGCATTTTCTTTCTATATTTCCCTGCAATACAAACTGCGTGGCATAGTTAGCGTGACGCCTATCTACTGAGCCGGCTGTTCCGGATTCAATTCCCATCGGTCTCCATTTTTATTTAAATTATCATTCATAAGTCTAGTTTTGACTTAACGCATCTTTGACATATTTCTGGTTGGGTGAAAGAGATTTCTACATTGCAACTAATGAAGGTGTAATACAATACTATACAATTTGGTTTATACTGTTTCATAATGTATCTAAAATACAACGAAATTCATGTTGATATTAGTAAAATAAGAAGAAATTTGTAAAAAAGGCAATTTTATCTAAAGTATAGGACAATAAAGGAAGTCACTAAGACGTATACGTAGAATGAATAAATTCTTCGAGAATTATTTAATTATTTACTATATGCTGCATAGAAGACACGCTAAAAATTATCATAGAAAACTACATTTAGTTGCAAATCAGCTGAGAGTGTTGTAGTTATATTGTACTTTCATTGTATTTAACCTAGCGGGTTATTTGCTAACATATAAGGTTATCTTTTTCAGTTAACCAGAAAGATTTTAAACGGACATGAAAGGAAAAACAAACAAATTACAAAAACCTTTTTCAAAAATCCGATATCAACGTGAATCAATCCTTAACCCTCGAGTTAAAAGGCAAACGTCTTATCAACTAAGCCACGGAAGTCATCAATTATGGTTGTAATCTTATAATAATTTTTTAATTCGTTATATAACCAGTTTTCAAATAACTTAATTCCACGTGTAAACAATCAAGGCTTTACACAGAATATCACCCTTCACCACGAAAATATAGTAATTATTGATTAGTGTTATTTTTTTCGTGAAATCTCATTTTAATATTTTGATTAAAAACTCTCTGTTAACGTTAATTCCGTATTGTAAATTAAGGCTATTTACAAAACAAAAACTCATCTTGGGAATTAATGAATTCGTTTGCGTGGAAACATTTTTTAAAACGAACTTCCTTCTAGTTTATTCGTTTAATTATTAAATTATCAATTTATCAGTGCTGGTCTTCAATTACACAACCTTGGCAAGTATCTGAAGCTGAAAAATATCATAAATATCTTTCAGGAATATTCAAGAATATTTTTGTATTCATCTACATATCATTATTGAATATCATTTAAGGCTTTGTATAAGATACGAATTTCATATCAAACAATCTCATTTTTTGTTCGTCTACATATGATTGTAAAACTTGAATATGAAAATACTCGAAGTTGGATAAATACTGTAAAAATGAGTGCACAGATTGAAATATATGAAAAGGTAATGTATGGCTAAATTCGAAATGAAGTAATTATGAAAAAAATGACTTTTAGACTGATTTGTTAAGTAAGATAAATAAAAACAAAATGACATAGTTTGGGCATATGGAACAAATAAATGAAAAAATACTAACAAAATAAATACAGTGCAAATATGAGTGAAAAGCCAGCAGAAGGAAAAATAGTAGGAGATGTATGAGAAAGTGTATAGACGTCGAAAAGACGAAATATATTTGTCGAAAATGTGTACTGAGTATATGTGTGTCCAGCGCTCTAAACTCTCGGCATTAAAGGGTCTAAATAAATTAATAATATAAATGAACACTGTAATTATATTATAAATACATCGTTTTAATGCTTTTGATACGAAGGAAGAGAAATCTTTTGAAGTGATCTGTCGCGTTTAATAGCTGGATTTTTTTTCTTAGGAATATTCCTGTTATATTTTCGTCATCTCGCATATTAAATATTTTACGTGGCTACTTATTATTTGAACCAGTAATGGGTGATAAACGAGCGATGTAACAATTCAACGAGCGCGGGGCGTGGGTTGACAAAATTCATTACATCCTCTAGTGCGGATGACCATATAACTAGTTTAATAACCGCTGGAACTTTGTAATTCAATTATCTATCCGCATTACAAATACAAGTTTAGTAACATATACTGAATTTGCTTTATATTATGTATCATATATATATAGTGATATGAACTCACTCTAAGTAAATACAAACGAGATTGCTTCAATTTGTTATCCATTTCCATGTTTAGTAATATAATACGTTAACTATAAATTTAATTTTATTTTTTTAACAATTTTATTTTACTTTTTAATTTTTAATTTGGCCATTAAAATAATATAAGTTAAAATGTTTAATTCAAAGTGCCCATCAATACGAAATACAAGATGTTACAAAATATCAATATTTAAACATTAATGTGATTTATACAAAAATAATAATCAAAAGAAGCACTCACATACCACCAAATAAATAACCACGTTGCATACCAAGCCCCAGGACTATCCCAAAAATAAAAGGGCTTTCAAAAAACAATGTGTGTATAAAAAAATCCATTTAGATAAAGGAGAAAGAAAAATTCACTCGCCGTTTTCATCCCTTAAATACACATAGAAAAACACAATTATCCTCTACGTCAGAGAAATCGTAGGGTTTATATTAGAAAGTGTATGGACATTGAAGAGGTAAGTGATAGAAAAGTACGCCACTCTTTCCTATCTGCCTACTCCGACAAGAAATCAGCGTGATAGACTTCACTATAGTACATAAGCACTTTATATTTTAACCAGCTATAAAAGATACCATGAATTGTCTCAATTACTTAAAGTGAAGTTACATTTAAAAGGTTACATACAAACAGAAAAACACATTAAAAAATAAAACAAAATAACAAATTCAAAAAAGAAAAAATCTATTCAAATGAAAAGACAAAATATTATTTTTAATATCATGAATGTTTCGGAGAGAGGATAGTAGGGAAATCAAAATGTTGCAGAATGTAGGATAGGGAACGACCGGCTATATCATTGAAAATAAATGTTATGATTTTTATTTCGTTTCTTGAAACAAGCCATTCAGGATGTAAGTCTAACAGCGGTGTAAGTCTAACTGGCTCCACAGTCTAACGTCAGTTCTTGTATATCAAATATTGTACTGTATTACACTTTCGTTGTGTATATTACAACCTGACGGGCTTATTGTCGTGTAGCAATATATTCAAACCAACCAAAAAGATGATAAAGAGGCCTAAAGTGGAAACCAGACTGAATTCATTTAAAAAAAAAATACTGGGTTCTAGCAGGAATCAAATCTGCCACCTTCGAGCTCGTAGACATGCGTCTTACCAACAAGACCACGGAGGATGCCTCATATGGTGGATAACGAGATTTTCAAATTTTGTAATATGTTTTAAATTAAAAAATGTTAGTGTCTTATAGTCTTCGTTTATATAGTTAATTGTTCATTGTAGATTGTATAATATGACAGGTTTATTCCTATGAGAAATCTCTCCCAACCAAACACAATTGTTTTACAAAGTTTGAATAAAAGGAGGATGGTTAACGTTTTTGATATACGGATAAAAACATACGTATTATGCCAAACAGTAAAAATACAAATTTAACCATGTTGTCGATGGATTTTAGTTAGAACATTAATGGTTGTGTGTAACGTAGACGGAGAAGAATGAAAGGATATAAGTTTATGCTATGGAAATACTCGTAAATAACTAGGTTTATTGATAGCAACATAGTATGTACATATTTAAATACATTCCAAAAACACATTAACTCGTATAGCTCAAGATAAATAGCAGAATAAAAATTAAGAGAGAAGCTATCAAAAAATCTGGGCTCATCTCATAACATCCTGGCCGAGACACCAATATAGGGCGAGCCCAGCCGCTAGAACACCAGAAGTTTATCAGCCCACATCCGTTCACTGAGAAGAATATGTGATATGTCAATATATGACAGAATTAGAAATGTAACTATTGAGATTCTATGTGAGCCGAAAATTGGTTTGCTAAGAAAGATGAAAAAAAAACACGTTGAGGTGATTTGAAAATATTAAATGAATGAGTGATGAAAAAGTTGCTGACCTATGTAAGTTTGAGTGAAATTCGTGTTAGAAGACAGCCAAGAAAATATGGTTGGACAAAGGGATAACATTTTAAAAGAAGGAAGGATAAAGATAAATAAAAAAGGATGGATGTAGGTAAGTCGTGATAAGAAAATTTGACGCTCTGTCCTCTCTGCCTTCCCCAAAAGATAAATGACGTGATGTTATGTATTACAAACAGTTATGAAGTTTATTAAACTAAGAAAGAAGCCAATATTTTATTATTCTATTTGTTTTCTGAGAAATATTTTCATCTATTTGCCTGTTCAATTTGAAATATCTTCGTTAATTCAGCAAACACTTCTGTTAAGTTAAATCCACTGATTCCATCTTGGATCCACTCCAAACAACCACTTTGCCCCTTCTTTGAGGAGACTAATCAAGACTTCACTCTCTAGCCCTCGTATCGCATCACAAACGAAACGAATTGGCCTGCCATCTATCAGAAAAATCGTAAAGTAATATTTGATTGATGATGAAATTCTAGAATAAAAGAAACGAAAACAAAAATTCCATATTCAAGAAAATTAGTTTTTTTATTGATATGCTTTTGTATTTTTTTCAGAAGAAATTATGCTATTTCACTTCGTTTTTCATTTTTCTTTTTGATGGATGTTTGCAAAATGAATTATGATTCCTTGTAACTAATGATAAAACTTTTAGATAAAAGTTCAAGGTTAAAAAGCTCAATTTATATTCATATTTTTTTTATTCATTCTTCTCTGCAACATATCCGAATAGGTGGTACAAACATATTAAAAAGCGTGTCTGGGAGGCAAAATTCTATTCGGCCCAAATAATCGAACTTTCGTGCTATAAACCATTCAAGAGTAAGAGTAAGCACATTACTCGCAGTTCACTACTGTACATGTTTGAAATACTACCGCACATGGACAGACAAAAACACTTTTACACGGCTTACGCCTGAGTATTGTTAGAAGACGAACTCTTACCTGACTGGGACTCTTTTTTTAGTACCATCAGGAATCGAATCCAAAACTTCTTCTTGGAAGATAAACGTCTTATCAACTAGATCACGTAAGTTGTCAATTTATATTAATTATAATATATTTGTATATTAGGAAAAGTCGAATGTGATCTGTAGAATCGGAAAAAAAAACCTTGAGATGGTTTGGACATATGGAGACAATGACGTCTGAAAGACTGGTTTATGCGTAGAATGAGGGGCGTGCAAAGAAGAGGGGGATTGAAAAAAATATTGAAGGATATAGTTGAGGAAATTTGAGCGAGGGAAAGGTAACGAGCGTGAGAAACAGAAAATCCTTATGAGTTTGATTGATGCAAAGACTGTTTCGGTGGATGGGAAGGTGTGTAGATCTGTCATCTCTGCCTACCCTAAAAGCGATATGGAATATTAGTATGTCTGTACGTTGCGCTTCTACCCCTTCTATACACTTCGTCAGGCATACTCTCCTATTTTTAAAGCTATTCCCTCTTTCAGAATATGGATCATTTGGTGTTGTCACGATTTTCTAAGCTATCCCAAATTTCTCATACTTTTTTCTACTCGTACACCATAGATTATTTTTTATTATTTTTCATCATTCATTTTTCCTTCTTGATAAACAATCTCATCGATCCATTTTTCATCTTATAATCCGCATTTCTTTCCTAATGAACTAATTATTCTATCACAAATTTATGCAACGTTCTCTTTTCTACTCCCATTTATCTTACTATCAGCGTATTTTTGTCACATACTAGTTAACGCTTGTATATGTGAATATGAACAACTAGTTTAACTTCTCTTAAAATACTACGATCGATTAACACGTTGTAGCCCACCATTCACTCTATTACTACTTTTATTTGACTATCGCCCTTCGCGGAACCATTCGATGTGAACATCCTTCCAATATTCTTATTATTCTCGACGAATTATAATATAATATTAGATTCAACAGAATAAATGTTACAAAATAAACTTCTTAAGCAGTGGAGATTAATTATTGTATTCAATCACCCATTCAATGCACATTTTTCAAACCACGCATTTCTACTGCATTTATTCGATTTCTTTCAGACTTTTTCCCACCCACGAGTCACTGACACATATCAAAGATAGAACTCAAGTACTGTTGGATACTATTATTTAAGTAAATTTTAATACTGTTCGGTTCAAGGATATATGTTTTAGTGCTCCATTAAATCGCATAACATTGTCTTTAATCTTAGTAGAAATTATTAAATTTATAAAGTTTCAACTCACTGCAAAGTTATTAATTTATTTATTTTTATATTTCGGCCGTGGTTTCTCTAAGCGTATGTATAATATTTTTATTATTATTTGTGTCATTTCATATCGACTTTTATCCATCCGCACTAGCGTTTTGCATGTGCAACAAGACCTTTTAAATTTGGAAAGTAATGTCAAATATTTGTGTCCCTCATTCTTACGAACTACAATAACACCAGGCTGAGAGAAATGTGTCGTATCACAACGGTCGTTGCGTGATTGTTATTACAAGTATATGCGTAAAAATCATTTGGAAAACATTTATTTCATGTTATTCGATCCATTTGACTTACTCAATTGTAAATCTTAATGTACCCAGTAAACCATGAAAAAAGAAAACGTAAGGTTTGTATGTAAACATTGATGTATTTGTAAAAAAGATTTACATAAAAATATGTAAATGTAAAAAAAACAAATTCATTCAATAAGGAAAAACTGAATAAAATTCTCAGTAGGATTTAAAAATTATGCCAAAATCTTCAACACCTGGAAAATTTACCGATAAAATATCTTCCAGAAATTTGAATCCGAAATTGTTCAATATAATACCAAGCTAATATTTACAGGAGAGAAATTTTGTATAGAAAATTAAGCACCCTTGTACAAAATATGGAGGAAATATCGTTGGGGAAATTTCTATTGAGATATTTTATGATAATGAAAACATTTTTAACATAATAATGTTTTGAGCAGTTCTCTCTTTCCTAATTATTGTTTTTAATTAAAAAAAAAAATTGATATTCCACTACTAATTAATATTTCGACTCGTTAAGCTTTTTTGCCCTTAACCAGGGTGTTCTTTGTAAACATCACAATATGAATTGTCTTTTATTATCAAATATTCAAATCTGTAGATTAGTGTTAAAAAAATAACAATATTAAATTTTAATTTATAAAAGTATTTTTTAAATACATTTGAATGTAATACACATATACATACCATCACGTGGTCTCCTGTTGGGGTAGATAGAGAGGACAAGTGCCAGATTTTTCTATCGTAACACAAATATTTCATCTCTTCTTCATCCATGAACACAACTTTTAGGATTTCTCTTATTTTCTGCATTTTCTTCACTCAATATATAATTTACTTGGTCAAACAAAACTATCTTTGGTCTTCCTCCACCCCATCTCTCATAGTTGCAATGTATATTGGCTTTGTTAGTTTTTCTCCATGTACTTGGTCTTCATTTTCAAGCCATATCTGAATGCTCTTCTTCATCTTACTTAATACATTAGTATCAACTTCACGTCATTCCGTTTATTGTCATACTTTGTCGTCCCATGAATTCCACTTAGTGTATACATTTCTACAGCATTCATTCGGCTCTTTTCAATATTTTCTCATACCCACGTTTCACTTCCATGCATCAAAGGTGATACGAGATTACGTTATGCACTATCAGCTTAGCTTATTTTGATTATGTACAGTTCGATTGTTTTAGGGCCCCAATGAATCTTTCCCATCGCTATACGCATATCTGGTAGCTTTCCTATCGCTATAAGCATATCTGGTAGCTCTTTTATCATTCTACCTAAATGCTCGTAGCAAAAGAAATTCTACCAGAATCTCAGAAAAATTCTACATGAATTGCAGAATTCTTCAACTCATTCTGATATTTAATTGCTCATCCATATATCGTATTAAATTTCCTCCCACACATTTTTATCACCATGACTTTGAATTTTGCGACATTCATCGGCTGACCTTTCTTTGTATTTCTCATACAATTTAAATATAATGTTTAACTTAAACTTGTTTTTACGTTAATTTAAGTTATGCTTATGTTATATATCACTATGAAATTTTTCTTCAATGTTTATTATGTAATTTTCATCGATTCACGTATTACATGAAATATTGCAATAAAGTATATATTTATACGTGTACACAACCAGTACAAAGACTGCAGAATAGGTGGATGGTTGCCGCTCAATCCTCGGAAATTTCGGCGTGACTAATAAGTCTCGCTGAAGAGCTGAAAGAAGAGATTCCTTGTTGACCGGTAGAACTTTGTAGAAATAAAAATCACAGTAGAGAATATATTTACTCCTTTTTCGTCCTTTCGCCTATCACAACCCGCAAGAGACTCGATCAGACAGCTTCTGTCGTCATTCTGCGATTGTTCAACGTTTATCGCGCGCAGGGGCCGTCCTATCATATGTAGCGATAATGCGAGGACCAGACAAAGGAACGTTTTATTAAAAATGACATATATTATATTATATGTGACGAATACATCCGGTATAATAACTGTTTAAATTTCAAATGTTCTTTTTGTTATATTATATATATTTTTCTCATAAATATTAAACATTTTTTACAGTGCCACTAGCAATTTGTTAAGTACTTGAAATCTTTGAAAACCTCACTAGCCTAAGATTATTTTACATTTCGACTAGCTAAAAAACTGTTAACATAATCCTTTCATATTTTTTAAAACATTATTTTATAAAACAATATAATTTAAATACCTCAAAGAGTACTATCTAACGAGTTGGTTGCCTACCTGATCGACCTTCGTGGCGTAGTTGGTAAGCAGCTTATCTTCCAATCCGTGAATTGCAGGCTCAATTCCCGTTGGAATCCGTGTTTGTTTATTTATAGGGATCCAGTCTGGTTTTCACTTAAAACCTCTTTAACATATTTTTGATTGGTTGAAAGAGATTGTCATACCGCAATAAACCCGCCAGGCTATACAGCATATTACAAAAGTGTAATTAAATACAGGATAACCAACCAGAAAGCTGTTAAAGAAGCCTTAAGTATAATATATAACCAGACTGGAACCCTTTTTGAAAAACATGGGTACTATAGTTTGGAAATTCTAGGATGATTCCTGTGACAGCTCACAAATTTTCCCCAGTAAAACCTTGTAACGATGTTCAGTAATTTTAATTATTTTATCAACTTTAATATAAGCCTCAATTCTAATAAATAGCAAGTTATTTAGGTAAATACATTACATTAGGTTGTATTGGGGCAAATTTGTGAGCTGTCACAGGACTCATCCTAGAATTTCCGAACTATAATAGAAATCGACCGTCCATAATCATACTGCTTGACAAAATATTAAAGCATCAATTATATTTTTTAAAGTATACGCTCACAAACTTAAGAAATACACAAATTATCAGATAATTTTTCCTTCTGATTTAACACACGTATGGAAAGAAAGTTTTAGTTGTTCATACTTCAGAAAGTTCCAATTGCGTCCACCCCAAATCACTCTATAATCTGCTGTTGTTCAATGTTAGCCTTCCTAATATATTTTTTTTAATATAATAATAACAAGACGATTATTAAGCCGTACCATGTACGGTCTTTGAATTGTTTTTATAACGTTTTTGGACTGTTAAAACAGTGGTATATAAAATTTTCACAGAATTTTACTCCTTTAAACACAGTTTATATCAATTTTCCAAATAAAATATTGAATTAAACACAACAATACCATCCCGACACATCAACTCGAGCACTTAATTGATAGAAAAGTGGAATTACGGTGGCTGACAGAAAGTCTCTAACCGTTGATACGCTGACGATTCTATTTTTTTAGCAGACAGCGCAAAATAAATGACTGGACTGCTCAAAAGAGCTGAAGAAAAAAGCAGACGTTTAGGATTGGATATAAATTATACCAAAATCAAACATATGATCGCCATGGATGTTTGGATTTGATACATAAATATTGTGAAAGAATTTCTGAACCTTGGTTCTACTGTAACAAGCCACGGTAATTCTACTACAGAAATATAGCGCAAAATGAGAATGTTAAAGAATAATCAAGATATGGAAGGATAAATTAATGCCCAAAAAGATTCAAACGAGACTCGTCGAAGTATTTGTCTACCTTATATGGAACAGAAAATATACCGATTGAAGGAAGATAGATGTGTTGAAATGTAGAATAAATATAATATGAGTGCTGGAGAAGAATGATGCGAGTATATTGGATGATTGAAAGGAGAACAAACGAGTATGTATTATTGGAACTCCATATAAATACTCGTCTCTCCACAGTCTGTCGACAAAGAGTATTGCGTTTCTTAGGAAACATATCGACACACGATGACACAAATCTCGAAAAAACTGTCATTCCGGGCAATGTTCCTGGTAGGGGAACAAGAGACCCCACCTCCCTTGCGTTGAACTGACCACATCATGAATGTTACCAACTCTACTCTTTGCGTGGCTTTACATCTGGCTGGAGACAGAAATGGTTGAAGAAAAATTGTGTTGATCGCAACCCTAAACCATGACAATGACAACAAGAAAGATTGAGAGATTTTAAAGTTATATAAAAAAATTAAAAAAGTTTATTGATAGCAACATAGTATATAAATATAGAAATACATACCAAAATCGCACGTATATCTCAAAATCAATAGCAGAAGACTCATTTAAATCTCGTGTTGATTGAATTTCATTAATTGTATGAGATTTTTTTAACTTATGTTTTTACTATAATCGTACATTCTTATGTTTATGCATCATATTTAAAAAGATAAATATATTCTACACTGAATTCCCTTTTTTGTAAGATATCAATTGTTTTATAATGTTTACCGTGATATGTAATGGAAAATTAAGTGTCGTTTGTTCTATCAATAAACACTTTTGAATTTTTAATTACAATACTTCTTCAATTCCAAGGAGGAATAATTCAGTCCCCCCCAATTTCTGTAACACTAGCGCCGCCTAATGGACGCCCTTCGTAATTACTCGTACGTTTCAAATTTCTAACAAAAAAAAACATATTTCGCTCGAAGGCTGTGAAATCGCGGCAACTTCTAAGAATTTCGTGATTTTTCAGCAGTTAATTCCGCATGGAAGATGTTTTTACAAAAGAACGCCGTTTTAAGTGTCAAAAAAGTTTATTTTATCTTTAAGCAATCAGGAATGGGAAATGTCTCACTTGTCTGCCATAGTAGATGATAAATATTTTGATCTGAAAAAAAGAATTCGTTTAAAATATTCATTACAGCAACGTTTTAATTAAATCGGAAGCAGTATCTCAATAATATATATATATATTACTTTTCAATACATTAAAAATGTATACCATACATATCGAAGAACGTGACTGTGAAACAACATTATCTTCAACCCTATTGTATTGTATTATATAACACTTTCGTTGTATACTGTACAACTTGGATGATCTCCATAGCCTAGTTGGTAAGACGCTTGTCTTCCAACCCGGAGGTTGCGGGTTCGCGTCCCGTTGAAATCCATATTTTTTTTAAATGATTCCAGTCTTGATTACATTTGTAGGGAATACCGACGTCCCTAAATATTGTCAACACGCACAGTCAACGACCGATGAATCAACCTTTGGATATGTACAAAGGTCACATACCAGAACGTCAATATTGTTTACACGCCAATAATATTTACGTTGCATTCCACGGTAGAAAGAGAACGCATCGCGTTGTCTCACCGTTTCGGCAATAAATATTCTACCCACTATATCATTGGCAACGTCTGCGACCACCTCGGCACGCACAGGAGTGAGATCAAGATATACTGCGGACGCATTCACGCGCCCCGTTCTGAAATTGTATATATACCTACTTATCGATAAATAAAGATCACTTGTTATTATTCGCTTGACCATTCATTGCTGTTTACTATTTATTGATTATTCACTCTCACTTCCCGCATTCCTGAATCGACGTATTTTATTTTAAATACAAAACAAATCATAATCATCACGACGTATCAATAAAGCATTCCGCTAAACATTTATGGCCTCTTTAACGTCTTTAATTCTCCAAAACCATTTTATTTAATATTTTCGTATGATCCAGATTAGACAGACTAACGAATAATAAACAGGTTTATTTTTGTCATTAAAAATAATATGTATCACCTCGTGTGAACCTTTTGTGGCTGAATTAATTTTAATTAACATATTTGTATTGTATCCATAAGCCCATAGTTAATTGTTATTTGTTAAGTTATTTTATTTTTCATGTTGTATTTTTATACAACTTGTTTAAAAATTATAAAAGGATTATAACTTTATTCTCTTTATATTAAAATTATTATTATTCAATTTCACAAAAATACTGATCCACTATGGATTTTAATGAAAAAACTAATCCACAAACACAGCAAAAATTGTAAGTGCCCTTATTTATTGTACAACGAAAGTATTATACAATAAAAAATAAATGTTTCTTTTTAAATCTGTTAACTTATTTTCCATACTGTCAAAAATCTATGTATTTATTTGAACGGTGTGAGAGAACCCTAATTTTATTTTCAAATCCATTTTAAGAAAATTCTTGCTGAAAAAAAAAATAAAAAAACGCAGTGTGCTCCCGAGAAGTACTTCGAGTCGTAAATTCGTAAATCAAAAGGAAAAATTCAAAAACTCATTTATTTTAAAAGCTTTTTCTCATAGCCATTTTATGGTCGTTTTGAATTGTTCTTTGGTTCATTAATCAAAATTTATTCACGACAGAGTTAATTTAACCGTTCAAGCTCGTCAAGGATCAAATGATAGATTAGGTTTTTATTACTTAGCTGATATGCATTTTTATTAAATCTTTAATGTTGACCTCAAAAATTTAAATAATCCTCTTTCTTTCAGCTAGTAAAATGAAGTTCTCGGCTAAGAAACGAATGATTATAATAATAATAAAGTAAAATTAATACAGCGCAATTAAGGGCGCACACTCCCCTCAAGGGCGTGTGCTCTCTAAATGGCGGTAACATGAGTTCGAACCCATGATTATTGTCAGATTATAAAAATTACAAAATTAATAAATATAAGTTGCGAGTAAGGATTAGAAATTGATGACTGCGGCCATTAAATTCGATACTTCCCCGCATCTGCATTTATTTAGATGAACATATGTGGTAAAAAATCGCAAAAAAATTACCAAGGGAAATCGAACTACAAAGAAATCTTTGAAGATCTTCCGATATATGACCTGGGTGGATTGTAGTGTATATGAGAAGTGTTCATACATAATCATATTTTTTGTAAGATCTCTTAAAAGTGCTTTCTGATGCACACACCACTCATATATATAACAGAGGAAAACTTATGTAGTTAGTAATACTTTAACCCGATTCTTGATGGTACCCGGAAAATTAAATAAAAAGACATTAGTCTGATAAAAGAATTTATCCACAACACGTCCATGGATTAACGATCTACCTGACCTATTTGATAAGACGCATGACTTTTACCCGAAAAAGTTGGGTTTTATTCCCAATGGTTACCAAAAAATATGTAAAAAATTATACCAGTCTGGTAAAGGCGTTCGATTGATAACAACGCTAACACGCCTGTTGTCTACCAGTGATCTACCGTGACTACTCCAATAAGCCCGAAGACTCGATTAACAGGGTCGAAGATAGTATATTCGAAATGTTCGAATCACCTATTTCGATGTGTTGAGGGTTACCATACAAATGAATGAATTAAATTAAAAAAATTGAATTCTTCTGAAAAAAGGAATACCACAAGGCGGCAGCTGCAATTGTTTCAGGCCCATAAAACTAAGCGTTATGCCTTAATACAATACAGTAAGGTTGTCTCTAAAAAAGACAAAAACTTGTAACGTGGATTTCAAACCGTGAGATTATTATGCCAAGGACAGAAAGATGTGGCGCAAAATACTTCCTCGGAACATGAAGGTGTGTGATGTAAATTGGCTTGAGAGTCTCAAACTCAAAGCCTGATGTACTTTCTGACCAGGATGTAATCTGGAATTGCTGATGTGGTCATATAAGTGGTTAGAGAAGTCGTCTTCACAGTCTCCAGCCAAAATGTCGCAGGCCCCAAGCTTCCCTTAAATAATTATATATTATATAGTATATGTATTTTTTACTACATGTAGAAGAATGGGGGGGGAAAAGACTTTCCAAAATACATACTGTATAGTAAAAAAGTAGACGCCATATTATATAAAGTAAACTCGTGATTATCCGTGGTAGCAATAAACAGGTTACGGATTAACCGGGATAGTAAAAAAATCGTTTTTTTAGTGCCCCGGTTAAGCTTCAAGTCGGTTAATGCGACCCCAGATAATCTACTATGTATAATATTTAATTACACTTTTACTATATACTGTACCAACTGGCGGGTATGTTGTCTTGTGGTAATATGTTCCAAAACTATGTTAAAAGGGGCTGGAGTAAATATGAGACTGGGATATTTTTAAAAGCCGCAACATCCAATTGGAAGTCAGACATTACCATCTAGGCCATGAAGGTCGTTGAATGTATTATTTTTTATTTAATTGCAAATGTAGATGGTTGTTAATGATATTTGTTTTTCTTTTCAGTTGCAGCTACGACTACCTTGAAATTTGGGAACCGCCAGCTTCAAACCACTCCCCATCCAATTCAGCAGTGTCAGAGCCTTCTTCGACCACGCTCCCTCCCACCAGGAGGGTCTGCGGGGACTGGAGCTCCAGACTTAAGTTGCTCAGACACGTGTCCACAGGACCAAGACTCTCTCTGAGATTTGTCTCTGACTACTCGCACCATTACACCGGGTTCAAAGCAACACTTACTATGGAGAACGGTGAGTTTATTTTCATCTCAAATTTTGATATTCTAATATAAATCAAAGAATTAAGATACATAATCAAGAAAGAGGGAAAGATCACCAGTAACGTGGAAGTCAAACAAAAATTCAAGAAACCTATTATTTTTATGGCTTAAGTTAGAACTGTGGTTTGTTGTTTATTTATTAATAAACGATTTAAAAATATTTAAAAGTTCTCGAGAGACACGCGGATTTCCACCTTAAGGCTCGAATATTCGGAAGTGCCTTTTCAAATATCTCTTATAGGTCAAAAATTAACTGTTTACGTGGGTCACTTGAGATGAATATTTGGATATTTGATAAGACTGCCGTCATCGTTGGTAGCAATGATCATATCGAGATTTCAAAGATAACGAATTCGCGGATAAGGGGGAAAACTGTTAAAGTGACTGTTTCGCATTTGTATGATATTCAGTAGAATTTACAAATGCACAATTTAAATTAATTTTTCGTTAATCAATGACAGCCGCTGTTTTAAGCGGAGTATTTTTCTTTCTTCAAGTGAATTGATATTTTAAAAGAAGGAAACGTAAATAAATTATACAAGTTGTATGAATGTAGAAAAGGTGAAATATACGTCTTGAGATAGGAAAGACCGGTAAAGTTTCTTCTTTGCACGGAAGCGGAATGAAGGTATGTTTTTTTATTTATTTAAAGGGTTGTTTTCAAGCCAACTGATTTAGTTAATAAGACGAGTCTTTCAACATGGGAGTTACGGGTTCTATTTCCTATTTAAGCCGCACTTTTCAAAAATGATTTCAGTGTGATTTAACTTAAGACTTCTTGAATATATTTCTGTTTGTAAGAGATTGATTGCCATATGGTAATGAATTCGCCAGGTTGTATTATATTATATACAAAAAAAGTGGAATGTAAGATAATCATTTTTATATGATACAAACTTTTAAGTCAACAGGTAGACGTTTGACATTTCTCTATAATTTTGGGGGTTGAGAATTATATTCTGCGCATGCCTCCACCCACGACCCTTTTATTATTTCAGCAAAAGCCCCGAGCACACGCTACCCCGTACATTGACTTTGTTTATACTATAAAGAGAGTCAATTATGAATCTACTGTTTAATAATAATTAAAAAATACATACGTGTTCCATGTGGCGTAGACAGGGCGAACAGATCGAAATATCAACTCAATGCTACTCTCAACATATTTTATTTTAAGTAATATTTTAGGTACGCTCAAATTCAAATCCCTTAGTGAGATGTCTTAGTTGTATCTTTCGAATTTATTTTGTCAGAGATATTCCTTTGAGAGGAGTAGAACTTTGAGGTCGATATCATCTTTATACGCTGTAGTTCATTTTTATTATCCCCTAGCACCGTGGTATCAGCATACAATAGTACACATATTTGTATTGTACATTCATTTTCAACATTTTTATTATCCCCTAACAACGTGGTATCAGCATACAATAGTACACATACTTGTACATTCATTTTCAACATTTTTACACTACATTTATTTTTATTTACTATATGTTCTTCTTTTTTAAATTAATTGTGATGAGTTTTAAACACATTTTGATTAAAAAGTGTAATTAGAATTTTTATTTTTAATGTAATTGTGCCATCTTTTTTTCTGTTTTAAACATACATGTTTTCCGTTTTTCTTGTGACGTTTTCACTTTTGTTATTGATTTTCATATTTAATATGCGATACGTTTCGAGATTCGTTTGACTGCTTTTTTCTGAATTGAATTTTTTCTCATTTTTGTAATTGAATCTGTTTGATGTCTTAAGTCTTCCATCTTTCATATATCGACACTACAATGTTTCATCTACGGATGCATTTCCAATCAATAAATCTGACTTTTATCCTTCTTTTGCAAATTTAAGTCTCATTATCTTATGTTAAGGTGAGCATCAACACACTTTTTTATATCGTATTTATTGCTCAGTTTATCTTGTTCCATGTCACTTCCCATATTTCATTGTTCCTATCAAGTCGTCCATCATATGTTAACATAAAGATCAAATAAAATAACTTATTACCTGTTCCAGCTTATCTGTGGTTAAATTTATTAATCCTAGAATAGAACTTTTGAGCATTTTGTAATTATCTACAACTTAAAAAATACTATAAATCAATAAACGTAACAAACCTCATTGACCTAGTTGGTAAGATTCCGAATATTCTACCCAGGGTTGCGAGCTCAATTCCCGTTGAAACCAGATTTTTACTTATGATAATTTTAACATATACAATATTTAGTTGGTTAGAAGAGATTACCACATGGTTATAAGCTCGCCGGGTTGTATTGTATACCACGAAAGTATTATAGTAAAGAAAACAACTGATGACAAAGAATTGCGTTGTACTGAATATTTATTGATATGTCGTCGAAATAATATAAAAGCCTGATTGGCTTTTTTTAACAATGAAGTTCTGTTTGAATTAGAATGCGAATAGATTTTTGCACATTGATGACTGAATAATTATCTCACAAATAGGATAGAGAAAATAACTTTAATAGGTAAAGCCTATGGCGAAATGATCTATGAATAAATTTATTTTAATATTATTTTTTTTCCGAAAGTCCTTTACAATGATAATTGTAATTTGTTTGATCAAACACTGTTTATTCCACTTTTGGTAACGATATAACCCTACCGGTTTCAAGGCTTTCACGTGATCATCAGGGGAGCACAAACAAGACTGAATTATGTTCGAACTGGTACCGAGATACACGCTTTTAACGATTAACATTCGAGTTGGGGACTAGGGGCTGGAGGAGGCATGGGACGACCTCGGCGAACAGCGGAGAGATTCTTGGTACAAATGTGCTTGCCAGATGTTCACCGACTTAAAAAGTTCTAGGGGCTCTAATCTGTCCAATTTATTTCCGTTACTACTGATATGTACTCTGCTCATTCCGATTCTGGACTATGCGGACGTATGTTACTTGGATGTTACAGAGGAACAGCTGGACAAATTACAGCGTCTTCAAAATGTGTGTCTAAGATTTATTTTCAACCTACGAAAGTACGATCATATAACTTCATACCAGAAGGAACTGGTTGAATATTAGAAATAGACGCCAAATTCCCATACTGTCTCTATTGTATAATATCCTTAACTGTCCCGCCGTACCCTCTTATCTTGCCGAAAATTTTCAGCGTCTTTCCAATCATGGATTAGCGCTACGCTCAAACAGAGATTGTTTATTGCCTTTCCAGTTCACCGCTTCTCTTTCTTTACGTCGTCCTTTACTGTCCATACAGTGAGACTCTGGAATCAGTTACAAACCAATATAAGACTCGCTCCGTCCTTGGCATGCTTTGAGAAGCGACTGAAAAAACTCTTAATTTCTAGTCAGTAAAATAACGTGTTTCATTCCTGATTTTTCTTTTCCTTTCCTCTCCACCATCCTTTCCTTTCCTTTTGATTGATGATATCTCACTTTATATGAAAAATAATGTTCGGGTGATTGTCCGTCTTTGTGGGGTTCGTGGGCATGTTCTCGCGTATATGTTTATAGATTTCGTGGGGATGGATAGTCATTTGAATGATTTATGCGACCACGTAACTTGCTTCATTTACTTTTGTCTGGTTGGTTGGAAGAGATTGCCACCTGGCAATAAAGCCGCCAGATTGTATTGCAATAAAAGTGTTAAATAAATAAATAAATATGTAAGAATTTGGCATCATCGATAGAAAAAGTATGGTTTTCACGGTGACAATGATTAGCCATTTCAGAATAAATAAGAGGATTTTTTAAGGTGGATTTGTGTTCACGGAATCTCTTTTCAAAAGATCTTACTGTCTCCTATGTAGAA